>OX438763.1:20543084-21143084 GCA_949316455.1 Acleris holmiana | reverse complement strand
AAATCACGTCTAATAACACGTTATGAATAAAATCACACTATATCACAGCACTACTAATTAGAAGTTCACCTTAGCGGCCATTGCGTATGCACTAGAGTACTTCCAATCGAAGAATGATTCTCTAAGAAACCAGACGACCTTATATAGGAAGCACCAAACATGAGGGCGTGGTACGAGAGCATGGACACCTGACTTGCGACGGATTCACAAGTCTCCTACCGTGGACTCTACAAGTTGAAAATAAAGTTGGGATTGCGTTGTTTTTTGCGCCATGTGTGATTGTCGCCAGTAGATCTTTAAGACGCAGCATGAATAAGGCGTATGCGACGGAATGATGTATCCGGAAACGCAAGGCCGTTTCTTGACTGTTCTGGACTGCGGTCGGTGCATTCTTTGGTTAATTTATTCTCGGCTGAAGACAATCGTCTTTTTAGTGATCCGTTTTGGATGGCACTTGTGAAATTTGCTGTTTGTATGTCAGGTGTTCTTTCAGTGTTGTATAACGTAGTGAAATGGTTCCAAATATGTTACTCTAGTTAAAATCGTAATGTATGTAGAAATAGGAGTAAGTGTCAATCGCCGCGAACTAAATAGCAAAATTATGAAAAAAGTAACCCATCATTTCGTTGAATTTATCTTTATCCAACGCTATTTTATGTTGAAACCATGATGTTTTTCAGGATATCTGAAACATTTGTTACGAAGGTTAAATTAGGTTAGACTTGTAACTATTAAAAAATACTCATGCGGCGAAAAATACCTTTCGATGAAATGAAAATTCTGCGTAATGAAATTTGTGGAAAGTTGTTTTGATAACATTAAAGGTTTTTACCAAAAACCACGTCTATGAACTTGCCTACGCTAAATTTATTAAGTTGCCACTTTTATAACAGTAACAGTGAATATACCTAATGGAATTTTTACACGAAACCCTAATGTATATGCGAAAACTTGAAGTACTTTTGACGATTTTACGTTGTTTGTTATAAATATGCAATTACTGGGGTGACTACGGAACTCAGGTAATACAAGTGCATTGCGCTTGACTACGGACTGCAGTGGGTGATTGATTGTTTTTGCGGCACATTAAGTCTTGGGGGATTTGTTGAACTCAATTATCTCACAGATAATGTTTTTGGTGTTAAATTTATTATCTGTTTTTCTTAACTTCATCGCCGCAACGCCGTAAATCTTTTTTGTTAAAGATCTGATACCTACACTGATATTATAAAAAGAGGAAAGATTTTGTATTGTTGTATGTTTATAACGAATAAACTCAAAAACTACTAAACCGATTTAAAACATTCTTTCTCCATTAGAATGCTTATTTATCTCTGAGAAACATAGGCTATGTTTTATATTTCTACGCGTTCGGAGTCACGGGCAACAGCTAGTTAAATAGTAAAGGAGAAGAATACCATTAGTTTTATCCAAGTTTAAGTTTTAAAAGCTTTCATTTTAACTTGCTTTATTAGTTTACTAGCGACCCGCCCTCGCTTCGCTCCGGATTAAAGTATTATACATTTAAACCTTCCTCTTCAATCACTCTATCTATTAAAAAAAACCGCATCAAAATCCGTTGCGTAGTTTTAAAGATTTAAGCATACATAGGGATATAGGGACAGAAAAGGCGACTTTGTTTTATACTATGTAGTGATTATGTCCGTAATTTCGGCTTTCATCTTGCAAGTCAACTTTGATCCACTTCCCATTATTGTCATAGGCTGAAAGAATACATCAGAGAAGAATGCGATATATCTAAGTAGGAGCTGATCTGGTGATTTAAAAGTATTTGATTGAAGATTCGTTAGTATTTATAAGCAGAAGATGAGTGTATAATATATCTTTTTTTATGATAAGGAGAAGGCACACGAGCACTAAGGTCTCCTGATGGTAAGTGGAATCTGAGACCCATAGACATCTCAATTCTCCTCCTCAAACGCTATGCCAACCCAGAGGACTAAGATGGAATGTCTTTATGCTAGTTGTCTTATCCCCACACCGGAACAACAATGCGAACACTGCTGGTTAGCGGTAGGTTGATGGAAAATTGATCTGTGGGAAAGGACCAAAAAGTGGGACCATAGTTAAGCGCAATTAACCATACAAACCACGAAGACGGAAAAGTTCCGTTGTGCGACTTTTCGTCGAACAACGGAAAAGCTTCATAGAAAATTTAGGGTTCCATTCATCTGGCATAACTTTTTTTGGCATAATCATCACTTGGCATAATCATCATTTGGCATACAGTCAATATTACACATTAATATACTGCATTATATTTTTAAACCACTTAAACTCCGCTTAACATAACTTATGTTATAAAACCACATACATTTTAAAGCAAACCTACCGTCTTTGTACATTATTTTCTTCTATCTTCACTGTATTATTTCTGTTTTATTTTGTACATTAAAGTGTTTACATACAAACCTAACCTTATTTACATTTCATAGATTTCGGCTTTAAACTCTTTATTTCCGTACTAAACATACAAAACATCACGTTTTAAACACTAAATGTACTTAACATGCAAGAATTTAAGCCAAAAATCACTATCGTTAATTAAACATGTAACGCGACAAAATCAGAGCAGGTTTCCTTATTCCGAATAATAAAATGCTAAACAAAATAACTAGTTATTTCTAAGTTTCATGCAAATGCTCGTGACGTCACTGCTCTCAGCGGACCCATATTAGACTCAAGGTGAGCAATATTTTCAATTTCTTTGGCATCGTACAGATCAATAATAACAGCGTAGGCTGGCTCCAAAGGACGCTGGATAAAGTATTATAAAGTAGCTAACAATCTTACATACATACATACATAACATCACGCCTTCATTCCCAGAGTGGGTTAGGCAGAGCTACAGAAATAACAACAACTTTAAAGAGTCTTGTTGATATTTCAGTATTATCACTTGAAAAAAAAATACTTTATGCGTTTTAGAAGGCTGTTTTTTTAATTTTTTTAATCATTTAATTTTTATTAGTTGTAGTAACCATGCTCATGAAGTTCTTGTTTATAAAAGGTGTAAGCGTCATACAATGAGTTTTAAAGCACGGTGTTTTAAAATGTTTATCTCTTTTTTTCTTTCTCTTATTACATTTACATACTTTAATTTATTTGCATAACCACGCGCATTCAAAGCTTTTAAAGTCAGATTCCACTATACAAAATAAACCAATGAATAATATTGCACAAATGCTTAGAATTTGCATGTTACATTGTACATATATTACAATCAAGCTATCTGCCTGATTGCTCTAACATTCATTAAAAAGTTAAGATAAACCCTCCACTCAATAAAACATCAGGGCCTCTATTCAACTGCGTTATAACGATATCGTTTTAGGCCTGTTTTGTATTGTCACCGTTTTGATAACTCTTATGTCATTTACAATAATGGCGACTGTGACATAAACGATTCTTAAACGTGTCAAACACGATATCGTTTTAACGCACCTGAATAGAGGCCCTGATATTCAGCGGCCTAGGCTGTTGTCGTCTGTTAGTCGGCCATTATGTCAGCCCTGGAAAATTAGCGTGTGTCACAGTCGCCATTATTGTATATGACTTAAGAATTATCATAACGTTGACAATACGGAAACACGTCAAAGAAGATATCGTTGTTACCGTTTAGAATCCCAGCCCAAATAAAAGCTTGTAAAAAGGGCTCTAATGCCATTAACACATTTTTTATAAATCATTCCACCATTCCATAATTATGGGAGACAATATAGACCCATACTAACATTATAAATGGGTCATACACACTCTTAAAAACACAAGTTGTCTCTCCTGTGGTCAATAGTTAAAAGCTTGTGTGCATATAAGTTATGTTTTTATATGATAAGTCTAAAGCAGTCCTGACGGCGTTGTTGCGGGAATGGGCTTAGCCAGAAAATTAGGCCTTAATTAACTTTCGGTGTGTCCACAGAAAAGACGGTAACCTAAATCTGTGTATGACCCAAATGTTACAGTAAACTCCGTCTGTCTGTGTGATTGTTACGCTTTTGCGGATAAACCTCTGAGCCGATTTAGATGAATTTGGTATGGCGATCGTTTGTCCCGACATAGAGTAAGTACTTGTATCCCGAAAAATTCGACAGTTCCCAGGTAAATAGCGATAAACGACTTCTACGCGGACGGAGTCGCGGGAAACAGCTAGTGTTTTATAAGAGAATGACGCCGCTGAGCCAAATGTCAAACGTAACTACTAGTAATTATAAATCCTTGTCGAGTGCGATGAATGAATAATATTACTATATCCTATCTGCCAAGGACGCTATGTACGCGGCCATTTTAAATACCTAATCACAATTCGCGACTTTTTGCAAGTAAACGGGTTGATCAGGAAATTAGTTTTAATCCAAATTTAGTTTTGGGCGTGCAACTTAATAGTTAAACTGGTTCCAGTTCGAGTAGATTAGGAAAAGGTTAAGCACGTTTGATCAGTTAAAAGGATTTCAAATGTTTCATGTTGAGTAATGGGTTTATGGAGATAGCCATATTCTGCTGTAAGTGTTGAATTTAATTATCTTTAGATCTGCGTGGACATAGGGCTATTTAGAGGCTCAGGGCTGGGATTCTGGGAAATGTACAGGGTTAAGAAATGTAACTTGAAAATAAACTCCTCTTATTGTAACATCGACCTTATATTCAATTGCATTGTAAGACCTGCCATAGATAGTCTATTGACCAGTCTGTGGTGAGAATAAGAAAACCAATAGATGAAAGCATTGGCAAAAAATAGTAAATTGTAACTAAGGGATGAAAGTGATCAATTGCTAGCGAGTGCGCCTACAGTTTGAGGGTACAATTGATACTTTCATCCAAGCTAAACACTCTACTTTTTATATCGACTGAGAGGAAGGTAAATATAAATGTGGTATGCTATTGTCACCAACTTTGTCTTCAGGCATTGTGTTACACTATTTCAATACGAGATTTAAAAAATGTGATAGTTATTTCCGATGGCGATCAAAATCACTTTCCGCCCTAGGGATGGAAATGTCGTTTCAAGCCCGCTAATAACATAATTATGGAAATCCTTACTTTACGAAGAAGAGACACGAAAAAGAGTTAAATGGATGAACCAAAAAATGTATCATCTCGAAAGTTGTAGTCTAAACAGCGCCTAAATTTTTCAATTTGTCCATACTTTCTTTTGCCAAGCTGTGCAAACAATCGATGCCTGTAGGTTTAAGGTTTATAACCCATTAATGTAGATACCTACTATAATTCATATTTTGTAACTTAAATAAAACAAAAGTAAACTTTCCAACAAGGCCCCTAAAACTCGTAACGGTACGGTTACCACAATTCAACTCACTACACTAAATTTCAGCTGACTTACAATCACTGGAACTTTATGGTATTTACACGTTCACCCGAAACTAGGAATGTTTTAGGCTTATATAAGAGTTAACAACTATTTCACAGGACAGGCGTAGGTAGAGGGTACATGACAGCTACCTATAACAATGTTTTAATCTAAATATATCAACGAATATTTATCTCTACTGACTTGTCCACATCACCACGGCGCAGTATCATGCAGAGGCATGTTGCAGTGCTCATACTGATACACGGTGCGGTGCCGCGTCGTACCACGGCGCGGCGCCGTGTCGATGTAGACTGGCCCTTCAGCATTAAGTCTCTTAATCACTAAGAAAATGAAGGAAAACATGACAAGTTATTTTTCACCAATTTTATTATCGCGTAGGTATATTTACAGTTATAACAATTTACTATTCAGTTCCGGTGGGGGTTTCAGTAGTGTTGTAGACCAGCGTATCCCAGGCCAAGGCCATTGCCGTATCCTAGACCATGTCCGTAACCGAGACCAAGTCCGTGAGAGCCGTATCCGAGACCAAGACCTTGAGCGCCGTAAGCGACGGTACCGTGAGCGAGGGGAGCGGCGATGGCACCCTGCGCGTACACGGTGCTGGCGAGGGGAGCGGCGTATGCGGCGCGGACCAGGGGTGCACCGTGAGCCACTTGAGAGGCGTACGCTACGGGAGCGGCGTGGGCGAGAGGAGCGGCGTACGCCAAGGGAGCGGCGTGGGCGATCTGGGCGATGGGAGCGGCGTGTGCCAGGAGCACGGGGTCCTTGCGCACGACGGCGTTGAACCCGGAGTGCGCGTCGGCGGCGTAGTCGACGGTGCGCTTGGTGCCGTCCGACTCGAGCAGCGAGTACTGGCCGCGCACGATGTCGCCCACACGCGTCTCGTGCTGGCTCTTCACGTCGCCGGTGTGCGGGTCCGACACGCCGTACGAGAAACTGTTGTAGTTGCCGCCGTGCACCGCACTGCTTTGCGCGGCCACCACCAACAGAGCGAAGACGGCAATCTGTAAGAAAAATAAGACCAATTAGAAAAGTTCGAGTTATAGCACGAAAGTGATTTAATTTATGTATAATTACATAAGTTTAAATACAGCCAAGCTATGCTCACATCTTTCTCGTCTCCTATTTACTAAGTATACTGTGTCAAAACTTTTTTATCTCGGTAATGATGTACACATCTCGCACTTTTAGAATTATAGTGACCTAATTCAAACATTGTCAGCTTTCAATTTCGAGTCTTAAATTTAGTAATATAGAGACCTAAGTTGAAATTCAAAATACGTGGATTAGGTCACTATAATTCTAAAGATGCGATCTGTTTTGTGTAATTTAGTAACTATATTAAATATATAAAGTCATTTAAGACCAAAATGTAATCTTAAGCCTTGTAAGCTATTGAAAAAAAATATGTTTAGCTTCGTCCTTAATTTAGAAATTATGTTTTGGTCAAACACAAAATAGTCATTTTCAGTTCTTTTAATACCTATCGAGGCGCAATACGCAATTATGTATGTTAAACAATCGCTTTATAATTACTAAAAAACAAGCTCTATTATGATATCAATTTCACGTTTGTAACGCACTCGGTTGCGCACGAGTAAACTGTTAATTAAATATAAGTGGCAATCATAGTTTTGTTTTACCTTTGAGAACATGTTTGTTTGTTTACTATACCACGACTGACAACGATCAGCTGGTGCATGTATTTATATGGCATGGCAATTACAATATTCACTAATGTAACGCATTCCGAGTGCCTACAGGAAATACGAAACTTGGGCTGACCTACGTTTGCGGAAACCCCTTTCTGTTTCGGTTCATAAATAATGCTAATAAGAATTCATTCAAAAAATGGTTCTTGGACTCAATAAAAGAGTTGAACTGATTATTAATAAATTAATAAAAGTATTTCTGTCTTAGAGAAATAGGTGAACATAGAGATCTCAAAAGAGTTTTTTTTTTTTATGGCATTGAGTTGGTAAACGAGCACACAGGCCACCTGATGTTAAGTGGAAACTGTGACCCATAGGCATTCGCATTCACAAGACTGCAATCCTAAGACTGCAAATGCGTTACCAACTCTGAGGACCAAGATGGAATGCCTCTATGCTAGTTATTTCACCGGCTGTCTTATCCTTAAACCGGAACACAACAATGCGAACACTGCTGTTTGGTGGTAGGTTAATGGATAAGATGGTGGTAGCGATCCGGATGGACCCTGCACAAGGTCCTACCACCTGCAGAATTTCGCTATTGTTTGTGTTTTGAATATTTGTTTATATTTAGAATAGAGTACAGAAGAATATATATATAATTTATACAACGCTTACAGAGATACATTTAAAATAAATGACAGCTAAAATAACACATTAAACATTGCATGGCCTGAGTTAAACAACTAACCTAAATATATGTAACATAAATAAAACTCAAAAAGGTATATATCGAATCAATCAAAAGCGACATTTAAAAATATAAGCAACGAATTATCGTTGCTTATATTATTAAAGAAACGTAGGTTATTAAACCTACGTTTCTTTGTGTAGCAACACTAGAACAACACAACCGTTTCCTGTTGCGTCGTTACAAGCGCGGGCTAGCTTTACTTCTGGGTATGAATCTCTTATGATATCTCTTTCATATAGTAAACATAATTAATAGCAGGGATGTACAGCGACCCTTTGAATCTCTTCCAGTTAACTTTTGAGCGATTGTAAAATAATTTATGACAATGAATAGGCAAATAAATAAGTTCAAGACTAAAATAAATAAAAATATACGAAACATAAATAAAAATTAATCAACAGATATATGTAATAAGTTAATACAAAAAAACATAAAAAAGTTATATACCTATACTGAATATATAAACATAATATGAAAATTAAAAAAAAAAAAGTGTGAAGCCAGTAGGTACGTTTTTTTGGTCTAGTTAATGTTATGCAATATGATCGATCTAATCTAGAATATTTAATCGATTTCATATCAACTGAAAAAATCAGTACAAAATTTAAGCCAAGCCAATGCCAATCACCATATTTTTGGTGGGGAAAAGCTTAGATTTTCATTTACTACCTGCATTAAAATCTCAAAACAGAATAAAGGCTTAACCGAACCGATCGTTAGTTAAGGTGGAATTAAAAGCGCCCTTCACATCTAATACGTACCAATACTCCATGTTGATCGACAAGATGTCAAACAAACATAACTAGGATACGTATCACTAAAACAATAGTGATAACAACTCACCAAACAAAGTGTCGAACACCGGGCGAAAGTTACCTTAACGCTCGCACTTACAGACATAACACACACACAGACAGAATCAGGTACGCAAGTCGCCGCGGGTCGTGACGCACGCGTCATGCTTCCGACTGTGACCTCCAACCGCACAATACGGAGCTGGTGCACAAATATAAATAGTAATAAACTTCAGGATTAATCAGTTGCAAGTCGAAGTCGACCAAACAAACATATCAAAATGGCAGCGAAGGTAAAGGCTGTTTAATAAAATAACGAAATTATTAACTGAGTACAAAGGACGTTCACAGCATAATAACGCAGCCTGAATCTGTATTGGATTGTTTTTTTACAAGTGAATAATTCGAAGCTTATTCGTTTTTAACATAAAACATCAAATACACTTAATTTAATTTAGAATGTTACAGAGATAAGCTTATTAAAACAACTAACGATACTAAGTAATTACCTACACATAATAACGACGGGCCTGGCAACAGTGCCAGCTTTGCCTCTGTGATCCACGAGGCCCTACCCTTTGACTATAGTAGCCATCAGACCTCAGTTAAAGCGAATGATCAAATAATCCTGCATCAGTAATTTTTTTTTTCTTCCCACAGTTCGTCGTTGTAGCTCTTCTGGTGGCGGCCGCCCAGGGAAGCGCCATCCATGGTGGAAACTACAACAGCTTCTCCTACGGCGTGTCTGACCCGCACACCGGGGATGTGAAGAGCCAGCACGAGACGCGTGTGGGCGACACCGTGCGCGGCCAGTACTCGCTGCTCGAGTCGGACGGCACCAAGCGCACCGTCGACTACGCCGCCGACGCGCACTCCGGGTTCAACGCCATCGTGCGCAAGGACCCCGTGCTGCTGGCGCACGCCGCTCCCATCGCCCACGCCGCTCCCCTGGCTTACGCCGCTCCCCTCGCCCACGCCGCGCCCGTAGCGTATGCCTCCCAAGTGGCTCACCCCACTGCCTACGCCGCTCCTCTAGCCCATGCCGCGTATGCTGCTCCTCTCGCTCACGGTGCTGTCGCCTATGGCGCTAATGGTCTCGGACTCGGATATGGCGCTCACGGTCTCGGTCTCGGTGCTGCTCTAGGATACGGTGCCGGTCTAGGATACGGTGCCGGTCTTGGCTATGGTGCCGGTCTCGGATACGGCTATGGTGCTCACAATGGATGGTAAACAAAAGGATTACCTATATATTATCTCTAATACCCAAATGCAAATGCTGTGATGAATACTCAAAAGTAAATATTATATTTATTTGAAAAGATAACCTGTTTTATTGCATGATCTCGCTTGATGTTTTTTTTTATGTTAAGGAGAAGGCACACGTGCACTCAGGCCACCTGATGGTAAGTGGAATCTGAAACCCATAGACATTTGAATTCTCATGACTATAATCCTAAGACCTTAAATGCGTTGCCAACTCTGAGGACTACGATGGAATGCCTCTATGCTAGTAAATTTACCGGTTGTCTTAACCTCACACCGGAACACAACAGTGCGAACACTATTGCTTGGCGGGTGGTTAATGGATAAGATGGTGGTAGCGATCCGGACGGACCCTGCACAGGGTGTTTGGTAGGACCACCACTAAAACACATGATAGAGATTTACTGAAACCCGCTAACAAGTCTTAATTCTTGATAGATACTTACTATTATTATTATCAAACAAGCAATCGTAGCTATTTTGATAGACATGCGGTTAAACTGAACTCGCAGTTAAGTTTGTTATTCCCCAATATCCAAACTGCGGTCAAATTTTAACTTACGGCAACTAATTGCCTTAAGTTAAAATTTTACATATTTTGTTACGTAGAAAATGTGTCTTATTTCAATCCAAAGTAACCAGAAAAAGCACTCTTAACCTTTGGAGAAGTATGAATTTTGCCTTCTGCCTCCCTTAATATGAATATGCCTATGACACTTCTAGGATGAAGTTGAATTTAATGATACCCTCATTTTAAAACCTATCTAGCCTTACAGCTTACCCGCAGGGGGTTACAAAGAAACAGGGATACATACTTACTTTTTTTGGCAGTCGGGTAGTAAGTTTAACAAAAAGCAGCCTTTGAAAACCTATTACTGCAGCATCAGGTTCTTATTATAGCATCATTATGATATTACTTGAGTGAATACCAATCCAACGATGCCTCACACTTTAAAATCCGTTAAGGCGTCGAGGTTATAGGAGGTCAGAGATACATTCAAGTCAAGAATTAAGGCTTGTTAGCGGGTTTCAGTAAATCTCGATCGTGTGTTTTAGTGGTGGTAGGACCCTATGCAGGGTCCGTCCGGATCGCTACCACTATCTTATCCATTAACCACCCGCCAAGCAACAGTGTACGCATTGTTGTGTTCCGGTGTGGGGATAAGATAACCGGTTAAATTACTAGCATAGAGGCATTCCATCGTAGTCCTTAGGGTTGGCAACGCATTTGAGGTCTTAGGATTATAGTATATGTATAAGTCTTAAGAATTCAAATGTCTATGGGTCTCAGATTCCACTTACCATCAGGTGGCCTGAGGGCTCGTGTGCCTTCTCTTTATCATAAAAAATAATAATAAAGGGCCACTTATGTCCGGTGGTCTGTCTGTATGCTGCAGTCACATTTCCTCAAAAACTATCAAAGTCACAAACTTAAATTACACAGTACATACAATGAGCTTTCATTTTCTTCAAAGGCCTGCAACGGATCGACGACCCCAACTCTTAAATTGGTAAAAACAATGAAAACGGGTCACTTAGTACGGAATTTCCATAGAAAGTGATCCGTTTTTATTACTCCTGATTCCATTGGTTTGAAATTTGACGTAAGCTCCATTTTACTTTTGTACACAACTACATATAACTGGGGTGGGATTCTACACGGTAATAAGTAATAACGATATCGCCTTTGACCAGGGCCTCTATTCTACAGTGTTATAACGATATCGCATTTGACGTGTTTTAGAATCGTTTATGTCACAGTTGCCATTATTGTAAATGACATGACAGTTATCAAAACGTTGACAGTACGGAAACAGGTCAAAGACGATATCGTTTTTACCGTGTAGAATCTCAGCCCTGTTTCCGTATTGTCAACGTTTTGATAAGTCTTATGTCATGAATATAATAATGGCTACCGAGTTAAAAACGATGCCAAAACACGTCACAAATATCGTCTTAACGCAGTAGAAAAGAGACTCAGGTCCATTACTTAAGTTTTTACCTATAGACTGGTTACTCGTATTTGACCGTGTTAGTAATTGACCATTTAATTATCTCGTTACGTATTTTGCTCATTGGTTTTCTGAGACCTTAGAACCTGAACCTTTTTCGTAGGATTATATGCACATTGTTAAGAAAAACATTATGATACATTTTGAAATATGTGTTTGTCGTACTGTCGAACTCATAAATAAATGAACATTTAGTATAGGGGCATTTTCAAAATAAAGTGTACCCTAGTTAAGGAAAATTAAGAAACGTTAACTTTTGACAGTTTTATGACCATATAAGCCATAATGTATGGCTAATTTCGTTACAAAACTGACAAAAGTTAACGTTTTTTAACTTTCCTTAACTAGGGTACCACACTTTATAATGAAAATGCCCATCTTGTCGAATCTATTGGAGAGCCTGCCGTTTGGCCAAAACATTTTTCGTCAAATGTAACATGTTCCAAATTTTTCTTTTGCCCCGTCTCTTTGTATACTTCATCCAAACTACTTTAAGTTTAATACGTTATTGCGACAAGGTACTAAAATGAACAGGTTACGAGTGTGACTGTACTTTAGATTTAAACGCTAAATTGTGTAGTCTGATACTCCATTTAAAACACGTTTTCATTAAAGTTTTGTATTATGCACTCAGAATTCGATGCATCACACGTGCGCAATATATGCACATACAATTGAATATTTGTGCAAGTATGAGTACCTATGCAAAGTATTTACACCATATTGAATTGGAATAACTTAGTGGGGATCTGTTAAGAATAACAAGTTAAGTTTTGACATTGTTAGTAACGAATCGACATATTATTATTTATCTTACTTTTTGTAGCTATAGGGTTCTTGTTACTATGCTGACTTGATTTGAGATAAGAGTCCAATATATTCATGACTTTTTTACTTATAATACTCATAAGTATTAAGTTAGACTTAATCGTCGCTCGGGTTGAAAACGAGTTTTCCCGAATATGACTATTTGACAAATTGACTTGTCGCCCCCCGTAAATCCCTATATTTCCAATTTTATCGAAATCGTTAGAGGCGTTTTCGAACGTCATTTTATAATATAGGTTATTGCTCGATTAATACTATAGGACAAAGTTAATAACTACAGTATAAAACTTCACTTTTAAATTAGGTAGTTAAGTACTGAAATTAGTACGCAATGTGGTTGCCGGGTTAGAATAGAGCCTCTCCATGTCTTCCCGTGGATGTCGTAAGAGGTGTATAAGAAATAAGGGCTTGTACTGTTGGGCGATGGGCTTGCCCCCTGTCACAATGTGAATGATTGTACAAAATGTGGTTAAGTACAGAATTATACACAAGTCTTTTTGGAGTTGTTAGTATTTCGGTAGCTCTGCTACCCCACTCTGGGAATGAAGGCGTGTGTATGTACTCTATAAGTTGAAATAACTTTTTTTGCAGCAAATGATAATGTGATCAATTACAAACATACAGGAATATAAGTTGTCAAAAATACATGTAGTATTTGATACTAGCTTCTGCCCGTGACTTTGTCCGTGTAGATTTATTATTATTATTGTCAATATTTATTTAAAATCTGTAAGTTAAGTTTTTTACAATAAATGTTAAGATATAAAAGTAAAATAAAAAACAAACACTATAAAAAACCTAACCTACGGGTGCCGCCGGCAGCGGGGCAGGGCTCAAGCTACCGGTGGTTAGGGCTGCAGAGAGAGGAACCTCCTCACAATACGTGCCGTGTCGAGGAGTACTGCTTTCTGTATCTGGCCCTTGATCCAGCCACCTAGCGAGAGTCTCTTAAGGTGTTGATCGAGACTCTTCGCTATAAGACCGTTCGCCGAAAGTCGTTGGGCGGATACGGTGATGGCCGGTTCAAGAGACTGAAACAGAAGCAGCATTCGATCACGATATGCAGTGAGGTTAGTTCCTCCCTCTGTAGCCCCATAATATGCTCGCATGCAATTTTCGTTGTTTAATTCTGTCCATCGCATGCGGCGCACTAAACCACCGGTAGCGGAAGCCGTGCGCGGAGCAGGATGCCCCGCAGGCCCCAAGCGTGCCGGCAGCGGTGGTCGCCCGCGTCGCGCAGGTGGTCGTGGCGGCGGAGGCGGCAGCCCGCGCTCGTCGCTCGACTCGCTGGTGTCGGCGGCGGTGGCGAACTCGTCATCTGACGAAGATGGCGAGGAGCTGGACGAGGCGGGCGAGGATGGAAGGCGTGCGTCTGGTGTACAATCCGCTTGTATACGCTGCTTTCGAGATCTTGTTATCATTATTTATTATGATTTTAATTTATTTTGCCGTGTGATACTGATAGATGTCATATTTACATTGAGATGAGATGTTTTATAAATATTGTTGTTACTGTTCATTTCTATACATTTGTAGACTATTTAGAATAACATTGTTAATATAAATCACACACTAAATTATGAAAAAAAGAACTAAAATCAAATAATTTTTACAAACGGTGTAAAAAGCGTATGACTGCGTCAGCGGTTTTTTTTTTTTTTTTTTTTTTTTTTTTTTTAATTATTATTATTATTATTATTATTTATTTATTTCGTGTAACATAATTGACACATAATTTTGTTAGTAAGAATAGTTACTTAGTCTAAGGTGTTAGTTGCATTAACCTAAAACAATATGGTACTAGTAGGGGAATGCAGTCCCCCACAGTGATTTATATAGGGACAGTCTACTCTGCCCGCTATCATGCGCAGGATGGTGTTGGGGCTGTCGCGCACCCGGCGCACCAGGGCCGCCGCGCGCTTGCGCATGACCGTGTAGAAACAGTCCACACGCGCCGCCGCGAACATCCCTGATGCGCTACAGAAGCGAGGCAACCCCATCAACACCCGAAACGCATTATTATATTGGACCCGGAGGGCCCCATAGGCCCGTTGAGTATAATGCTCCCACAGGCTGCCGGTGTAGAGAGAGGTACAATAGGCTCTAAACAGAGTAATTTTTGCCTCTGTCGAGCAACCGGAAAACCTGCGCGCAATCATGTTTGCTCGAACCGACAAGGTCCTCCGCTCCCTCTCGATGTCCATATTGTCTTTGAGATCGGCCGCAATCACATGACCTAGATATTTAATTTAATTTAAAATCTCTCCATACGAGTACCGTTAAGGCAAACCTTGGGAACCTCGACTGTCTTTTTGCGACCGGTATTTAGAATATCGTTATCCCCTCGGGAACTTTGATTTTTCCGGGATAATAATAGCCTTTGTGTTAAACCAGGGTATAAGCTATCTCCATTCCAAATTTCATCCAAAACCGTTTAGCAGTTGCAGTGTAAAAGAGTAACAAACATCCATTCATCCATACAAACTTTCGCGTTTATAATATTAGTAGGATGTTGCTTTTTTGCTGACTGCAAAGTTCTATACAATTGCAAACTGCTTACTATATCGAGTTCAAATTCAGGGGGTCTGCGTTTACTAATAAAACCCTCAGAATCTATCATCAAATCAACTCCCGATTATGGTATCCATTACTCGTATTGCATTATCATTAGCTAACACTCGTAAATGTGCATCAAATTTTAGCTAATTCCTATTAAAGGTTCAAAATCGTATACGTGCAGATACGTAGACATACCAAAGCAATTTAATATAATGAGGAAATAGCAAACAGTCCTTCGCCGATAAACATGCGCCCTACATCTAAATGTTAGATATCTTTTTCGAGTACCATTAATGACCAAGTTTATTAAAAAATTAGGTAATTACAGCATATAATTCAGCACCAGTATTATGTTTTCTGCGCTGCGCTGGGTCGTATTTCTATGATAATATGTAATATATACAACGGAATATAAGAAGTTATGTTACAGGTAACTGGCAAACTTGTAGAGCGTAACATTTAATTTGTAGAGATGCAACGAAATAAAGCGCGAGGAGTGGTTATTACTTCATCTTTAATAATGACGCTATGTCAACTGTGTTTTTTTTAACCTGACATATTAAGAGGTTATTTTTTTGGCAAGTTGAAAACACACGAGCACTCAGGCGTCCTGATAATAAGTAGGATCTGAAATCCATTAACATTTGAATTCTAGTCTCAAGTCTGCAATCATAAGACTCCAATTCATTGGCAACCCTGCGACTAAGATGGAATGCCTCTATGCTAGTAATTTCATGTTGCCATAACCCCACACCGGAACACAACAATGTGAACACTGCTGCTTGGCGGGAGGTCGTCAGTAAGTTATCTTATGTTTAGAAGCTTTGAAGGTAGGATTTACAAACCTTGATCGAGGGTGTAGATTTTTATAGCATGACGACATAATTATAACCTCCGCAAACGGTTAATCACTTGAATCTTGACCTCCGAAACGGTATTGCACCTCTGGCAAGCGAATATAAATAGACGCACAAATGTAAGTTAGTCAGTTGCAACTCGAAGTCGACCACAACACATATCAAAATGGCTGCGAAGGTAATTAACTGCTGTATTTAACATTTTTGCGGAATATTTAAACAGCCCGCGATATTATTATGATTTCATAATCTTTATGAATTGCTTGGTAATTAATCTAGAAAATTTATTTCATTTGCAGTTCGTCGTTGTAGTTCTTCTGGTGGCGGCCGCCCAGGGCAGCGCGGTGCACGGCGGCAACTACAACAGCTTCTCGTACGGCGTGTCCGACCCGCACACCGGCGACGTGAAGAGCCAGCACGAGACGCGTGTGGGCGACACCGTGCGCGGCCAGTACTCGCTGCTCGAGTCGGACGGCACCAAGCGCACCGTCGACTACGCCGCCGACGCGCACTCCGGATTCAATGCCGTCGTGCGAAAGGACCCCGCGCTGCTGGCGCACGCAGCTCCCCTCGCCCAAGTCGCCCACGCCGCTCCTGTAGCGTACGCGGCTCCTCTTGCCCGCACCGCGTACTCTCATGGCGCCATCGCCGCTCCCGTCGCCCACGCCGCGCCCATAGCGTATGCTTCCCAAGTGGCTCACCCCACTGCCTACGCCGCTCCTCTAGCCCATGCCGCATATGGTGCTCCTCTCGCTCATGGTGCTGTCGCCTATGGCGCTAATGGTCTCGGACTCGGATACGGCGCTCAAGGTCTCGGTCTCAACCACGGTGCCGGTCTAGGATACGGTGCCGGTCTAGGATACGGTTCTAGTCTAGGATACGGTGCCGGTCTAGGATACGGTGCCGGTCTAGGATACGGTGCCGGTCTAGGACACGGTGCCGGTCTAGGACACGGTGCTCGTCTTGGCTATGGTGCCGGTCTCGGCTATGGTGCCGGTCTCGGCTATGGTGCTGGTCTCGGCTATAGTGCCGGTCTCGGCTATGGTGCCGGTCTCGGCTATGGTGCCGGTCTCGGCTATGGTGCTCAACATGGATGGTAAACCAAAGTATATATTATATCTGTAACCTGATACAAAAATGCAAATGCTGTGATGAATAGTCAACAATAAATTTATATTTAATAAAAGAATAACCTGTTTTTATTACTGTTTACAATTATTGTATATTATTATCTTCCTATTAAAAATGGCGCTTACAAAGCAAGCACGGGGGGCTACCATGATATGGCTAAGCAATGAGTTTAGGATTCTGATTGTAAGTGACAGAGCTATAGCAGTTATATGTCTCTGTTTTTTCTCTCACAGTAAACTGAACTGTATAACCCCTCTGGCCTGGTCACCTGATGGTGGCCAAGATTGCAAATGCGATGCCGACTAGTGGACTAGGATTGAATGCCGCTTCAAGGATGCTTGACATTTTACCGGCAGTCTTATCTCCACACCGATACACAACAATGTGAACACTGCTGCTTGACGGCAGATTAATTGGTAAGATGGTTTAGTTATTAACCTCTTAGAATTAAAAGGTACCAATACTTGTTATTCTTGAGAGATTCACTCTTAAATATTTTAACGCAGATTCTTGCATTAATGTTCAACTTATAATAATATACATATTGTATACGAGTGCTGCATAACATTCTGAAAGGATTTTGGAAGCTAAAGGAAAACGTGATCTTTAATAAGATTCGACTGTTTATATAAAAGCCAATAATATAGCTTCACCTTGATGCTATAAATGAGTTTATTGTACAAAGTTTCTTACCAATTAGTTACCTAAATGTACGAGTTTTCATTACCGGGACAGAGACCGGGGTTCGATTCCCCGCCGGAGAGCAATTTCTGACGGTATAATGGTAAATATCTCGGAGACTCATGCTATTTCTTTAAATATTATGTGTTAAATACTTTTGGCAATAACAAGATTTACAGAACTATAACTAAATAAATAAAATGAGACACCAAGACACGGGACCCGTGTCTGATGTTTATCGAAATTTTCTAGGGAATTAATTTATCGATCGCATCAAATATATCATGAACAATTTTGAATTTGGATAGATTTTAAATAAAAAATGTAAAAGTTACCAGGAACGCAAAAATTAGGTAGTGACCACCTCGTTACACTATATCCGTCCTTTGCAGTAAGAGAATCGGATACCGCATCACACTCGTACTTTAAAAAATATCGGCTGCATGGTAAATGATATGTATGTTTGTGTAGATGCAACGCACTCTTTGAACATATTATTAAAATAATTTATTGCGGATGAGATATTTTCTTCTCTATTATGAAAAAATCATAATTGTGATTAAATTATTAAAATCGTTTAAAATTACTACTATTACAAATGCGAAAGTTTGGATGGATGGATGTTTGTTACTCAATCACGCCTGAATCGCTGAACGGATCTAGATTATAGTGTGGTTTAGGACATAAGCTGGTTTTTATTCCGATAAATTGAACGGTTTCTGAGGGAAAAGCGGTAAATTACTTCTACGCGGACGGAGTCGCGGGAAACCACAATACAAGAATAATTTTCATTTTAAGGACATGGATTTTCTGTTAAGTTTACATAGTGACGCGTAAATTGACCTAGTCCTAAACTTAGCTCTAGGTTGTTCTATGGGTACCTACTAGACGATAAACTTACTTAAATGTATAGAGTAATGAATACTTGAACATATAGAAAACATCCAAGACTCTGAACCAAAAATACTCACGCCAATCACACAAATATTTGCCCATACCGGGAATCGAAACTGAGACCACTCCTCATAGTTTCGGTCCAAGGAAGCCACTACCAACTAGGCTAACGTGACGTCAATGACAAACGTTAAGTACCAATTTCACCAAACGATGTTTAATTTAATAAATGTTCAATAGACTGTTAGTTCATAAATTTTGACAAATTTAACGATCTAATCGTCTGTTCAGCGGTTAACATTGTATGGTGAAATTGGTACTTAGTTTCATAAAACTAAAATGCGTCCGGCGACTAGTATGACGTACCAGTTTATCTTTCATATAGCCTTATACTTGCACATTCTTAACACGTCATATCCCTTATGTTAGGACTCATTTTAAATCGGTCATGTAGTTTAGGAGGGTCGTACACAGATTTAGGTTACCGTCTTTCCTGTGGACACACCGAAAGTTAACGTTTTTAAGGTCTAATTTTCTGGCTAAGCCCATACCCGCGAAAACGCCATCCGGACTGCTTTAGACCTATCATATAAAAACATAACTTATATGTACACAAGGTCTATTGACCACAGGAGAGACAACTTTTTTTTAAGAGTGTATGACCCAGGAGCTAGAGTGGAACATCCGATTTTTGATCATAAGACATATTGTTAAAATCTTATTTTCTTTGCTCTTCTGACACTGCGCATTCAATTTAAAATCTTGTACAAAGCGCCATTACTAGAAACGACTCGTTCTCAAGAATCTTACTTCACTTATATTAAAAATGCGAAAATGTAAAAATTTAAATAATTATCAGGGGACAATCTCACACAAATTGACCTAGTCCCAAACTAAGCTCTAGGCTTGTACTATGGGTACTAGACAACGATAAACATACTTATTATATTAGATAAATAAGAGAAGTACATTTCTTGGTGGGATTTAAGATAAGATAACATAATGCTTTGTTAAGTCAGACCATGGACAGTTTCGGTTATAGCAGGTTTTACTATATCCTTCTTTCGTTAACCTTGAACAGGAGTGCAGTTTTGATTATGACGTATTTATGTCCGTACGCGGAGTCTTGACCTCCGAGACAGTATTATAACACCGGCTAGCGAATATAAACAGTGGCCAAAACGTAAACAAATCAGTTGCAACCCGAAGTCGACCAAAACACATATCACAATGGCTGCGAAGGTATTAAACCGGTTTTATTTGCTTACTGGCGAACAATAATGATTAATATTGAGTTCTCGTTGACAGCGCTAAGTTGCCATTATTTTAAATGCAAGTAAAAATATAATCTGATGTCAGTTTGTAAAATAGTCTTTATTATTGTTTTCAGTTCGTCGTTGTAGCTCTTTTTGTGGCAGCCGCCCAGGGCAGCGGAATCTATGGCGGTAACTACAGCAGCTTCTCGTACGGCGTGTCCGACCCGCACACCGGCGACGTGAAGAGCCAGCACGAGACGCGTGTTGGTGACACCGTGCGCGGCCAGTACTCGCTGCTCGAGTCGGACGGCACCAAGCGCACCGTCGACTACGCCGCCGACGCGCACTCCGGGTTCAACGCCGTCGTGCGCAAGGACCCCGTGCTGCTGGCGCACGCCGCTCCCCTCGCCCAGATCGCCCACGCCGCTCCCTTGGCGTACGCCGCTCCTCTCGCCCACGCCGCTCCCGTAGCGTACGCCTCTCAAGTATCTCACGTTGCTCCTCTGGCGCGCGTCGCATACGCCGCTCCCCTCGCTAGCACCGTGTACGCGCAGGGTGCCATCGCTACTCCTCTTTCCCACACCGCCATCGGTGCTCCCCTCGCTCACGGTGCCGTCACATACGGCGCTCAAGGACTTGGTCTTGGATACGCCTCTCAAGGACTTGGTCTCGGACTCGGTCATGGTCTTGGATACGGAAACGGTCTCGGCTATGGTGCTCATGGATGGTAAATAATAGCAATGTTTAGCTAGCAAAGAAGACTGTGATAAATGGAAAATAAATTAACGATGCTAAATCTAATCTTATATTTAATTGTTTTATTTTGTTAATGAGACGATTGCGACTTCGTATTCGTAAATTTAGTTTTCCGCAAAAATCCCTTCTTAGTGCACCCCTAGGATATCCAAGGACTATATTTTTCCTCTAAATTTCAATCTCCTAGGTCCAACAGCTACAGTTGTGCGTTGATCCTGATCAACAATATCTGTCAACCAGTCTCTTCTTTCTTTCCAGATCTTCCAAATCTTTCCAGAAGTTATATATTTTCGCAGATTCAGGTTAAGTTAAACAAAAAGCAAGATTCGTTAGTTTTGATTTAACTGCTTTTAATCCTTAATAAACCCCTAAAACCCACAGTTAAGGCAGTCAGTAATCCCTTGAACATATTCAGCGATACCGAGGTATTTCAATAACGATCTCTTATTCAATGGAATATGGTAAAGAAATGTTATCTTTAACGTTGTCTATATTAAGAGGACAACGATACAGATCTGGGGGCACGGTCGTGCCCCGCCAACACGAGCCACGCTTGGCTTTACCTACTATTTCTCGATGCACTTCGTCGTTTTGTTGACCCCTCATAACTTGGGTTTGTATTATTGGGTTAGATAAACAAAATTCGCGAAATAGGATGTCAATAGTGACCTTATTAAAATATAAGTTTCAATTAAATAGCTCTTACACTTTAGTTTTTATTGATATCTAATAAAAACCCCGAATTCGTCACTGACTCACTCACTGATGAGCATCAAAATTCGTAGAGTACTTCCTGAAGTTCTAGAAAGCTGAAATTTGGTTTGTAAGCTGGTATGATAAAAAAGTTATAAAAATATTTATTTCACTCTTTTGTATAACCTCATACAAGGTTAGGGCCTCCTAGTTAATATAGTCATACCTGTGTTACTCGGAGACCTTGCTACAGACAGCAAAAAATCTGAAACGAACATACAATATACTCAGGAGTAATGAAAACGGGTAACTTTCTATGGAAAATTCTGTACTAAGTGACCCGTTTTAATTGCTCTTAACTATAATATAACTTACAAAATAAAGTGTAATCCCACCAAAAACATTTTCGTGTAAAATTTATTTATAATTATAATTTGTTTACCAACAATTGTTGACATCAGTACATTTAAATTTTACAATCATAAAACGTATAGTGAAATATGTCACAATCACTTACAGGCAAACACCACATGCAATCACAAATATGGAAATAAACAGCAGTAAAAAATTACAACTAAAACTAAGAAAAATTATTGGTACAAGTTGATATTTATATTAACATTATAATAAATATTAAATATCATGCAAGTACCCTACCATAACTAGAATGAGTATGAGAAGCTTGACATTAATTAGTCCAGTCTTGATTTACTAGTTAATTACTAATTAATACACTTTAAAACAGATTTTACAATTTTACTAGGAGGGTCGAAGTGAATATCCGCCTCGTCACTACAACTATTAGCAATTCTGCAAAGCCTGCATATCGGAGAGTTTCTGCCCGACACCGTTCTTCTGGGTGGTGGATACAATGGGGTAATGGGATTACGGGGATAACGAGAAGGAGCGCGATAATGCAAAAACGCCAATAACTGTGGACAATCTATCTTGTGGTTGGTCAATTTAGACAAAAATAACGTATCCAAGATCGTTCTTCGGGTTTCCAAAGAGTCCATTTTGAAATGCTGCAACTTACGTTGGTAAGACACCGGTTTTTTAGCCATTACTCGTGCTTGAAATGCTAAATGACGAGTAAAGCGCTTCTGGATACGTTCCAGTCGTAAGGAATGAGTTGCATAGTGTGGCCGCCAGACAACGCTGCAAAATGTAAGACGAGACTATATCGCTGCCGTTGGCCGTTTTGCTACCGTCACTTGTGAAAAAAATATTCAATGTTCATTATTTTTCTGTTATATTTACAATAGTTTTTGTAGTAACGAAACGGCCATGCCACATATTTTGACTGAGGTGTAGAGTTTGAGAGGTTAACGCTTGGAAATGTTTACATAGTTTGGGACAGGGATTGTAAAACCAGTTTTATCCGATACCTGTATTTAAATTGACAAATAGTTACCGCTATGAAAAAAAAATACCTATATTCGAATTAGAGGTATTATTGTCCTTCCGCTTTTATTTTTATCGCTATATATACAATATCTACAGTATTAAATAACTGTATTCAATACCGCTATTCATTGCACCTGATAAGAAAGATGTCAATTGGACTGTAATTAATTGTAATTTCAGACTTGTCTAAGGCGTGTCTGAGTTTTTATTTAATAACACCGAAAACATATACAGAAACAAATAAACGAGTATGACACTGACAGGTTTACTGGTTATGGTTTTTAAGGGTAAAGTATCAAATAGAGGTATTGTTCTCAATTGGCTAAACCGATAATATACTTGAATACCGGTATTCATTATACCGCTAATTAGAGTTTTAGCAATATAAATTAGTGAAATGCAATTATAACGGGTCATACCTCATTTAAAACTTGTAGTCAGAATACCGGTAACGATCGCTGTGGTGGGATACTTATTTAGAAATAAAAACTATTAAACAGTCATTTTCAAGAGTCTACGAAGTACTTGCGATCATCACACAAATATTTGCCGTTACTGGGAATCGAAACCGGGACTACAAGCAGAAGGCAGGGCCACTAACAACTAGTGATTAGCCTAGCTATATTATTTATTATTTGAGACATGCCGACGCCATCCCGTCGATTAAAGATGATATAATTTAATATTTTTGTGTTTAATTCATGCAATTTGCACAATTGCACGGTCACTTACAATTTTTACTCCAGAGGCATGTTAAACTAGGGTCCTTTTTACTGCCCCGAGGACATACATTCCCTGTTCTTTTGTTGTTTATCTTGACCGTCCAAGAGCGTGTCCAGCCCACGCATCGAATTTCGAATCTCGTGTCAGTTAACAAAAGTTTGAAATCACTTTGCCCAATGTCTTTACAATGGGCCTCCAGCGGTTGCTGTGTTATGTTTATTCTTCTAAATGCATTACATTCTCAGAGGATTTTAAAGCTAAAGGAAAACGTGTTTTAAATAGAGTTTAATTGTCTTATAAAAACTAATTATAGGTTGCTTCTACACATGGGTTCATAGTTTAAAATTTCTTGCCAATTAATTACCTAAATGTGTGAGTTTCCTTAACATATCCAACCTTTTCTCTAGAAGCATCGGCTATCGCAACTAGGGTTGCCAAAACTACATCAGGATTTGTCCTGATATGTCAGGGTTTTTAGAATTATATCAGGACTGCGGGCGGACTCGGCGAATGTCAGGATTTTTCAAACAAGTTATGTTTATAAAAACTAATTTACATTTTTTCGATTCATTTATCAAAAACAAAAGATAATTTAGCCAATAATCTACAAAATGCACATAAACACTTAACAAAAATAAAAATGAAAGGTTTAAATATTTATTTAACTATAAAAACCAATATGAACATAATTCTGGCGTGCAACGCACTTTTTGAACACATAACATTAAAATATTTAATTCTGGATTCTTTTTAAAAATAATTATATAAGATTTTGATTTAGTCGTTTATCAAAACATCTTTCATCGAGAAGACATTTAGCACGAGTTTTAGCATGTCACAATGTAAAATTATGGTTCCATAAATTTACTTTATTTTCGAGATCCGGAACATAAGGTGTTAAAAATACCAGATTAAATGTTAATTTAATTGTAATAATTAAAACTGGGACTCTATTCTTCTCGCTAAAAGGACATTGCTTTTGTAATTTTATCGTCTGGTTTTTAACTCGGCCGCCATTAGCAACTGTTAAGTAAATAAGAGCTACAATAACGTTGACAATATGATGACATCTTAAAAGCAATGTGGTTTCAGCTAGTTGAATCACCTCTTAGCCATCATTCCCATTGAGGACGTATTATGTATTATGTATTTGTATGGACGTAGTATGTATATTGATTTATAAATATATATTTCTGTGTCTAGCATATTTATGTAAGTATTTGAATGTAGTTAATTTTATGTTTATAGTTACGACTTATTTGTATGATCTTAGCCTAAAGAAATTTGTAAACTTGCCTACTCGATGCACAACCTTTCACTTTTCTCAATCTCTCAAGGGTTAGCTGGAAGAGATCCCTTAAAGGCTTAAGTTCGCCTTTGTACATTATTTTCTGGTATCTTCATTGTATTGTTTCTGTTTTATTTTGTACAATAAAGTGTTTACATACATACATAAAATGACGAATATGTGTCTAAACTTTATATAAAACTAAAATACCTGCGGCGACACCCCTAAATACCTGTTTATTTTCATATTACCAATGACACTTTCACGCTATTAACAATCGTATGACACTCCATTTACATCGGTTCTCTAGTTTAGGAGCGAGAATGGAATACCCAGTCATATACATACATACATAATATAAACTACAACCCTTCTTTAGGCTTGGCGCAGTTGGGTAAAACTCTCCTGAAATAAGCCATTACTGGAGCTAGGGAATGCAAACAACCGGTTATTAACCGTCTTTTCCTTACTCGAATTAGGTTATAATTATAGCCGGTTATTTTGCTTTCCCTGACACGCGCTATTCTTAAGAATTCTTAATTAAACAAAGCCCTTGGTTTGTACAGTCGCCATCTGATATATCGGAGTGAATAAGGTGCTCACAAATGTCTTAACAGGACTTTATCGTCACGGCGTCAGTGTGCATGTTCAGATAGACTTGAGCACCCTGAAAAGTAAAAATCATAAACATCTTATACATACTTTAAGAGGACTATGAAGCAAAAACTTTCTATACAAAACGCGATAACGTTTTTTCCCCTTAAAAACGTTGTCTGATTTTTACGATTTTGAATGTTGTAGACATTAGAGAAAAACTACTTCTGTGTGTTTTCCTTTCTAAGAAAATATTTATTGGAAACAACCAAAATAAAAAAAAAAACAAAAACGGAAACGTACAGACCCAGTTTTTCATAATATCTGCGACATATTCAAAAATAGTAGAAATCGGATTAGATTTCATGATTTATTTTTGACAGCTACACGATTTAATCATCGCTTCAGAATCCTTGTAATGCATAGAGAACCTCCGACTCTGAAACAAATGCTTGCGCTCATGACGCAAATATTGGCTCAGACCGTGAATCGACCCTGGGACTGCTAGTTTAGGTAGGCCCTGCTCATCGAAGATTAAATGTATTTAGTCTTTTGTTTTTAAAAAAAAAAAGATTTGAAGTGCATATTTAATTTACGTTTCGGATTTTAGCTTTCGATACAAAAAGTGGGATGTTGTGACACAATGTGATTGGAGCGTTTGTTTGTCATACGAAAGGTTCCGAACGGGTGGATTTAGCTAACTTTTATGCCAATTAAGACTTATAAGCTTTGAAATGAACTAAGGTGGTGGCTCTCAATTCGGCCAAGTCAGAAGATTTATTAGAAAATGCGATTTTGCTTCACTTCTCGAATGTTCAAATTCATTAAAAACTGACTTTTAGAGATCACAATACTTTTTTTAGATACAGTGTATACAGATTTTATCCTTAGTACGTATTCCGATATATCTTACTTTCGTTAACCTTGATCAGGAATGCAGTTTTGATTATTACGTATTTATGTCCGCACGCGGATTCTTGACCTCCGGGACGGTATTGTACCACCGGCAAGCGAATATAAATAGTGGCAGAAACTTAAACAAATCAGTTGCAACCCGAAGTCGACCAAAACACATATCACAATGGCTGCGAAGGTATTAAATTTGTTTTGTCTGTTGGCGAACAATGATTATTAATTTTGAGTTCTTGTTGACAGTGCTAAGTCGCCGTCGTTTGTAAAGTATTGTTTGTTTTTGTTTTCAGTTCGTCGTTGTAGCTCTTCTGGTGGCGGCCGCCCAGGGCAGCGGAATCCATGGCGGTAACTACAACAGCTTCTCGTACGGCGTGTCCGACCCGCACACCGGCGACGTGAAGAGCCAGCACGAGACGCGCGTGGGTGACACCGTGCACGGCCAGTACTCGCTGCTCGAGTCGGACGGCACCAAGCGCACCGTCGACTACGCCGCCGACGCGCACTCCGGGTTCAACGCCATCGTGCGCAAGGACCCCGTGCTGCTGGCGCACGCCGCTCCCCTCGCCCAGATCGCCCACGCCGCTCCCTTGGCGTACGCCGCTCCTCTCGCCCACGCCGCTCCCGTAGCGTACGCCTCTCAAGTGGCTTACGGTGCTCCCCTGGTCCGCGCCGCATACGCCGCTCCCCTCGCCAGCACCGTGTACGCGCAGGGTGCCATCGCCGCTCCCCTCGCTCACGGTGCCGTCGCTTACGGCGCTCAAGGTCTTGGTCTTGGATACGGCTCTCAAGGACTCGGTCTCGGATACGGCTCTCAAGGACTTGGTCTCGGACTCGGTCATGGTCTTGGATACGGAAACGGTCTCGGCTATGGTGCTCACGGATGGTAGTATAATAGCAATGTTTGAATGACTGTGATAAATGGAAAATAAATTAATGATGTTTAATCTAATCTTATATTTTATTTAAGACTATGAGACGCCTGCGACCTCGTACGAGGTAATTTAGTTTTCCGCCTCTCTCCCCATTTATATTCCCAAGAAGAAGAATTTGCGAAAATCTCTTCTTAGTGCACCCCTAGGAGATATATCGAAGGAATATGCCGTCCAAATTTCAAGGCCCTTAGGTAAAGCGGTTTCGGCTGTTCGTTGACCAATTGAGCCAGTCAGTTTCTTCAATAATGATAAGTATAATTATATATAAATGCATAATTCCTCTGCCTCAGCACCTTTCCAGAAGTGATATATTTTCCTAGATTAAAGTAAAGTCTAACAAAAATAGTTTTTTAGTTAATAGTAGCTACTATTAACAAAGAAAGTGAAACAAAAAGCTAATCTTTAGTTTCTTTTTCTTTAACTGTTTCTTTTTTAATCGTGAAAGCTGGCAGACGAGCAACCAGGTAACCTGATAGTTATAATCCTAAAAAAATAAAAAACAAATCATTAAAACCCGTGGTTTAGGCAGGCGTCACTTCTACAGCATCAGAATTTAAAGAGAGGTCAGCATATTGAAGATGATATAATTTCATATTTTTGTGTTTAATTCATGCAATTTGCACAGGTTGCACAGTTACTTTCAGGATGACGTCTGACTCCACAGCTTAATGCTAAACCTAGGGCTTTTACTGTCGTGAAGACACACGCAATCCGTGTTTTTTTCTTGTCATATTATTTATCACTCCCAACCCAAGAGCGTGCGGGCACGCATCGAATTATAAACCTTGTGTCAGTCATTAGAAGTGTGAAATTACTTTGCCCAATGTTATTACATAGGGTCTTCAGCGGTCTTTTGCAGTTTAAGTATATTGTTTATTCTGTCTAGTCAGAATTATTTTTTTGTCTAAATTCTTTTTAATAATAAATCTTATGGATTCATTTGAATATTATGTGAATTTCATTAGCTAGCCAAAAAGTTGTCTGCTTTTGTTAAAATGACCTAAATTCCGAGGTATGTTTACACCGGTGTACTTGGCATTCCATAGTCTTTGCCTACCCCATTGAGAGTATGTACATCATAATGTAGGCATGTACTACGTGTATGTTAATTCCGTTTGACAATGATTTTGTGAACGGAATGCCTCTGTCATTATAAGTTTTTTCTCTTAACCCTATGTACACTCGGCCTTTTTAGCACACTTTTGAACCTTGTCGCTTTAACGCATTTTAAAGGTGAGTGCAGCAGTTCAAACATGATGTTAAGGTGACAAAGCACTAAAGTATACATGCACTATTTGAATATCCGTTTATTCTTATCTTTTGCTCGGAGTCCAGCCTAGTTTATCGCTGTTGCTTTGTGAATCGTCGAATAATCTCGGATTAAATCGCATGATGCTAGCTTCGATTGTTTCGCTACCATCTACTTATTTTTGTATTTTTATGCGAAAGTGGGGACCAACTAAGAAACATTTTTTTTAACTTGTTGGTTATATTGGTTAATGAAGCGTTGGAAATTCTTATAGCGAACCTAGACAAGATGCATATTATTAACGCTAACGTAAGCTATTATCAAAAACTGTCAACATGTATGGAATTGACATAAGCGTTCGACGCGACCGTCCGGCAGCTTACGTTAATCGCCTCTACTCAACTGCGTTATAACGATATCGTGTTTGACGTGTTTTAGAATCGTTTATGTCAGTCGCCATTATTGTAAATGACATAAGAGTTATGAAAACTGACAATACGGAAACACGTCAAATAATCAGTTTAGTGTCTCAAAGTTAAAGGTAATAAAATAAAATATTTTTGATTATCAACCAGACAGATCCTGCCATTTATATTTTTCTCACTGTTGTCTTCTCAAATGTTAGTAAGATCTATTAATATTCCTTTTAGTTTCCTTTCTATGAATAATAAAATTGATCATGAATTATCTGATCGAAGTTTAATGTGAATAAAGTAAAATAAGAACCGGCCTTCAAATCAAGCGGAAAATTATTATTCTTGGTATATAACCGGACTAGATAGTTGTTCAAAACCAACCTAATAATTATTGTAAATTATTTAACTATATAGTACGTAGAATCGACCTGGTATTACGTTTTTTTTTTAAGTACTAGGAGAAACTTGAATAGATAATAATAAGTTTTTAATGTTTATTAGTAACCTTTGGAGTTTAGTAAATGTGTTTAGATGGACTCAGCTGATTACTACATTACTACGGGCCTAGGCAAGAAGCATTTTATGAATGTTATCACTTTCGAAAATGTACCTATTGGATTGTCGTAAGCTATTTTACAGTTTTCGAAAACAATTTATGTCTAGATCCCCAGATATTGTTTACAAGTATAAAGATACAGCACCGAAACGTTATAGGATATAAATCATTTGTGTTTTTAGGTTGTTACGTAAATCTGAATAAAATTTAAGGTTTAAGCGATGTATGTGTTTTTACCGATTTAGGGATTGAAAGTTTGTTTAAAAAGAAAAAATGAAAAATATAGCGTTCGACGATAGAAATACTTGGTTGAAGTTTTTGAAACAAAAGTCCATTCATCCATCAAATCAGCCTATTCGAGAATATTACTTACAAAACAGTAATTAACCAGTTCAAAATATATGCTTACGGCTATTCATGCTTCAACTCCAAATAACCAGAAATAATTAATTCAAAATTTTACATTTCCGAGTTCAACCCAAGAAATAGGTAGTTCGATTAAAGAATATGATGTCAATGACCGACCCAACTTCTGGTCACATTAAGCTCATTCTTGCGCTACTATCACTTAACAAGGTCCCCCATGCACCTGGCAAACAATATACGTAATAATAACTGCCCGGGTAACGACTCAGGTCTTGACCTCCGAAATAATGTGCATGGTCGGCAGTGCAATATAAATAGTAGTAAGAGCCCTGGTCAGTCAGTTGCAACTCGAAGTCGAAGCAAAACACATAATATCACAATGGCTGCGAAGGTAAATTATAATTCAAGCATTTTTTTTACCCCTTTTATCCATACTTTTATAATAAACAAGTAGGCATGTCATTATGAATTTTAAATGCCCTTTCCGAACATTGTGGCGGAAGACTTAAATAATACTTCTAATATAATTTTTGCAATAGTTCTGCGGGAATAACGCAAATCTCCCTGTATTCGAACTCACAAAGGCAAGCTTGTATAATGTTTTTTTTTTGTTCCAGTTCGTCGTTGTAGCTCTTTTGGTGGCGGCCGCCCAGGGCAGCGGAATCCACGGCGGTAACTACAACAGCTTCTCGTACGGCGTGTCTGACCCGCACACCGGCGACGTGAAGAGCCAGCACGAGACGCGGCTGGGCGACACCGTGCGCGGCCAGTACTCGCTGCTCGAGTCGGACGGCACCAAGCGCACCGTCGACTACGCCGCCGACGCGCACTCCGGGTTCAACGCCATCGTGCGCAAGGACCCCGTCCTCCTGGCACACGCCGCTCCCATCGCCCAGATCGCCCACGCCGCTCCCTTGGCGTACGCCGCTCCTCTCGCCCACGCCGCTCCCGTAGCGTACGCCTCTCAAGTGTCTCACGGTGCACCCCTGGTCCGCGCCGCATACGCCGCTCCCCTCGCCAGCACCGTGTACGCGCAGGGTGCCATCGCCGCTCCCCTCGCTCACGGTGCCGTCGCCTACGGCGCTCAAGGTCTTGGTCTCGGATACGGTTCTCACGGACTCGGTCTCGGACTCGGCAACGGTCTCGGACTCGCTAATGGTCTTGGTTACGGCCATGGTCTCGGCTATGGTGCCCATGGATGGTAAATAATGGAAATGATTAGCTGCAGGCAACGAAGACTGTGATGGATTTGAATAAATTAATAATGTTAAACCAATTACTCAATTTTATTTTCCCAAATTTTATATGCCCAGAAAATTAACAAAAAATAGCACATTGATGTTTTCCCTGATGCTTTAACTTGAACTCATTCATAATTTAAATGAAAGAAATGTACTTTAATAATACATAATTATTATGTGTCCTATGTATCCTTCATAACACTTTAAACCTACTTTTATCAAGCACCTTCATATTACTATTAAGCAATGACAGGTGCATACCCACAAACTAAACAAATGCAGTAGCTGCTTCTAACATTTCAATAAAATCATAGTACTTATAGTAACTGTCTTACGCTGCTTGACACTTTTACTGGCATAGCAAATAAGTATACTGACGGATGCTAGAGGCAGTTTGATCGCCATAAAAACCCGAGTACTATTATATTGGAGTGACTGTGTACTGTTGATCTGTGCGTAATTTTTTGTAAAAAATAAGACTAGAAATTGAATTGGCACACGGTGGCAAACCAGATAAATAAATTAACGATTTTAATGTTCATCACCCACCATGACCTATAATGTGGCCCTCTTATTAAATTCTACTATTTAATAATAATAATAACAATAATAATCACAGGACAATCTCACACAAATTGACCTAGTCCCAAACTAAGCTATGCTATTTATGCCCCAACTATTAAAAAATATGTGATTCCCGGGAAACACAAAGCGAGTAGTTAATCCAGGTATAAAGAGTTGGTACTAAAAAGGTGTAACAAGTTAGTATAGCCATTGCTATACATACATACTATTTAAATCCGTGGGAAATAGTGTATACGTAATTCAAAATAATACTTAATACGCACATCAAAGATGTCCAAGGATCAATAAAATCCGTCCAATATTTAAATTTTTTGCAATGCACTGCTTGTGATACGTTGCAAAATATATTAAATAATGTGGGGATGTTTTTCATTCTAAGAGATTTTTGAGGTGTTTAGGTGCATTGTAAGACCCAATATACTAAAAACCAAAATAGGCTTCTGGTAATGGGAATTTGTGTCTACCAACAAGAAAATAAAGTTTAAATACTTTTACTGTATAATGCCATTTTTTTAATAAATAAATAAATACTTTATTACCATTCAGATGTAGTTAAAATTAAACTTGATTATTTACATCCAATTGAACAGGGCCTCTATTCAGGTGCCTTAAAACGATATCGTGTTTGACACGTTTAAGAATCGTTTATGTCACAGTCGCCATTATTGTAAATGACATAAGAGTTATCAAAACAATGACAATACGGAAACAGGTCAAAAACTATATTGTTATTACCTTGTAGAATTCCAGCCCAGGAGGCTTGGCAAGATGAATAATGGTAACGAAAATGGTTTTCGATAACTGCCAAAGCGCTGGGCGCGTCCGTCTGGCAGCTTACGTCAATCCGAGCTACACATTTTCGATAACGATAACGTGTCTCTAATATAATGTATATTGTCGTACATACTGTAGTGCTAGACAAGTTGTATTCGACAATAGTTAGCGATTATGTTTCAATAGACAATGTATGGAATTGATGTAAGGCACCGAGATAGTCACGTGGTACAATTTCGGTGGTTTACGTAATTTTCATACTTTTTGCAATCAAAAGATAATCACTAATAATTTTCGAATACAACTTGCCGATAAACAAATGTATGGAATTGAAATGTAAGCCACCGAGATAGACACGTGGTAGCCCCACTGATATGTTATAAGTTTTTCATAGTTCCTAAAGTGATCCCACGTAGTAGATATTGTATTATTGCATTGTTTCGGGTAATAAATTTAATCCGAACTTCATTCTATTTATCCGGGCCCAGTTCAATACTGACTGGAACTTGCAAGGTCTGAAATAATCTTTATTGACAAACAAATAAACATCAAGTGATGTTAAATAAATGTTGTAAAACTCGTTTTATGCGATTTCGATTGAACGCTAATGAAATGACATAATGCTTATTAGTTAAAAATATGATTTGACACTTTGCGCGCGTACGTGCACTTGCGTTTTTGCCATGTAATTGGCGAGCAACATGACTCTTCAATTTCGAGAACCATTCAAAAATTGGTATCTTTTATCGTTACCTCATAAACTTAGGTTTAAAATAATGTACAATTCATCTCAATTTTATGTGACCACCTGTGTTTAAGCAAATACGCCGGTAAGTTTACTAGCTATAGATATAAGTTTCGTTATGCAGTTACGTTACGCACTAATCAATTCGTTCGTTTGACGAGGTCGGATCAATTTGAGACGAACTTGCGAATATCACGGAGCTGTCATTAAGTTGTTCGAACCATGAGAACGGAGCTCTGGGGGGTTATTATGATATAGCTATGCAATTCATTTTACGGCAAGCGTGAAAGACAGAGCTATAGCAGTTATATAGCTTTGTCCTTCACGATCGTCGTAAATGAACTGAATAGCTTTATCATAATAACCCCCTTGATCACTGTGCTATTAACTTCAACCTCTATATTTTATTAAAAAAGCTACAAGTAGTTAGGTAATTTAATTAAAGAAATATCTTTATAATTATATCTAATACACTGATAAGAAATACTGAAATTGTAAAACAGTTGAAAGTTGTGTGGTGATAAAAATTGTAAAATCTATTTCATTCGTATAGTCTTAAAACTCGATTGAAAGTGACGTGCTAACCTTTATTAATATAACCTTTCTTAATAAATTATATCCATAAATTTATCAGGTAGCGTTTTATACTTAACCATTTTCAGCACTTATATCGGCCAAGAACAATTTCAGAAAAATATTCGAAAACTTATGGTTTACTTACTTGCTTACCTACATTTTAGTTTTATCGATTTCAGGTAAAAAGAAAACAAAATTAAAAGTTAACGTCTTTTATTTGACATAATCACAGCAGGTTCGTTGCCATGGTATATTCATGACTTGGTCGTAATTAAATTATTGCCTAATTTTAATTATTTTCTAATAGTGGGAGTAACCGAGATGAGACGCGTAGCCCAGACCATGGATACCGTGGGCACCGTGGGCGAGGGGAGCGACGACGCCGCCGTGGGCGTACGCGGAGTGGGCCAGAGGAGCGGCATACGCGGCGTGAGCCAGGGGAGCCGCATACGCAGCGTGAGCCAGGGGAGCGGCGTAGGCGGCGTGGGCAAGAGGAGCGGCGATGGCACCATGCGCGTACGCAGTGTGGGCAAGGGGACCGGCGTATGCGGTGTGCGCTAGGGGAGCACCGTGAGCCACGTGCGAGGCGTACGCGAGGGGAGCGGCGTGGGCGACGTGAGCGAGGGGAGCGGCGTGCGCGGCGTAGGCGATGGGAGCGGCGTGCGCCAGCAGCACGGGGTCCTTGCGCACGATGGCGTTGAATCCGGAGTGCGCGTCGGCGGCGTAGTCGACTGTGCGCTTGGTGCCGTCCGACTCGAGCAGCGAGTACTGGCCGCGCACGGTGTCGCCCACACGCGTCTCGTGCTGGCTCTTCACGTCGCCGGTGTGCGGGTCGGACACGCCGTACGAGAAGCTGTTGTAGTTACCGCCATGGATAGCGGTGCCTTGAGCGGCCGCCACCAACAGAGCTACGACGACGAACTAGAAGATAACAAAACATTCAATTTACAAGCTTTCTTTGCAAGTTTTAAGAAGCCCATACAAAAATGTAATACGTTGGCTTTATGAGCTTCCGCACAAAAAACGTGAGATGAAGATAGTTTGCGTGTATCTTGATTTTAGCGGAAGTTTAGTTTAGTGTTGATTATTTTAAAACCACAGGAACGATAGATAAATACTCGTAAAATGGTTTATCAGGATCAAGAAATGATAAGTGCTCAACTATTTAATCAAAAGTCATCGTTAAAGATCGTAGGGTTTCCAAGAATCAAAAGCGAAAAAGGTGAAGTCGTGTTTTTTTTAAAAAAAAACCATAGAGGATTTTGTTTAATCGTGATTTTACGTTAAACAGTCTCAAGTTAATAGGATCAAGTTTAACATACGCACCTTCGGTAGAACAAGGGCACAATGTACAATGTGACTAAATGGGAAATTGTGTCCTTGTCCGGTACAACAAAGGCACAATGTACAATGTTACTAAAGGGGAAATTGTGCCCTTGTTCTACCGAAGATGCGTCTAAAGAACTGACACATGGGTTATGGTTATTGAGATCCAGATCGTGGAACACACTGACTTAAACATTTACTTAAAAAAAAAACATGATGACTTGCGCTCTTCCCGCAGAATTGTTAAAATTGGCTCAAATTAGTATTCTCAATCTGATTTGCTTTGCAGTAAAAAAAAACACTTTTAACTATTGACACCAACCGAATAACTTTTTTTATTGTGTATGTTTTTTAAAATAATCTAACCAAATAAGATGTTGTTTCTCCACGTTGCACAATGAACTTTTAACCCATAGTTATAATTACCTTAGCTGCCATTTCGATAGGTTTGGTTGCACAGTGAACTGCGAATGGTTAATCCGGTTTTTACTTCGTCTTTTTATATCGCTCCTGTACAATCAGTCGTGGCTAATAATAGGAAGTAAGAGACACGTACCTACAATCTCTAGGTCACGGTGGGGATTTTTAAGAATTGGTTTTCGTCAGGCGGTATGCGGAACTCGGCGCCGTTCGGACCCGACGAGAGCATTTTGTTATACTCCGTTTGCTTGGACATTAAAAGGAAACAATTATACTTATTTATTACATGCATCGAAATTAGGCTTTGACCTTGCGATGCTAGATAATATTACGTGTAAGACGTTGCGCACTCCTATAATAGTGTTAATTGCTTTATTCGCATTGAAGCCTATCTTATTATGTTAATTTGCAACTCAATATAATATTTCATGAAGTTGCATCAGAAGTTTTGGTATGTGGATGAACTTACATCAGCAAAAAACAAATTTTTGACCATGTGTTGGCTAAAATCGCTATTATAAAGAATGCAAAATTATTTATAGTTAGATCTACATATAATGTATATGGATATACTTATTGTTGTTTTTAGGATTCTGTGGTGAAAAGTACTGTTTTGCCTCTTTAGGAACAAAAGTACGCTTCTAAGTTAAAACTAACAATAGATATTTGACCAATTATTCTTCGTTGTTGAATAACAAAACAAAATCGCAATAAAATCTGTTTATTTACAAATCATTTCAAAGTCAACAAGCGTGGATCAGTTCAGTAGAGTCGTCCGTAGCCGTAGCCGGGGTATCCGTATGGGGTGGCGTAACTGATGGGGGACGCGTAGGAGATAGGGGCAGCGTAGGAGATAGGGGCAGCGTAGGAGACGGGGGCAGCGTAGGAGACGGGGGCAGCTATGAGGGCTGGGTCCTTCCTGACTACGGCGTTGAAGCCACCGGCGCCGGCGGCGTAGTCGACCGTCCTCCGGGTTCCGTCGGACTCCAGGAGGGAGTACTGGCCCTGGACGTTGTCCCCGGCGCGGTTCTCTACTTGGTGCTTGAAGTCTCCCGTGAAAGGATCGGCTACTCCGTAGGAGAAGCTCGAGAGAGAAGCAGCAGATGACATTGCCACGAAGGCGAGGACGATGACGAACTGAAACAGAAGCGGTTGTTTGTTTTATATTATTTTTAGGTTCGAGTGTCGGATTGAAAAAAAAACATAGTTGAGATGTAAAAAGACTAGTCACTCGGTATTAATGATCAAACTAGTCAGATTTTAGCTCTAATTTGTGTTGCGTTAAATGAGTTTTGTAGCGATTATTTTTTGAAGGTTTTGAATTTTAAGGTAGGTATTTATTAGATAAGTAGGTTAGTACTTTTTAGAAAATTAAGCATTAATACATTTGTGTTAATTATCACTTACTAACAGAGCAATAAAAAAAAATTGATTGGTATTTTGGTTTAATATGGGAAAAATATCGTCCAAAAATATTAATTCAGTTTAGTTGAAAAATATTTGTGTCAATTAATTTACCTTCGCAACCATGTTGAATGAGATGGGTAGTTGTGACTACGTCGGTAAGTCCAGAGAATCTGATGCTGTCTCCGAAGATCGGTCGCCTTTTTATACTGTTGACAAATACTGCCCGAGATCTCGTTCCGAAGACATTCAGGAAACGTCTAAAAGTCAAGATCGACAGGCCGATGCACTGTGGAAAGGTCTTGCTTGATACAGGTAATAATATGTTTGCACTTAATTTTCGTGGTGTAAGTCGTTTTCTTTTCCACCATGGTTATTTTTAAACCAGTTTATTGTTGTATTTACGACGCGGATAGGCTCCCGGATTCAATCCAATTAAAAGGAATTTACTTTTATATATCAAGGACAGTTTTGAATGGTGCCATGGTATTGTTTAACGATTTAAAAGCCAGATTATCCTTAAAGAGTTGTTGGTATTTCCGAAGCTCTGCCTACCCCTGTCTGGAATTGAAGGCGTGATGTTATGCATGTATGTATTATCGTTAAAAAAACTTTGGTGTTAAATAAGTAACAGGAAGAACGGTGTTCTTTTACTAGAGATTATTAACGCGTGGATTGTAAGTACTAATTTGCGCATGGCATATTGTATGCATAATTATTGTTATGGCTAAATCTTAGAAAGTTTAACCATATTGATAGGATTGATAGTTTTTTGTGTTCTTATCAACTTCATGTTAACCAAAATAAACTTCAGAATTACCAACAAAGAGGTTCTATTTACTTATAGTAGCAAAAACTTTGCTAGATTTTCTTAGGTCTTTACAAACGTCCATAACGTACATACGAGCGACTTCATACCTGTTCAAAACTTCAGATTTAATACCTACTGAACTCAAAGATTGAATAAAAACCTATAATTACCCAATATATATAGGACTGATTATTTTTGTGAGAAGTATAAAACAAAATAAAACGAAATACAAAGGTTTATCTAGCTGCTTCCAGCCAGATTACGCCCGGTTCTAGATTTATCTACATCTTCACTGACGATGTAATCATTGTAGATGTACATAAAATAGTCCTTAGTTATGCTCATCCGATTAGAAGTAATTCTAGCGTGAGAATTCAAACCTCATAAAAATAGCGGTGCAAAGAAAAATGCAAGGATCGTTGCAGTTATGTAATTAACATATCGTAGATTACATACTATAAGCTTTAGTTATGTCACTGAGTATTGCATTTCTTGAGCATTGCTTGGCAATTTCCCTCGTACCGTAGTAACTAGACACCAAGGTTGACCGGACCAGTCACCAATTACCGATGATTATTCTAGCTAGTCTATATTCAACAGCAATAAGTATAAATGCAAATAAAGTAATCTAGTTTTTCTTTACTTTGTTTATCTCAGAGTCAAATCGTCGCCATTGTTCGTTTGAGACACTTGCAAAAAATATAATTATAGCACTCTTACTAGTATTATAATTTAAATTCCAAGTGTCTATAGTTAGTTTATGAGTTTGTTTCTTTACACCCATGTAGATCCTTGATCAGGAACATGCAGTATCAACGAACTTCTAGACACAGCAGGTGGTAAGGTAGCAGACCTTACAGTTGAAACTGGAACTTCTTCAGCATTACCACCATTAGTAATATCAAGTTTAACATCAGCATTGAACCCTGTTTGGTCATCAGCCCTATAATCCACAGTTCTCCTCAAACCATCAGGTTGGAGGAGACTGTATTGTCCAATAACAGTGTCTCCTCGTCTGTTCTCGTGTTGGTTCTTGATGTCTCCTGTTGCTTCGTTGTTGACGGAGTACGCGAAGTCATATGTCGGGTAAGATCGTTGGAGGCCGATGAGGATTGGAACTGGAGACTGATGGATGAACATGCAGCTTGATGATATGATCATCGCCGAGACTACTGCTAGCTGAAAAAAGACATCGGATAATCCTTCACAAATTGACCTAGAACCAAACTAAGCTCTAGACTCGTACTATGCGTAAGTACTCGACAACGATGATTCTTATATAGAGAAATATGTACTTAGATACATAGAAAATGTCCCCAATTTAGAAACAAATACTCGTCACACAAATATATGCTCTATTCCACGATGGAACAAGAACAATATCCCTATTGTTCTTGTTGTTCTGTTGCTCCCGCATAGCATAGCAAATACAAGTTTTTCATTAATAGGCCACACAATATAAATGATAAAGGTAGTGTTCTGTGACGTGGAACTCAATAAACATAACGCACTTTTAGAATTATAGTGATCTAATTCAAACATTTTCAGCTTTCGATTTCGATTCATAAATTGAGTACTATAGAGACCTAAATCGAAATTCAAAATATTTGGATTAGGTCACTATAATTCTAAAGACAAAATAACAACTAAAGAATAAGGTAAAAGAGAGATAATTTGCAACAAAAAAAAAAAAACTCCTTTTATTGTCGTAATATATTTATTATACTATTAACGATACAAAATCATATGTTAAAATTTATGCACTGATAAAAATAATACCCTGTATACGTATACGGGAAGTAACTTGAAGTCTAACTTTTGAATGGGCAGGGAAATATATGTTTCTATTAATAGTAAGATATTGGCACCGTATTACTCATACATATGCATGGCTTCGCACCTAATCTTAAATTTAATGGTAATTAATCAGTAATGTATGCCAGTTATTTAAATTTGGAGCAAGTTCGACTATTCTCATGTAATATGTTAAAAGTGGATTTGTACCAACGTAATACAGTGTTGAAAAGGGATTGTAGGATTATATATACCAGGATATATTCTCCTTTATTGCTTTATATATTACTTTTAACGTTAACTGTGCAGTATGACTGACTATAATTAAAATACCTTCTGAATCATGATGGCTTGATGACTGTTCAACGGAGCTGTGAACTATGATTAAGACTTAATTATCTCATAATTTATATGTTAGAAATATGAAAAGTAATCCTACTTGTGCAATATGTATCGGGTGACGTGGGAATCGGAGAGCCTTGCGGTTGCAGGTGAATTCAGTCGGTGACAAAAGGGTTACAAGTATTTTGAAATATGATAGAAAATGTGCAACAATTTAAAACTGACTTGGTATAATTTCGAAAGTTATGATGAGCCTAAATATATGCTAAAAGGTAAAATAAAACTGGCGTGATAATAGAAAGGATGACTCAAAAAGCAAGCTTTATGCGGCAATTATACTGAGTCGTTCGTCACATGCGGATTGCGACTCATTTGGATTAATCCACATTCATTCTCAGATTTGAACCAAATTCGTTGGCCGCGTGCGGTGGACTACACAATGTAATTTTGCCATTATGAACTCAGCTGCGTGACAGTGTCATCTATATAATACGTTGATAAATATGTTTATAGCAGGCTAACTATCTTCTTTGTTGGAATCGGGTCATTCGTTCAGGATTTACGAGCGAACAAATAAAGAGTACACGGAAGGAACATGTGTAGCCATATTTTAAATGTAATTTTTATCTCAAAAAATAGAATTCGCTATGAAAACTTACCACTTAAGACATTATTCTTTATGTAATTTTTATATTCTCACATACTCAAAAAAATCTACATGAAAATTACTAACGAGATTTAGTAGATCTAAATTTCAAATCGAGATTTTAGTTATGCGACATGTTCTCTCCATACATACCTGTAAAATATTACCCTCATGATCTTTTAATATTTTACATATTTTTTTCTAACTTATGAACGTGACAAGGTACAAAAGATATTATCTCTTAATAGATCGTTATACATCGAGTCGATTTCTAATACATTTTTTTTTCTAACTGAACTCTTATTATTGCCACTTACGCACAAAGGAACACGGTTAAGTAAAAAACTAGGCAAAAAATGCATGAATATACTCAGAATGCTGAGAATGTATGATACATTTCAAACGTCTATCCAATAAAGTGAACGTATTTTTCATCAAGTTCTTATAGCTATGACTCAAATACTTGAGCTACCTACGTAAAAGAAAACAGAGAGCAATGTCAAGGACAATGTCATTATCAAGTTCAAGCTTAACATAGAATGTCATGTGTGATTTAGCCAATGATATGAAGTTCGCCTTTGTACATCATAACTTTGGAAATAATTGTTTTTTTTTTTTGTTTTGTACAGCAATGTTTCCGGGATCCTCATATTCATCCGATCATTTCATAACCAACGTTTTACAAATGATTCATTTCACAAACATATCATTTGACAACCCTTTTTTTCCGAAACTGTAAATAAGTCTGGATTTATTTCAGGACCATCGTGTAGAACCTTATAGGTTAGGTTAGTTTTATAAAAATCCTGAAATGTTTTTAGTTAGTTAAAAAAAGCGGGTTGGCCAATGAATAGGTTGCGAAACGATGCATTTGTCAATGATTTGTCGGCGAAAAGGCAGAGAATCGTGTTTAAATACATGACTTCAAACTAATTTGTAAATAGCTGTTGGCTCCACTCGCGTAAAAAATAAAACGTGCCTATGTTACTCGGTGATATTAGAGCATTGCAATGGAGAAGAAATTTTTGAAATCGGTCCATTAGTTTTTGAGTTTGTTCGTTACAAACATAAAACACTTTCCTCTTTATAATATTAGTGTAGATATATTAGCAAGGTTTAAGATTGCTAAATAGGCTCAGTACTTTTACTGACTGACTATGACTGTACCTTATAAAGCAGTTGCAGTTAAACTGAGTCGGCCTCTACTTTGAAAATCTAAATTCGAAGTTACGTTTCTTTAACTCTATTAAGTCTAGAGTGACATGTAAAACATCAACATTTTCGAATTGTGTTTCATTGTAACTATTTAGTGGGGCTACACAAGTTGCATTCGACAATCATTAACGATTGTGTTTCGATTGAAAAATATATGGAATAGACGTGATGGTACTGGTGACTATCTCTGTCTTAGAAGAATATCAAGATGATGTTGAAAATCTATGAATTAGAAGAGATCGTGTCTTACCAATAACTCTTAACCAGAGAGTTTAAGTTGTCCCGTCACAACATTTTATGGCGTGCTTTCTCAATTAGGTAGGTATAGCTTTAAAGTCACTCGTATGACTTCGCTCACTCGCTCAAACGTTCGGCAAATAATAGTTTTTAATAGAATAATAACACCTCCTATTTTACTGACAAAATTCCAAACCGTTACGTATTCAAGTTATTATTAAAATAGGTTCTATAAACGTACTAATAATTTTACTATCGTAACTGGCCTAAATTATAAGTTGACATTTGTTTTAAATAAAATACGACTCACTATTTTGTACTGGTAGAAAATTATTAAATGCAGCTTAAAGTATACCTACTAGAACTGAATTACGTAGTAAATATAAATAGGTAGGTAAATATTTAGATTAAATTACGGTCTCACGAGATACGCCTCGGAAATGTCATGATTTAAATAATGTTGGCTTATTACATTCATAAGTAAAGTAGTTGGTAAACTTTAACAACTGCAAATTCACAAAATGTTGCTTCAGTCGAGTAGACTAGTTCTCCTCCATATTTAATGGTGCATTTTTGTATTACAACTCGCACAACAACTTTGGCCGTCAATTTAAAAATTTAAAAATAAATAGTAACATGATACGTGTGGGTATTTTTTTTGCGTTTTTGATTTTTTTGGCTATTGTAGGGACAACTTTTTGACACTGTTATGGATTAAGTATTAGGTACAATGAGGAGAAAACTGAAGACCAGCGCTGAGCAGCAGTCCTACAAGTCCTGCGGCCAGCACCAGCTGAGTTGGCTCCTTTTGCTGCAGTAAAGTTTTCTGTGTGTTGTATAAGCTGTTAATAATTAATTGTGTCCTGCAGCAATGTATATTTTTTCAATTAATTTTTTGTTTAATTTATAATTATCTTTATATACGATACCTACTGAAATTTGACACTTTTAATTTTGCTGATAACTATTTCAATTTCTTACGTATCTGGCAACGCTTGATCTTTCTATTTAGATATTTCAACAATCTACTTTAGCTATTGTAGCCAATTCGAAACTATTATCAGAGATAAGAGACAGGATGCGTTCCGATTCGTTTAGTTTTTAGGGTCCCGTAGTCAAACTAGGAACCGTTATAACTTCGCCATGTCCGTCCGTACGTCCATCCGCAGCCTAGCGCAGAGATTCTCATATTAGTCACGCCAACAAAGTGGTAGAATAAAATTTTGATTTTTTTTTTCTCTTCTACCCTCCCTTCCTCTTTTAGATAGGTCTTTTAAAAATATTACGGGTTTGTGAAATCAATTTTTCGATTAAGGAATCCGTTTAGGATATATTAAGCTTTAAAGTGCTAATGTGCACCGACGTGCTCTTGCATATGTCAAAAACTATCTATCAAAATAAAATATTTGAGTAATGTCAAAGTCCATTTTCTTCTTCTTCTTAATTAATCGCTTTCACTCCTGTTTAACAAGGTGTATTTCGCCAATGTCGAGTTTTTGACAACCACAATACAATACAATTCAATACAATACAAATATTCTTTATTGAACACCACATACAAATACAGCATGAAAAGTAAAATACAAATAAAAAACTTACTAAGTGAGTCAATAGGCGGTGTTATCGCTAAATAGCGATCTCTTCCAGACAACCTTACAAAGAAGAGAAGTGTCAAAGGAACAGAAATAAATTGGTAGGCGGTGCAAACTAAACTAACAAATGGAATATATATTAAAAAAAAAGTAAGTTAAAATAAAAAAAACAAACATCCAAACGACATATACGTTTAACATATAAATATATTCATTTATAAACTACAAATACATACAAAACTATAGATAAATTCAAAATTTACAAAAATAAATATAAAGATACCTACTGCGAAACGGAAGGAAGCTTGCTAAAGGAGAGATAACAGGTACGCTTTCAAGAGATTTTTAAAAATAGGAAGCGATTTCGCGCGTCTTAATTCTAACACCACCACCTTAAAATTATAAAAAAATAAGTTCATGAAATTTACACGCGAGGACAATTATTGTTCTGTTAAAGAGAATTTGGGATTTTGGATTATTGGTGGACTAAACAGAAGCACAGAGGTTATCTCCACGCGCTTCTGTGAAGTCCATCAAAGTGTATACATGTCAGACGAGAATTTCTAAACGTGCATTATCATTGTCACCCTTAGGCCAGTTACAACAAGAACAGCTGTGCAGCAGACTTCTGTGCGTACGCAACCAATGTTCCCAGAGTATAATCGAGTTAAATTTCGAACCATGCAATCCCCATAAGCCGTCAGTCAAAATCATCGCAGACACGTTAACTTTTAATTACGGCGTTGTAATTATCCCCATTATCTATTACACAATGCTAAACATCCAAGTTCATAGGAAATTATAGTTCTGTAATGCGAACCGAAATTATAACTAAAAACGGTTAGTCCATGATCTGTATAATTGTGTAAAAGGTAAGACGGTAGTTTAGTGGTGGTAGGAACTTGTACAAGGTCCGCCAGATTCGCTACCATCTTATCCTTTAAGCTAGCGCCAAGCAACAGTTTTCGCATTGCCTTGTTCCAGAGTGGGGATAAGACAACCGGTCAATTTACCAGCATAGATGCATTCCGTCTTAGTAATTAAGTTTGAAAATGCGTTTGCGACTTAAGATTGTAATCTAGAGAAGGCAAATGTCTATGGATTTCAGATACTACTAACCATGAGGTGGCCTGTGTGCTCATTTGCATTCCATATGCCATCATCATCATCAGCCAATGTTCGTCCACTGCTGGACATAGGCCTCTCCAAGAGCACGCCACAGAGTTCTATCCTCGGCCATCCTCATCCATCCGCTACCGGCGACTCGTTTCAGGTCGTCGATCCAGCGGGCCGGCGGGCGTCCCACGCTGCGTCTGCCAGATCGTGGTCTCCACTCAAGAACCCTCTTTCCCCATCGACCATCGGTTCTTCGGCAGATGTGACCAGCCCACTGCCACTTCAACTTGCCAATCCTGGTGGCTATGTCGGTCACCTTGGTTCATATGCCATAAAAAAAGGAAAATAAGGGATTTTACAGTAAGTAGTTATACACTTTTATAACAAAATTCCCAAAGATGTACAGGTTTGTCATTAAATAAATTTAAGTTGATATAAAAAAAACATTTAGTTCGCAAGGCCTACGATTAACGATTTTATAAATGACAAAGATGCCTTTAAATTACATCTTTTTTATATACATAAAACAATAAAAAAAAAACTCTGTGTCAGAACAATAAAATATAATCCTGTCATATTTTATTTCTTCCTATTTTCTAATTGTAATTTTCATTTTATTTTTTGACTTAAGTGATCTTTGACATTCAAAAGATGTTCTGTATGAATCTATATTGAATAAAATAACTGACTTTGACTTTGGCTTTGGTACTTAGCCAAGAATAGCTTGACATGAAGAGTCATTAGGATTTCTTTTATAGGACAGGACGTTTTGTCGATCCAAAATAAATTTCATGAGTATGTCGTTGATTATTATTCAGTTGTTTTCTTATAGAATTCGTTTTTGGAAAATTTGGTCGTTCTCAAAGGAATAGCTGTAAACGACTTCTAAGCTTACACATACATGGCAATCTGCAACTTGTCACGACTGTACCGACAGTTTACGGCTGTGGTTTACGCATTAAGGCGGTTGCACAAGCGGCCGTGGCATTGAACTGCAGTTTGCGCGCGCGCACCAATTCCGGCAATGACCCCGCACCATCGATCACTCGGTTGACTTTTACGTAACCTTATAAAGTTCAACATTAACAGATGGCACGTGAAATTTGTTTGGGTAATGTTTTGGTTTTGTTTTTTTTAACGCGTGAGATTTGAAATGTTGAAAATTATGGCATAGTTTTTGTTGTAGAACTCGTTGAACGTTATTCTCATAGAAATTATAAATAAATCCGGGAGTAAAAGTAAGCACGGTCGAACTCATTGTAGCTGAACATTTTAGTGCCTTGTCGCAGTCATTGATATACCTAATCAATTCAAACCACTCTCAGTTTAATACGTTATTGCGAAAAAATACTACAGTACCTATCCCATATTTTAAAATTCATGACATGGGCCGAGTTGTAGAAAAATAGGACCTAGATTGATAGAAAAAGCAAATTAACATCCAAGCACCCTTACTTAGTCGTACATAGTATAAACAAAATAATTAAAAACCCAAGAAGTTAAGAGCTAGCCTTCTAAGTTCATTTTACTACTTATACATGCCTTTATTTCCAGAGTGGGGTGGGCCAATCTACAGAAAAACCAACAACTCTGTAAAGACTTGTTTATAATTCTGTAACCACATTTTGCACAATCAGGCCAAGAAGATTACTTGTGTATTAGTGACACGTTGCAAGCCCATCGCCTAACAGTACTATACAATCCTTTATTCCCTTAGTCGCCTCTAACGACATCCACGGGAAGACATGGAGTGGCACTATTTTAACCCGGAAACCACAATGAGAACTACTAATAACTACTACTACTTAAATACTAATTAAATAAAAAGGTGCCTATATGCACATTTCCCACATTTCACGCATACTCGTACAACGTTATAAAAAGACAAATAAATTATTCCTACTCATTTCCAAATACACTACTCAACACTTAAGATAACATTACCAACTAATCATAACTTATAATTAAGTTGTCCATCACACCTAATGCAAGCACTCGTGCGACTCATCTGCCGGTCATTGACTTGTTCTCGGAGATGAATGAACGGTGACGTCACACGTAGTAAAGATGCGCAGTGACACGACGCGCGTGAGTCGTGACTGTTTACAGCTCAGTTTACGGTCATGGCTATCGAGTTGACTTTGAGTCTACAAATCAGCTGTAGGTATAGTAAAAGTTGGTATTATTATTATTATTAATATAAACAATTACAAGGTGTCTCTGACCATGGGGCTTTAAACGTAGGGATCGATTCTACTCATCAAATGGAACTCCTTTTGTTCCACGACTTTAAAAAATGAGGTAATATTTATTTTTATTTTTCATACAAAATAAATTAATTCACTGATTTTAGCACAGTTTTAAAGTTTGATCACGTATAACTTACTGTAAATTAAGTTATATTTTAAGTCGTAGAACAAAAGATGTAGCATTTGAGGAGTAGAATCGATACCTGGGTCATTCTACTTTTTTACCGACAATACATCGTCATTTTTCTATATTTTGCGTTTTTCAACTATTGATAATTATGGTTTTAAATTTTGATTTTAAAATACGTTGCGTGAATTTTTATTTGGACTAAGTAATTAATGATTATTTCGGTGGCGATATTGTTTTTTTCAGAATATACTGTGACAAAGTGGCTGTTTTCAGAGGAGACTAAATTTTGTATTACCACTCTGTCACGCGATTCTATGAAAAACAAGCTTATAAAATAAAAAAAACACTGGATTGGGAAAGTTTAAGATTATTTAGTACTAATAGATGAATAAATGTTTGGACGTATATTCAAACACTAAAACATTAATAATCAATACTCTAACTGATAACGTATGGTAAAATGAGGACAGGCAATTGTCGGTAAAAAAGAAGAATGTCCCACCTACATTTAAAGCCCCATGGTCACGCCCCCATACACCCTAGGCTATATTCTTGCCAAATTACATATTTCTAGTATTAAGGGCCGTATTCATAAACTGATCTCGACTGTAATGCTCGTCTCAAGATGCGTCAAAAATGATAGTGTTCTATGGCTTGACGTATCTTGTGACAGGCATCTCAGCCAAGATGAGGTCATTAATACAGCCCTAAGAGTTTCTGAGCTAAGCTGCGGTCGAACGGACGGACATGGCGAAATTATAAGGGTTCCCAGTGAGACTGAGACTACGGAACCCTAAGAATTAATATGAAACGTTACTATCGAACTTTTAGGGTTCCGTACCAAAAGGGAGCCACGGGATCCTATAACTATTTTTATTCTGTAAGATACCCAGCATCTTGAAGCAGGGCTATGCGGGATTTTTATCCACTAAACCCCCCCCCCCCCGTGGCTAGCCTGTGTGCTATTGGAAGCTCTGTGATCGCCATAGGACCGGCGCCGGAACTTTCTTCACTATGTTTATGCACTTCCCAGGTCACCAGTGTCGCCGGTCTGTTGCAATGAGCGGTACAGGTCCCAAACCTTTACATACAACGTGTTACAAAATGATCCGTAAAAAAGAAATTATGAAAGTAGTGTCAACCCTAGTATACTGTATACTTAAGAAAGAACTGACGTTATTTAATTTACTACTTTTGTAATTTCTTTTTAACGGATTATTTTGTAACACGTTGTGTATTATGTATTACATCGTTACAGAAAATACCGTTATTATATATTGACATGAAGTTTTTAATTGTTATGATGAATACCACTCTATGGGTACGTTATCGCAAAATAGAGCAATTTGAAGGTCTGCTTGCAATCTCTGAAGTAACATACAAAACTCAAAAGTGCACAGGTACTTTAATGGGGAAGGTCCAAAAAGTTACGCATGCTAACTCACGCAATTAGATTTCCTATAAAAGTTTTCCGTTGTGAGCCGAAAGTTAGCCATACTGTAAGGATACTTTTCGTCACACAACGGAGCTTTTTTCATCCTTATTGTTTGAAGGCTAAACGCTTAACTGTGGTCCATATTTATGGTCCTCACCCTACTACGACAAGATACTAAATTACAGCTACTTTCGAGTTTAAAAAAAAAAGAAGAAGAAAAAAAGAAAAATACATTTATTCACTAAACACAACAAGACACACAAAAAGTTAAAACAGTAAAGTAAAAGACAAAGTGTTAGGTGTGTCTTCGTGGCAGTGAATCGGATACTGGCTCAGCATGATGCTGAGGTGCTAGGCGCCTGCAGCGCTGATTTTCAGCCAGCACCGAATGCGACAGACGGACGGAACGTTGCACAAACTAATAAATAAATGAAATTGTAATTAATTACTTACTATTAAACAAATACTTATAATCAGACCTTATAATGAGACAGTAAAATAAAAAACCTTACATAAACATAATTTTACATAAAAGGTGCTTACTTAGCTAGTATACAGCATTGACAATTTAAGACAGAACTACAATTTTATTAAAAGAAAAAATAAAATAAAAATAACAGTGCTGGATAGGAAATTAGGTTTTTGGAGCGTCAACAAATAACCCTTAAGTTTACGCTTAAAGGTGTACCTGCTAGTTTGAATGTACATAGGAAATAGCACATTAATAGAAACCCAACTTTTATGACAGTTTAACACGTGTATAATGTTAATTAAAAGGTTATTTTGAATTCCGCTTTTTTATCTTACAACACCTCGTTTGCCATAATCAGTCATTCGTTCAGGGAGAGGATGTACGAACAGACAAAACATCCAGACATATCGAAACTACCATCGGTTTTGTACCTATCTCACTCTCTCACAGTTCTTATGCTAGTACAACCGATTTCACCCGAACAAAAATGGCTTTTTAAGAATTGCACTGTAAAGGAGACACAAATCATCGGTTTAGATGTGACCCCTCGTATATGCAAAATGTCAATTTTTTTTTAGGAGAAACGAAATACTGCTTTGAAAACTTCCGAGTTCCCACTTAAGTTGTGTATTGCTGTTGTTGTTGGTAATATCAATATTACGAGTTGTCACTACGGTCACTAGTAATCTTACGAGGTTACACCAGTCGAATTGTTACCAATGCTTGTTACGAGATGTCACTTCAAGTCGTTTTTTGCCGTCAATATGAATTGTTTGGCTTAAGACATTTATGAGTTAGGTAACACCGGAAATACTATTTGAAACTTTCTCCATCAATATCTATTTTACCAATCTTATTAATTTTAATAAACTATTTTCATTTTATTTAACGAAATCATACTCGTACCTCTCAAATTGATTATCTTGCATGTACTCAAACTTCCCGACGTTACGAACTCTTTTCAGCGTTCGATGATGAAAAAAGTTTGAAATATCGGGAAGTTTGAGTAGGTACATGAATGGAACAGGTTAGCTTTATGTGCTTCCGCGCGAAAAACGTGAATATAATTCTCCCGCGCGTTGATGGCAACCTCAAATTAAAATAATTGCTGTTTACTTTAACACTACTACATTTATAAAAGCATAGTTTACTAGGACCAAAATATTCAACTATTTAATTAAAAAAACATCGTTAAAGATCGTAGGGTTTCGGAGATTCAACATGCGAAAAGGTGTCATTTATGAAAAGTAAAATTATCGAGTGCTTTGTTTCTAATTGTGTTTTCACATTTAACAGACACAGGCGTTATGCTTATTGATATCCAGGTAGAACACTACTGACTTTATCCTATTATGAGTCCTATCAAATTACTTTTAAATGAGTAAACGTGTTACTTCATTCAGACAAATTAACCGCATAGATAGGGTAACCGATTATATCCATAAAAACAGTGCTCTCCCCCTACAAGATGTCAGACGCAGCTCGCAAATATCCAAACTAATAATGGCGCAATTGTCTTCTTCTTCTTTTTATATTAATGGCGGTCCATCGCGATATTCCGCAGTGATTTCGCCAATGTCAAGTGAGTTGAGTAAAACAGTGAACAGAAAAAAAAAACAAAAGCCGGACATTTTTTAATCGGCCATCTTCCCTCCCCAAAGGTTACCAGACCTTTTTTTGGCGCCATTGTCAAGTATTTGCTAAAGTACTTACTGCAAATATTTTTTAGTGACATTTGAAAATGAACTTGAATTTAATACAAAGTAAGCGAATTAAGTGGAGCAACTGACATTTACCGAATTGATTAGATTTGGAATTACTCCCATGACAGTAAATCATTTATCATGACTTAACGATTTACGGAGTCGATCCAATATCATTCAATCTAAAAGTACAGGCAAAAAATGTTTTAATTTTATTACCGTCGGCTCCATATTTGTTGGAGTAGGTATTCAGATTAAATAAAGTGTAGAATGGACGTTTTATTGTTTTCAACCGACTTCATAAAAAAGAGGAGGTTCTCAATTTGTAGGGTTTTTTTTTGTATTTTCCCTGATTACTCAGAAACCGCTGGACCGATTTGATTTTTTTTTTGGACTTGGTATATTTTCTAGTTGGTCCCATTTTCAGCCTTTTAAGATCTGATGATAGGGTCTTTAAGAAATCGAGGGAACTCCTCAAATATTATATAAATACATATAGCGATTTTAGTATTTTCAGTGACAAGTCTAGCATCATTCGGTGAAGTAGAACTTATGATGAAGACCACAGATGGCCACAGGAACTCCTTAACGGTACCTATTTCAAGGGTGGCGAAAAAATATCTCGATTAAGATAGTTGAGCGACTATGAGGATGATCATTCAAATGGTTTCAACAGAATAATATTATGACTATGATTTTCACGCGGCGTTGTTTGTTTCTTATTAATTGAGATGTGGGACTACATAACAATATTATTATAATCACTAAAAGGTATGAATTAAAACACTTAAATGATGAAAAATATGCATAATATACTTAAGTCGGCACTTTGAGAACGGAATCATAAAAAATAATGTGTCGATGAGAACTTGTCGCTTTTTTCGTCTTAACCAATAATATTAAAGAATCTTTTACTTTTTAAATTCGATACGTATGTTTTACAATGTTTTTTATGATTTGGAGACGTAGAAAGTGAGTATGCTTTGTATGTTTTAATAATATAATGTAATAATTGACCGCCCGCGCATACCTACGAGTTAAAAACTCCCATACGATAACAGACATAACGAATCTACTCGCGAATGCTTTACTTTAATTTAATTATAAAACACAACACCACGTATCAAACAGATTTTCTTGAATAACTGGTTTCATTACTACCTACGTAAATTAACAACTAATGTGTTGCTACACGGCTCAAAAAAAGCAGAACGTTTATAAACGTGTTGCAAAAAATACGTTTGCTTCGGTATACCTTAATCGCTTGGCCCGGATTTTGAAGTTGGTATTAACTAAGCATTAACGAATGGTCTAGGGATGTCATTTTATTTTATATAGGGTCATATAAACTTAGGAAAGGGTCATGGGTAAATTGGGTGTAGCACAAACAGAACGGAAACCTATATAATTAAATAGGAATGAGATAACATAATTTCCTAGCATGGCCGCAAATACCTAGCTTACCGGAGAACAAAAATGTACACTTGAAAACAAAATTATAGTCCAATTAGCAGTTGGTGTTATCCAAACAGATGGATTTTTAGAACTAGCTTTTTGTTATTGACACGTTTTGTAGAAAAACGAAAACGACAATATTGTGTTTTTTTACATCAAACCCCAACCCAATTCTATTATAATCTGTCACAATATTTGATTATTCCAAGCTTCTGTGGACTATAATCTTGTTTTCAAGTGCCCATGTTTTTGTTTTCAGGTTAGCTAGGTATTCGGGGCATAGTAAGAAATTATGTGTTACTTTACCTCATTCCTTTTTAATGACAAAAGTTTCAATTGTGCTGGTTCTACACCTAATTTCCATAAGAAAGTACCCCATGATCCTTTAATTGTGCCAAAATTAATTTTATTTTATATTTTTGTTAAATTCAAATCTTTGATTTCTTTATCTACGTGTATATAACTGTACACAGTAATATAATTTTCACTTCTCATGCTCTTAAAATGCTACTTAAATCTCTGCGTATCGGGACTAAAGCTCTTTATTAATCTCTAAGGATTAAAGTTTTTTTTTTTTAATTTACTTTGGAAACCCCTAAACAACCAGTCACGGTATTTGTGAATGGAGGATTATCGCCATTTTCAGTGATTGTGTATGGCCCATATTTTTGGGTGTCGAAATAACCTCAAAATGACAACTGTGCAAATATATAAAAAAAAAAAACGTGAAACACGATTAATTATTACGAATATAAATCTATTTAATTATATTAAGGCCGAACTCTTTTATTATGCGTGGTCCAATTACTTTTAAAATGGTTTCCAAGTTTGAATCTGTTGGCTAAATATGCAAGCATTTAAAACATCACTTTACGAAAAAACCGCGGAACTTTTTTTCTATTTGTATTTTTAATAGATGTTCATAACTTGTATTGAGCGTACGTCGTTACAAAACAATATTGTTTAGAACGTCGTTTTTTTCCTCGCATTCAAAGTGAAAAGTAGAGTGTTTTAACGCGAGACTAAACAACCATAATGACACTCGAACTACAGCCACCCTCGCTCGCATGCTCGCTCGCGTGGCTAAACATCTCGTGTCATTGTGGCTTGTTTTAGTCCCTGGTTGAACAATCTACTATAATTATGTGAAAAAGATCACCCAATTTTGTCTTGATTTCTGATATTTTAATTCTTACTTCGGTCATTACAATACGCTAAGTACCTACCTAAAGCAAGTATAGATGGCGCTACGTTTAGGAAACAATAACGCTCTTGCCGTAAAGAAAATTCGATGTTTTAAAAAAAACTGGTTCAAAATTGACTTTGTGTGTTTGCACTATCTTACAGGGTGTCCCAACTTGAAATAAATATTACCATAAGGAAGCCGCCTTTACAACGTTCTAGAAAATAGTTACTTTCCAATATATTAATTAGTTTGGAGTTATTGGGTACAGTGGAGTTCTCAGATCAGAAGAAGTCGACTGTACTGAGGTTTTAATGATTTCGATGGTTGAAACGCGGGCAGAAAATCCTACATATTGGCCAGGTGACAACGTAAAGAAAAAGCCTCAGATCACATACATCCTCTTTGCGGCTCGGGAGTCAAATACCAGCATTCTTTATTTTACTGCCGTGGGTATGAGAAGTATTTTTCACTTCTCTCGCTGTAAAATGACTCGTATAAGCCATGTATAAACGGACTAAAGAGATGCATTTAATGCCTAGGGACTAAAGTGACATTTTGAATCCCTAGGGATAAGTATTTTCACTTTTAAATTTCCTTATTAAAATCCTTGGAAAACCACAAACAGCCAGATAAATGTTGCCATTTGATGATGTTGCCCTTGACGTCGGAGTGTGCGGTGCTGGGCATACGACCACCACCGCCTCAGTCTTCATTTTGGAAATGTTGTCTATTTGTAATGTTTTAACTCCAAAAACTTCTGCATTACAGTGACGGGTAGAAAGTAAAAATGAAAGCGTTATTAAATTGTAATTTCTAACGTGTCTATGTAAAAACTATTGCGCTGTTATTATAATAATCTTTGAAACGCCTTAGACATGTTCAAAGTGACAGTTTTGTATGAATAATAATTTAATAAACAATTTTCTTACGGTTTGTAATAACAACATTATAATTTAAGATTTATTTTTCTCACTAAAAGTGGAAAGCAGAGTGTTAGTGTGTGACTATTAAATTAATTCAGTCGCCGCCACATTGATACCGCGTCGCTCTATACATCATAACATTGTAACGCTTTGTCTGCGCTCGCGCCGGCCTTGCGCACTTCCGTGAGAGAAAGGGCATTTCGTCGCGTACGACATTACACTCCCATGTTACAAAGGCATATCGGTTCTTATAATTGTAGTAAATACAGCCTTTTAGCTTATACCATAAGGTTATATATGGAAAAGGTTTCTTTAGTGGTTGCTGAGTAACGGAGAATATATAGTGACGCACACATTAAATCAATAGCATAAGCTTATTTGCTCTCTACAGGGTATGTTTAATTTAAATCAGTTGGTAAAAAAAAACATACAAAGAGCTCTACCTAATTGGAAATGAACATCATAAAATGAGGTTTGTACGCTCCGTCGGGACAACTTCAACTAACCGGTTAGTAATTAATCCGTCCAGTTGAAATGATAGTCCTAAGGACCATATCATGGCTGTGCCTTAGGTTCACGAACAAATACAGGCAAGATCGGAAAACAAATAAACAAAAGCAAACAGTAGAGGATACTGAGGCTGAAAGTTGCTGGGTCGTACACACTCTTAAAAAAAGTTGTCTCTCGTGTGGTCAATAGTTAAAAGCTTGTGTAGATATAAGTTATGTTTTTATGTGATAAGTCTAAAGCAGTCCTGACGGCGTTTTTGCGGGAATGGGCTTAGCCCGAAAATTAGGCCTTAAAAACGTTAACTTTCGGTGTGTCCACAGGAAAGACGGTAACCTAAATCTGTGTATGACCCTGCTATACAAAATGCGGTAACGTTTCTCACCCCTTCAACCTAGTACGATTTTATGACTACCATCCACCATCCTATCCATTAACCACCCGCCAAGCAACAGTGTTCGCATTGTTGTGTTCCGTGTGGGGATAAGACAACCGGTGAAATTACTAGCAGAGAGGCGTTCCATCTTAGTCCTCAGGGTTGGCAACGCATTTGAGGTCTTAGAATTATAGTATTGACTCGCACACCGAGGATTCCATGCAAACTTGTAAGCATGTAAATAGTTTGTTCATCACGGTGATCGTCTCGAAGACTTTGCCGTTGAAAGACTGTTGTCTCCATTCATCGACGCAGTTCGCGATTAGTATACCAACTGCAAATAAGTTTGAAACGCAAAAAAAAGTGATGACACAACAAATGAACCATTTTTGGGCTTTTTTCTTGCCTTGGGCTGTAAGACCTTCCTACTTGCCAAGTTTCATGATTCTAGCCTTAGGTTTTGATTTCTCTACAAGTGTTAGGAAATAAGGCTCAAATAACCTTTGGATTGCGTTGACTTAGAGGTTTGATTTTTTGCAGCTTCTACAGACAGAGTACTTGATGATAAATTCAAATTGATACCCCAACGCGTTTCTTAGAAAAAGAGTCTTGACAGACAGACAGACAGATGGACAACAAAGTAATAAGGGTTCCGTGTTTTTCCTTTTGAAGTACGGAATCCTAAAAATGACTTATGTGACTAAATTGACTGTCGATCTTAGAGGTGAAGTTATATCCGGCAAGTTTAAGAAGTCCCGTCGGAGCGTACAAAACACATTTTAGCGCGTACCTTCTCAATTAGGCAGCAGGCAGGTGAGTCGAGTTCAGTGTCGTATAAAGCTGCCTAATAAAGAAGGCACGCGCTAAAATGTGTTTTGTATGCTCCGACGGGACTTCTTAAACTTGTCGGATAAAACTTCACCTATAAGACCGACGCAGCGCTGTGTTGAGAGAATCACCCCCTGATCATTTTGAGCTCATTGGTTGCGTAGCTACTTCTGCCACTGACTGTACTTATTATAAGGAAAGTACATTACATGTTCATAGAAACTTACTATCAAAGTAATGTAAATTTTCGCATTACATCAAAACACTAGTAGGCTTGTATAAAAATGTACCGTGTCGATTAACATTATTAATCTAGTTAAATTATAAATCGTGTTATATTGGCATTATTAAGTACATTGTTACAAACTGTTACGCATAAAATTGATTGTAAGTAATCACTAAACTTAAATAAATTGTCCTTGGCAACAAACTTAAAAGGTTCTGACAAGTTTTTTTAATGATTTGGCCTTGCAAAGTTCACTTTTTATGGTTCAACGGAGGTATTTGTCATCTGGCGAAAATAGAAACTAATCAATCGAAGTACATTGATCTTAACCTCTGTTATATGACAAAGAACATTACCTTTATCAGTTAACCATATCATTTATTTATTTGATAAAATAAATAGATTGAAAAACTAAAAACCGTCCTCAAAAAGCTAGAAATAACTTCTCTTTTAAATGATGGGTCAGTCCAACTGAATTCGGCTTTTGGTTATTACTATATTGGGACGCCGACATCACTTGGACTAGTCTACAGTGTTCACAGTGTTCAGTGTTCAGTGTTAGTTACAGTGTTTTGTTCTACGACTTTAAAAAATGAGGTAATTGTTATTTTTTATTTTTCATACAAAATAAATTAATTCACTGATTTCACTAGTAAAGTATGAAGGTTTGATCACCTATAACTTACTGTAAATTAAGTTATTTTCTAATTCGTAGAACAAAAGATGTTGCATTTGAGGAGTAGAATCGATACCTACATTTAAAGCCCTCATGCCGGTAACACACTGTATACAATTTAAAATAAAGTTATTTTTTGCTTTTTGAAGACTGTTTTTAGTTTTTTTTTTAATATTTATTTTATCAAATAAATAAACGGAGTAATCGGTTAACAATCACACAAAAATAAACAGTCGAATTGATAACCTCTTCCTTTTTTAAGTCGGATAACTAGCAACAAAATAACTTATTCTAACGATAATAACGGCATTAGTCATAGACTGTGTCGCAGCTATTGACGCCCTCTCCGGGCCCAGTGAGCAGAACGTTACAGGTAAAGCTGGGTGCAGACCAACGTTACGAGGTGTATTGTAACATGTTACACAGCGAGGATTCATGCAGTCAATACGCAGTGTTACGGTGAAACCAGCGAGCAATTACGTACTGACTGCATGAATGCTTGCGGTGTTACATGTTACAATACACCTCGTAACGTTGGTCAATACCCAGCTTAACATGCATGTAACAGAAAATTACAGAATTATAAAATAATTGTAAAACTAAAAACTAAACACACTGCGTCAAAAACATAATCAAACATTTGCATTTCCAGGCGCTTCAAAGTCAAAGTATAAATAAAAACCGGGCAAGAGCATGTCGGACCATGCTCAGTGTAGGGTTCCGAAGCCGTTAAGTACTACAAACATAAAAAAACAACAAGTAATTTATTTATTTATTTATTTACGGACGGACATGGCAAAAGTATAAGGGTTCCTAGTAATAACTAATTTACCTATTTAAAGGCAATTGGTGCCGTCTTAGATGATTTTAGTTGGTACAAACACTTTAATCGCCTGTAATGATGTCTACTTAGTCGTTATAGTTTTCATTTCACAATTTTAGTATTTGTAGTTTTGGGGGGAGGGGGGGGGGGCACTTGAGTCTAACAAACATACATACATACATAACGTCACGCCTTCATTCCCAGAGTGGGGTAGGCAGAGCTACAGAAATACCAACAACTATAAAATACTTGTTGAAAATTCTGTAACCACATTTTGCAGTTTATCAGTGTAACAAACATTAGCGCTTTAAAGCTTAATATTTCATAGACGGATTACTTAATCGAAAAACTGTTTTCACAAACCCGTAATATTTTTGAAAGACCTATTCAACGACACCCCACACTATACAGCAGACGAGAAAAAAAAAAACTCCAAGTAAAATGTAGGGGGGAGGTAACCTAAAAAAAATAACTCATTGTCATTTTATTGTACCACTTTGTTGGCGTGACTAATATAAATATTCATGCCAAATTGCAGCCTTCTAGTACTAAGAGTCTCTGCGCTGAGAGGCTGCGGACGGACGGACGGACGGACATGGCAAAACTATAAGGGTTCCTAGTTTGACTACGGAACCCTAAAAATTACGTCCTTTAGGAGTTTCTCTTAGGTACTTATTGCTGCTCGGGTTGCCTATATGCGCGTCGCTCGATACTTAACACGCACGCAACCAAACGCGGCGACGGCGCGGCCCCAACTAAACCGGCTCGGTCTTCCCTGTTGAGTTTGCTTGTGGTGCCTCGCGCCGCTTACGGTCGAGGCACGCACACATGCAAGCCGCGCGATATACCTTTGTGAAGACGAACTACTGTTTAAACTGTCTCAAAGATGATAGCTTTCTATGACTTCAGCTCGTAAAAAGATCTCCTGTTTTGTATTTTTCTCTCCCTCTCATACGCTCCTAGTACCCATAGTATAAGCCCAGAATCCAAACTCTAGTCCCAAGACTAGGTAGGTCAAGTTGTGTTACATTGCCACGTGATATTTATTTATTTATTTTATTTACTTACCATCACCATTTACTCAGTGTATTTAGATAAGTTTTTCCATGATTTGTCACTCCAAACTCTTTTCAACCAAATATAGACTCTAATATGTATAATATGAGCAGACATAATAAACGGACATACTCATAACCCTCTTTTTGGTCTTCGCCGCAGTCGGGTAAAAACTTCCCATTTCATATTGAACCGCATCATAAACACTTCTATAGTCAAACGTTGACTATTTTTTAATATATTGTAGCTACAATGTCGCATTGGGTATTAACCTGTAATGATTATTGTAGATGTGGAAATAAATAAATAAATAAATAAATAAATATTCGGAAACTAGTCAAAAGCGACAGGCTTTAACAGTGAAGAATATTCTGCCCTGGACAAGCAAATTATAAAAATGACGCCTTTGAATAAGTATTAATACTCGTAACACGTCACGAATGTCCTCTAGTAATATTAAGTTATATTTTTGAACGCGATTGTGTCTCCATCTTCATAAATGTAATGAGATCTCTTGAGTCAGTGCCAAATTGTACAAGCTACAGAAAAGTTCTAACACATCATAGTTCGTAGATAGGAACACAGATGGCGCTGATTTCAACCTTCGTCGCACATGCGCACAACGTTACCTATTTTCGTAAATCACGGGAACATTCTATTTCTACACCTTCGACTTTCTATAATAGAACTCTTCGTGTATTCTGTTCGCCTGGTACTTCGGGGGCGGGAAGTGACTGCCGTGACGCGTGCCCGTCAATGTCACGCCCTGTCACGCTGACGCTGTCTAAAACAACGCCTGAAAGATTTGAAACGAAAAAAGATTTTTGCTTAGGCTAATTTTGATAATACTTACTGATTTTGATATTTTTTGCGGTGGTCGATTAATATGTATTGACAAGTGATTAAAATGTAAATAAGTTAAAAAATATCTTGAACGAAATGAATTAAATATCAAATAAAACATTAGGTAGTTAACGAATAATTTTAGATTTAATTTTAAGTACTTCTCACCTATTTTGTACTTACATTATCATAAATCACGCTGGCAATCCAATTTAATTTAGAAATCATGCACGATTAATTAAAAATGATTTTAATTATAGAGAAAGTGGTTCAGTACCTACTAAAGAACGATTCAATTAATTCAACTGAAATACGTTCATTAAGCATGCTTTAAACTAAAACTTCATTATCACATTAATTTTTCATATAAATTCTAATCGTTTAAACACCAAAAGTAAATGTCGTCTACGTTTCATCGGGCTTTCCTTGAAATTCAGTAATAAGGTTAGGAGTACCAGGAAAACAGGATGCGTTAGATAGTCGACGTGCGTGGTTTCCGTGGTTACGACTGAAAATCGGCCGTTGTGTGCGTGGCCACCTGTTCCGATAACACACTTGGAAAAGTTGTTAAAGTTAGATGAAGCTAACCTATTGCAATGAAGTGAGTACTTAAACGTTGGAGTTAAACATTAATTAATTATTTTGCATGTTGATTAAATCTGTTCGTTCATTCTAATTTATAAAGTTAAACTAAAAGTAGTGGTTAAACGTTAGCTTAACTACCTGAATAAAGTAGAACTTTCAAAATGAATTGGAATATTTGGATCTCTGTAGTTTAGAATGTAACTTAAAAATAGAATAGAAATTATCTACTATTTCAATATAATTGAAGGCCTTATCCAAGTGATAGCGGAAATGATTACCCGCGTCGACGCAAAATTGAATACTTGAGAAGTAAACTTCATGAATAATAAAACAGAAGATTTCTTCGACGTAAGAATAAATTGCTTCGGATACAAGCTTTAGGCGCGGTGGGAATATTATTAAAAATAAGATTGAGGATACAAGAATTACTAATAGTTGGCATTTTTCTTAAAACGGAAATTTTGATTTTCAAACATTCAGCTGTGCTATGGTGAAACTAAGCACCACGCCTATTGAAATTAAATAAAGATCGCACGAAACCTCATCAACTAAAACAAATTACCAAACTAACTTAATTATTTCGCCCGCTAACAATATACCGCGTTCGAAATCAGAGTCGCGGCAACTTTTCAGACTGCTTGACGCTCCCGATATAGCTCGCTCCGTTGCACTCGCGCCAATCGCACCCCTATTTTTAGCGGGCGCTCTCGCTCGCACTTGAGGGTTTTCTCGGGGTTTTCTCGAGCATGCGCAGAGCGTCGCGACGCACGTGTTCCAGTTTGCTCCTGGTGAGTTCTAATCTCCTAGTACCGGGCGCGCCGAGGGCGGCCGGTTCGCGCCGCCGCCCAGCGCCGCAGCCGCCCTAGCCTTCCCGCCCGCCCAGAAGCAAGTAAGGCCGCCAGCGACCCGGTCCGCTCTGCTAGAAATCGCGAGCGCCCACGTGCAAAGTTACGCACGACTGACGACGTTTTCGAACGTACTAAGTGTTTCAAACAGTGTCGCCATCGTAAAAAATACGAAAATTAAATTAGAAAAATACGCCCCAATTTATTCTGAGTCTATTTTGTCCACTTTTAAATTTAAGCGAAGTTTGTTTGTCTTTGGTTATTTTGCATGGTATTTTAATAGTTTGCTTCGCTGGTGTACGTTTTAATAGTGAGTTAGTGTGTGCCTCCCAGGTCCGGTCGTTTGCTGATGATCTTCCGTTCCTGAGCGCTGCAGACGATACCGAGATGAGACGACAAGTAACTGTACCAGGTACCTACTAAATGCTTTATTTCTATCTTAAAGAGGGTAAGCAGGCTTTGAAGTGTAATGGGAATTATTAAATTATATAATAAAGAATTACAAGGAAAAGTTATTCCGCTCTTTTGATATTCGTTCATTAATAAAGCAATTTGCGTTTCTTTATTTTTCCCTGATCAAAGAAATAGATCAGGGTGTTAAAAATTACGAATTATACACATTGTGCGCAAGTATACAAAATTAGAAATAATTCAAATACCTATTAAATATTTAGACTTTTCTTTTCTGCCAAACACATTTTAAATTGAAAATGTGTAGAGGTACTAAATTGGAATATAAGTGAACCCAACTAAGTCGTAAAAGCCAGCATCATTATTTTTTACCTAACACTCAATTAAAAAGAAGGTACGTGTTGACCATCGTTTTAAAACTCGCGTGGTTTAACACCATTTCTACTTATAAGTAGGCCATCTTAGTTTTATAAAGTGTAATTATGTATTTATTTGTTATTAAGTCGGCTTTTTCTTTTCAATTTTATACAAAAAAAAAATAAACATGCGGCAATAGCGTGTAATTTCGTCGTGAAAAAGAACCTGTGGCTAGAAATGTGACTTATACATTGTAAGCAGTTTTCAGATTGCGATTTTTTGTGTGTTTGTTTACTTGACTTCTCCATGCCATTAGACAATTACTGGGAATTCCACCAGAAATTCCTGCTTTAGATATTACCTAATAGGTACCATTAATCTTGTTTCTCTAGGATATTACAAAAAAGTTCTATAATAATTTCGAATTTAAATTGACTAATTATAAAATGTTGTTCGAATATTCGTAACTTTGTATTGTACCTGGTTAAAATGTAGTAAGTATATTCGTATGACGCAAATAATAAGTACGATAATAGTTATATAATTGGACTGTTTATTTTGATAATATAATTATAAAATCACGTCAGAATATTAATATGTGGACGCCGGGATTTTGGCAGATCACGTAGCTAACATGTCAGTTGCATCCAAAATTATATTGGGCAAAAAAAAAAAAAACATTTCAATAATCAATCCAATCCAATAAATGGGTAAGGGTGAATATGAAGACTAATTAATTTAAACACAGGTTTCGTTTTTAATTTAATGTCCGGCTGATCAACTAATGCTAATTTACGTTTAGCGGTTTGACAATAAACACCTCACCTTGCATCTATTCTGTGACCTTACTGACAAATTTCAGCTACTTGCATTATTTAAAATAGCCGGATAGACCGTTTTGATAATTTAGCCATGGAACACTTTTTAGGGTTCCGTAGCCAAATGGCAAAAAATGGAACCCTTATGGATTCATCATGTCTGTCTGTCTGTCTGTCCGTCCGTATGTCACAGCCACTTTTTTTCGAAACTATAAGAACTATACTGTTGAAACTTGGTAGATGGATTCAGTGAACCGCATTAAGATTTTCACACAAAAATAAAAAATAAAAACTAAATTTTGGGGATTCCCCATACTTTTTTCATCAAACCCATACGTGTGGGGTGTCTATGGAAAGGTCTTCAAAAATAATATTGAAGTTTCCGATAAAAAATCTAAACTGAATAGTTTGCGCGGGAGACACTTCCAAAGTGGTAAAATGTGTCCCTCCTCCCTGTATCTTCTAAAATAAGAGAAAAATAAAACAAAAAAAAAATGAGATGTAAACTTCCACCGCAAATTGGTTTGAACGAGATCTAGTAAGAAGTTTTTCTTAACACGTCACAAATCGTCTTGCTGCTACGGAACCCTTCATGGGCGAGACCGACTCGCACTTGGCCGCTTTTTTTACTAACCCCGTGTAACCTTTTAATCAATTATATTTTTATTGAAAAACAACAGCGGTACTAACGAAGCAATTAAAATAAATAACTTGTGTAAATATATCAATCAATCAATCATTTAATTGCGTTTCATGTTGTTACAATTTGGTCTTAAAATAAAATACAGCTCAGAACATGAACCCTGCTAGGGCACAGCAAAATTACATACTTATTAAATGCATATTGCCTTACCTAATTTAGTAATTTAGTCTGAGAGGATACATGTCAATGGTAAATTATACTAGTTACTTTGTGAATTTGATTTTAAACATTTCTAATAATTCTATCGTCCTTTATGCTGTGAACTTTTTAAACCCCGACATTTTAACATAAGTATGTCGTTTGTCGTTATTCAGACAGTCTTTTTAATTATAGCAAGTTTAATCAGTTTGAATATAATGAGGTGAGAAGTGAGTTCTATGTCGTTTCAAGCTAAAATGTATTTTGCTCATTCTGACGGGACTTTTTAAACTGGCCGGTTAATATTAGCCGCATCGTGTTGAAAAGTGATAATACTGAAAAGAATCACATCCTTGGATGATTCTAACAGTTTTATGAAAATTGGCGGCTCGGCCCGTTTGAGAGGTTTTACTCCTGAAAGAGAAATTAGGTCGCCATTGCATATAGAGTTTGTGCGTATTTATTTTTTTGTATTTTAATTAAAGTTTGCAGGGAGTTTATAAGAATTGTACTCTACAAAGTACACGTTATTGTCTTTGAGAATTGGTCAGAGTCAATATCTTATTTTTTTTTCTAGTAGTGACAAACTCAAAGTATAAATAAAAACCGGGCAAGAGCATGTCGGATCATGCTTAGTGTAGGGTTCCGAAGCCGTTAAGTACTACAAAAATAAAAATTAACGAGTAATAACCAATTTTCTATTCAAAGTCAATTGGTGCCGTTTTAGATGATTTTAGTAGGTAATAAACACTAATCACCTGCATCTCAAGAATCAATGATCCAACGACACCCTACACTATGGGATAGATGATAAAAAAAACCCAACGTTACGTGTAGGGGAGGTAACCTGAAAAAAAAATATTCTTACCTTTTATTGTACGACTTTGTTGGCGTGACTAATAATGTATATTCATGCCAAATTACACCTTTCTTACTAAGAGTCTCTGCGCTAGGCTGCGGACAGAAGGACGGGCATGGCGAAACCATAAGGGTTCCTAATTTGACTACGGAACCCTAAAAAGCTAGCCAAGTAAGATTCGGACTCACTTTCTCGAATTTCATGCGTTTACCTACGGTTCAAGAGATACCTACAGCAATTGTTAAGGTCGAGTAACGCCAAATAAATCAAACTTCTTACTATATTTAAAGGGGCCCTTTTCTATTTTAATTATTTGTTGTTATGGCGGCAATAGGAATACCTACACTTTGTTAAATATTCAAGTGTTTATACCGGTTCATGAGATTCAGCTCGCTGACTGAGAGATAGACATATAGACTGCGAAGGCTTAGTAATAGGATCCCCTTGGCAACCTTTGGGTACGGAACTCTAAAAAAAGATCCTAAACGTCAGCAGCCACAACGTTTTCTACCCAAACGTTAACTGTTCGGCGTCTCGTAAAGCTATAAATACAATTTGGGATATTTATACATTTCCGTTTGATCATTTCTGCCCCGATCCACGTCAGAGCCACTCGGAATAAATATAAATCTTCAAGTTTCATTCTAAACATAAATATATTTGTAGGTAAAAACTCAAGTAACCCTCTTGCTTGTAGTTGTACACTAACCTCTTTACTAATAAATGAATAAGCTTGGAAGAGTTTTGCGCGGCTAACACCTATAGCAGTATCTCAGACAAAAGTCCTGTAGCAAATGGAACCTTATTGCTAACACGACAGGATTGAATCTACTTTGGCCATTGAATTTAAGATACTGCTTATTGGATTAGGAGGGCAGCGTTATACCATGCTTTGTCCTTATCTGTCGAATTCAAATGTCGCAATGACAGATAAGGACAAAGCATGGTATAGTTATATTAAACGTTTATTAGTAAGGGGGTATATTATGGAATTTACGTCAAATTTCAAATAAAGAATGTCCAGCGGCCCCAGACGAGATGCTTTATGAGAACGTTATTGTTATCAAATATGTGTAGGATTGACGTAAGTTGCCGGGCGATCGCTTCGAGAACTTACGTCAATTCCATACATTTGACGGTTTTCGAAAATAGTTTAGTTTAGCGTTAAATATCGGGGGCCCTAGCCAAGATGCAAACGCTCCTAACGTTTTTCTTTTCTATCGCTCAAAATGTATAGGATGACAGTCGGTCGACCACGTGGTTTATCGAAACGCACGAGAATGTCATCTCATACATTTTGAGCGATAGAAAAGAAAAACGTTAGGAGCGTTTGCATCTTGGCTTGGCTAGGACAGCTTTTCTAGCCTTCACCTTTATCTATAAGAAATAAATTAATGGTGTTTATTAGTTCGTATCAGTTGAGAAGGGGTAAATACTTTAAGGTTTTTAGCGAAATCATGTAGAATATTTGGCGGAAAATCGGAAGTTTCGTACTATTTTTGTATTTTATCTTGTTTTATTTTGTTAATGGACCCTCTGATATACTTCGGACCATTTAGGGTCTCTTGTGCGAATATCCTCTAACACAAACAGCTGTTCGAACGTGTAGGTTTCCTCAACGTAAGATCATCGTGTAATGTACCTACTTAAGTTAGATTCATTCCGAGTCGACCCCTTAGACTACAAGGTCACCGACGCTTCTATAGCCTCCTAAGACCCACCATACAACGAAATTTGCCAATGGAATATGAACCTATTACAAATGCAATAGGGTCAATTTTCTAATTTGATTGTCCCTCATAAAAACAAAGGAAAACCTACTTTATTTCGTTTGCAACAGGTCTATTTTCTAATGAACGTATTATGTACAATTTTTTGTACGAGAGGCCTTAGGAGGATAGTATATTTTTGTATAGACTAAAACATCGCTTAATTATTTTCACTGAACAAATAATTTCAATTACCCATACGTTTGAGCATTTATTATACAACTTAAAAGTACTTCTTTTAATTAAATCACGGAAAACATCGTATTTGTAAAAAAAACAGCAGTGCCTTTTTCCTTATTTAAAATTATGGCTTCGTTGACTTATTTCAACAATAGTATTATAAATATATGCGTTTTTAGATCATTTGTATGTTATCGAATAGTTTTAACTCTGCCACCATTCATATCAAGAAAATAAGAGTTATCAAAACGTTGACAATACGGAAACATGTTAAAAGCAATATGATTTTACCTTGTAGAACCTCGGCCTTATACCTGCACCGCAATCGCAATCTTCAGATTTAAAAAGTTTCAGGTTCCACTTAATTCTAGATAGCCTGTGTGAATAAAAATCCAATCAACTGTAAAATTTGCAAAGAATTCTAGTGAAAGTACGGCGATGACGCAACACCACTATAATATTTTATTACACTGCAAAGGCCTTTTTATGTTAATTTCTGGTGCATTATTGCATTTTCCCACTCTCGTGAAGTTAGATAACCACACAAAATACTTATATAATAGGACTCTTAATTTAATTTGATTACATTTTTATCATTCCGAGACTTTGAGACCATTCCAAGAAATTGTTGAACTTTCAACAATGATTCCTTAGCTTTGTGAAGTTAGAACTTTGTTGATGACGAAATTAAAAAATAAATTCCGGGGGAGATTGGGACTCGGATTAGGAGATTAAATCGCTGGGAGCCTCGTTCGTTTCCGCCTAAGTCCCTTATTTTTAGGGTTCCATAGTCAAACTAGGAACCGTTATAGTTTCGCCATCTCCGTCCGTCCACAGCCTAGCGCAGAGACTCTTAGTACTAGAAAGCTGTAAATTTGGCATGAATATACATACAATATAATGTAAAAAAAGTATTTTTTTCTCGTCTTCCCTATAGTGTGGGGTGTCGTTGGATAGATCTTTCAAAAATATTACGGCTTTGTATAAGGGATCCGCTTATGAAATATTAAGCTTTAAAGCGCTAATTTTTGTTAGACTCAAGTGTCCCCCCCACCTACAGCCAAAACTACAAATAGTAAAAATCTGAAAAAAAAAAAAATTAAAGCACATATAACGAATTTATGAGGAAAACTATCACGGCTACACATACGTTTAAGTACACCTACTAAATCTAAGACGGCACCAAATGACTTTAAATAGAAAATTAGTTATAACTTGTTGATTTTTATGTTTGTAACACTTAACGGCTTCGGAACCCTACACTGAGCATAGTCCGACATGCTTTTGCCCGGTTTTTATAGGCAAGGGGCCCTTCATACGCGAGTCCAACTCGCACTTGGCCGGTTTTATGTTTATAGTACTTAACGGCTTCGGAACCCTACACTGAGCATAGTCCGACATGCTTTTGCCCGGTTTTTATAGGCAAGGGGCCCTTCATACGCGAGTCCAACTCGCACTTGGCCGGTTTTATGTTTATAGTACTTAACGGCTTCGGAACCCTACACTGAGCATAGTCCGACATGCTTTTGCCCGGTTTTTATAGGCAAGGGGCCCTTCATACGCGAGTCCAACTCGCACTTGGCCGGTTTTATGTTTATAGTACTTAACGGCTTCGGAACCCTACACTGAGCATAGTCCGACATGCTTTTGCCCGGTTTTTATAGGCAAGGGGCCCTTCATACGCGAGTCCAACTCGCACTTGGCCGGTTTTATGTTTATAGTACTTAACGGCTTCGGAACCCTACACTGAGCATAGTCCGACATGCTTTTGCCCGGTTTTTATAGGCAAGGGGCCCTTCATACGCGAGTCCAACTCGCACTTTGCCGGTTTTATGTTTATAGTACTTAACGACTTCAGAACCCTACACTGAGCATGGTCCGACATGCTCTTGCCCGGATTTTCGATTTTAATTATGTTGTTAAAAGTTTATTTCATTAATGAGTAATCGGTGGATCATGGATCGTTACAATCAAGATGCCGCGTTTGCACATATTTTTTTAATTGAATTATTTATTTGGCATGCCAACAGATTATTAATCTTGAAACAGCCGGTGAAACGAATATCACAAAGGGGACCTTATAAGTTAGTGGTGGTGGTAGTTAGTGCTGTCAAAAGCAATAAGGTTTAATTTACCGTATAAGAGTATTTTCTCTTGAGGAGTCGACAGAAGCTCACGGGGTTAGCTCCACGAGTTTCTGTCAAGTTCCGATATGATATTTCACCATCCTGACAATGACAGGTTGACATTTCAGTGTACATGGCGTAGCTGATATGAATCCCACTGATGTGAAAGCTTGTTAACTTTGCAATGTATAGTATATTTTCACCTGTCTCCGATCATTGTCAAGATGAAATGGGGGCGGTATTATTGACGTTATAGCACCTTTAATATTCCAGCCGAGTCCCGCTATAATGGTCCGTTTACACCCAGTGAACCTCGTTAGGGAATATTACCTGCCCGTACCGCCGTTAATGCACTGCAAGCGCTTGATAGACTGAAATAAGTTTTGTATTTAGCGAGTAGTTCCTGGGATATAGGGAGTCATAGAACAAATAAGTACAATTGGCAAAAAGGAACACTGGGGCTATATTCCACTTTTTGCCCCTATTGCAATTGTATTGTTGACTACTCGGCCGTGTTTACTGTCAACACAGTATCGTGCACAGTAATGTTTACAATGGTTCTCTATCGTTTGACCGAATTTAAATATGAAAAAAAAACATTTGGCCGAATTTTATATGACATAATTTTATATGTGCCACATTAATTTGCCATAAACGCATTTTTTCTGGAACCGTGAACTATTCAGAATTGTAATAAAAAAACCTAACCTAGCCTATTGAGCTCTATGCGTTGGAATATAAAATTACCTGAAGGGTTTACGAATTTAGAAAACATGCCTTTATGGCAAATTAAATGAAGGTTATATATAGCCAGTGACCATTATGGCAAATTAAATTAGTGCAAATGAAATAATGAAAAATGAAGGGATACGGTTTACAATACGATAACAAAAACATTGTAAAATAAGGTTCCTGACCTACCATACAGTCTTAAAGTTACATTTCGTTACCATTCTTACGATTTGATTTACTTTAGCGAAAAAGGTATCTTAATCCTAAAATGAACAAAAAATTATAGTAACATGTCCATGATGCTTTTTACATGCTATCCATTTATACCTCACTCGATGTTATCTGATGCTTACCTACATGTAAGTTAGATGACCAAGTGCTCGTCGCTGTACTAGTGCTTGTCACCATACTTTGAATTGCGAAAAATAAAATAAGAAACATTACTTTTATCACCAACTCATTTTAGCGATGAGAAATATGTTGACTGGATATTTCACATGCCAATTTAAAAATATAGAAGTCATTTTCAACTTAAAGCACTAGACATTTACTCATACAATCCGATTGACTAACATTTTTGTTAATTTTGGCAAATTTCGCTATGGTCACCAAATAAAACAAATTCCATTTAACAAAAGTAAAGGTCACATCTCCCAAAACAAATGAAAATGTTTTGGGTAGATGTATTAACGTAATATCACGATGCAAATAAATATTTTCTCTTGACATGTCGCGCACTTGGGCGTCTACCATATACGCGAAAAAATATTTTCTTTCAAAATTACTTAACGCAACTTTGTTTGTGTCATTAAAATGTATATTTATGACAAATTAGAGCATTGTAGTACCAAGAGTCTTTGAGTAAAACCACGGACAGACTGACATAGCAAAACTGCTTATAAGTGTTCCTTGTTTACAATGGGTCGTTAAAAAAACTTCATATCACGTTTTAAAACACATTTATTTATAACAGGGAATTGAACCGAGTAGTTATTTCAAGAATAAAAATAGGGGGAAAACTCATAGTGCACATGAAATAAAGTTTGTTTTTCAATAGTTAACAGATAATAATAATCTATATAATAAAAATGAATCGCTGAATGTGTTGCTAAGCGCAAATCTCGAGAGCAGCTGAACCGCTTTCGCTAATTCTTTTTTTATTGTGTTTGTTACCGTCAGGAGAAGGTTCTTATGAAAGAAAAAAACTGAAAAATCCCGCCAGCGGCTTCGAGCCCGCTAGTGTTTTATATTTTTCAGTTTTATTTAGTTTTCTATATTTGTCATTAAAGCTCAGTTAATACAGTTTATGTTGTCCATCCTCAAATAAACTGCAGTTAAACACCCATGTTGGATGTGCGTTCAAACGCTTAAGCATTTTATTCAGTGCCAGGTGCCCTAACTTCCTTCCAAAATTTGAGAATTCTGGTGTTCTTGGTATGGAGTTCGTTAAACGACTTTAGAAACCTCGTTTACAAACACAACGTTATTTATGACGCGATTAATGGAGGCTAAATATGTATGCTTTATTATACCTGCCATTATGGTCGTGTTTACCGGCGCGTATAAACATGGATTAGCCTTCTGCCACTTTCTGACCAGAATGTAAGTGCGAGAGTGACGGTTGCTTTATCCTCATCTATCTACCGCGATAAACGCTACTATAATACGGGGGATAAAATTTTATCTGATTGACATTAGAACAAAATAATGATTACACTATATACTTAATCTTTACCGATGTACCGTTTATGATGATTGCCGAAAAACTGCGCTTCTCATCAAAAGGACGTAAGTGTCATGAAGATACGATCCTTTGCTGGTGCAATTTTTTGTGTTTGTAGTAACGGCTTCGGTACCCTCCACTGAGCATGGTCCGACATGCTCTTGTCCGTTTTTTTATACATTGACACAACCGTGCAACGTCAATTTGACTGGCGGAGGGCACGCCGTCATGGATTGCAAACTCTATACCTATACATATCTATCTATGAGCGTTTGGTCATCGAAAAGGATTATTTACTACAAAACTACTGTAAAATTGTTATGAAATGTTATGTTTTAATTTTATGCAGGTGCATAGTCACGTTCACAAAAATAACAATAGTAAGAATAGTGGGATTTAATTGAAGGTATATTCGGCTCTATAACGCCAACGTTTAATAAATAAGAGTTAAGAAAAGTAGGTTACCGATAAAGCGCTAGAGTTAAATCATAGGCAATTAAAACTTTGAAATAAGCCTTGAATCGTTTGTGAAAAATTCAGGCTATTTCAACTCTACTCCAAGTCTCACCAGAAGTGTCATTTATTTGACGTTCCATTACGCTTAAGCTTCAGAAGATGATGTCTGGAATGCTGAATAAATTAGGCCCATCATGAAGTATTAACGGGTAGATTAGAGGCAAGGCAGCCTGCCAGACAATGGATGAGGAAACGTAGTGGTAGTGAAACGAGCTTGGTGGGATTAAATGCATTTATCGGCGACGCATTTACACGTAAAAGGATTTCAGGATGAAATACATTAATGTAAGTAACTGTCATACGCTGCATTTATCATACCAAATACCAACTTCAGTAAGAGTTTTAGCATGATATAAAATTTTCACGCTCTATATTCGCAAATTTGATGCGAAAAGATTATTCATTTTGAAATATGTGAAAAACTTAAAATTATTTCAAACTTATTTAAATGTTCCACGGCAGTTTGATATGATGGTGGTGGGAGGACCCTGTGCAGGGTCCGTCCGGATCGCTACCACCATCTTATCCATTAACCACCCGCCAAGCAACAGTGTTCGCATTGTTGTGTTCCGGCGTGGGGATAAGACAACCGGTGAAATTGCTAGCATAGAGGCATTCTATCTTAGTCCTCAGGGTTGGCGACGCATTTGAGGTCTTAGGATTATAGTCTTGAGAATTCAAATGTCTATGGGTCTCAGATTCCACTTACCATCAGGTGGCCTGAGTACTCGTGTGCCTTCTCCTTAACATAAAAAAAAAAAAAAAAAAAAAAATATCGTTTTTGAAAAAAAACTGCAAGATATTTTTTTGTCTAAATAATTATATGTCTGTAATCTTCCGGGGGTTCACCTGATGCTTCCAACAGAAGACCAGCGCTGACTGAAGTGCCATCATTACGCTGACTTGGAACCATTTTGTGACATCATTCTTCTTGTGCGTATTTCTGTCCATTGTCGTTGTTTATTGTTGTTGACGACACGGTGGCCTAGTTGGGAGTGACCCTGCCTCCGAAGCCAGCGGTCCTGGGTTCAAATCCCGGTAAGGGCAGATATTTGTGTGATGAGCGCGAATATTTGCTCCTGAGTCTTGGATGTTTTCTATGTATTTAAGTATTTATTTCTCTATATAAGTATGTTTATCGTTGACTAGTACCCATAGTACAAGCCTAGAGCTTAGTTTGGGACTAGGTCAATTTGTGTGAGATTGTCCCCTGATATTTATTTATTTATTTATTTATTTATTTATCACGAATAAATGTTTTTCTTGCTTCTGTCTTTCTTTCTTCCTTTCTTTCAAACATCCTGTGCTTTGTGTATTTATGGACATAAGAAATACCGAATATATCTACAATATTTTCACAAAGAAGGAAAAAAGTTTATTAGCTTACATATAAATATTCCATTGTAGTTTATTACCATTACTGAGTGGAGAACCACTCAAATACAAAGCTGTATTTGGTGCATTTATCTACATCAAAAAATCTCTAAATTAATCTTCAATATTGAAATATTACACGAGCAAATTTGTTGGGTAATGTTGAAGCTGGAGATCCTAAAACGTTTACTTTACTGATATAAAATAAAGTTAGGTGTTCAGCTGAAATTTGTCTTGATAAAGTAAGAACGTGACTCGAAACCGGAACGCTGCTGTTTGCAGATTATTTTCGGTAATTTCTCGGTTTGGGTTATCTTCAAAGAAATAGGTTTGTTTATTTTTCCCTTTTGGATTATTTTCTTGTGATACATTCTACAGTTTTAACTGAAGGCAGGTAGGGCACTCGTCTTTGCATTACAAGTAAAAAGTTTTCCTTTTTTTGTAGTGTTTCAAAATTGATATTACCATCACGGATATATTTAAAATCTCCTTAATTAGAGCGTCTACCTGAATTTAAAATTTTAATCTATTATTTTAATTTGTGTTTGAATTTATTTTAAAATACTCTAAAATTAGGTTTACGCACAAATTTAACCAAAAATACGCGAACATATGCGGAAAAAAAAACTTTTTTTTGAAATTGTATCGTTACAAAATCTGCATTAAGTTAGTATGGAAAAACGTTGCTCTATATTCTCTATACATCGTATCTAGATAATTTTGAGCATGTTTTAGCTACTTTTGATGCTGACTGTACCTACCACAAATATGCGAATATCAATATCTAAATACTCATCGATGTGACGTCGGAGTCAATGTGAATTGAAATAGGCAAAAAAATGTAAAGAGTACCCAATTGAATCCAGATGCAAGATGGTAGATGTGTGTGAGTTCGGGGTAAGACAGCCAACTAAATAAAGGATTAAAGGCATTCAGTTTTAATCCACAACGTTGGCAACACTATGAGCCTCAGTGTCCACTTACCCTCAGGTGGCCTGTGTGTTCGTTTGCCTTCTCCATGCCATAAAATAAAGTTAAAGGCGATTTCGATATACTTCTTTCTTATCCTTAAACCTGCTGCCAAATAGTAATCTTCGCATTGTGTTCCGTGGTGGCGTTAAGAAAACCGGTGCTAGTAATTTCGCATAGAGGAATTTCATTTTAGTCCTCAGGGTTGGCAGCCGGTACCTTTTTTATTGCAGTCGTAAGATTGTAGTCTTGAGAATGTATGTATGGTTCACAGATCCCACTTACCATCAAGTGCCCTGTGTGCTCGTTCACCTCCTCCAAGCAAAATAAAACAAATCCAATGTTATTTACCTTATCGTAATAGACAGTCATTAGTATAGTCAAATTATCGACTAACAATTTACATCATATTACTAGAACGAACAAAATAACAAAGAATAACAATTTTCATTTATCAATATCATTGCCCATGTTTGATCGAACATTATTTTATTCAAGTATCAAATTTCAGTAGACACTCAATGTTTTCGAAGATATTTTCCACTGACATTGAGACGTCAGTTCAGAATTATTTTTCACAAAATGTTTTACGACATAGCAACGGTGACAAGGCTCTTAAGACCCTCGGTAGGACTGGTATCAACTTACAGTCTGTTAGTGAATATGTCGTAAAATATAATTTTGGAATGCCAAAAGTATTAGTTGAAACGGAAGGCCAGGCCGGTAAGTGTATACCAAAACAATCGGATCACAATTTATGCGTTTGAACTTATCAGCGGGGCTAGACAAGTGGCATTCGACAATCGTTAGCGATTATTATTTCGATTGATAAAACATGGATCTGACGTAACCAAGACGTGACGTGACTATCTCGGTGGCTTACCTCAATTCCATACATTTCTCTATCGAAACATAATCTTGAAAACTTGTCTAGCCCAACTGTACATTTTAGTACCTCGTCGCAGCTATTGACATAGTAAATTCAAACCACTCTACTTTAATATGTTATTGCGACAAGGTACTATAACATACAGCTACTTATGAGTTCCACTGTACACACGATGTAAAACAGTTGATGGGTCGTTTTAATAAAACTGTATATTAAAGATTTACTCAAAGGAATCAATAAAGTTTTGTTTTAATTAAAGCCCTTAACTATGTTATTTTTTAAACGTCCCTTATATCAGTCAAGATGATGCTTTAAACGAGCTTTTTATTAACTTGCAATGTTTATATTTATGTATTGAGGGGGTGGTAGGGTGCTTATTAAATTAAACTTATATTTACATATAACATTATTTATTAATATGGTTGCTTATGTATATAAAACCACTGCTAAGCACACCTCCAGGTTCTGTCTAAGTATACTTATGACAACGATCTGCCATCTGCAACGTCGGCTCATAGAGGTTACGTGGACGTCTTCAGCCTTCACAGTATATTCGGGTCAAATCTTGCAAGGAACATTTGAATCACTTCCCGGGGACATTGATCTGAAATTTGTTATGTCTAGCTTCGATAACAACGCAATAATATGGCATCATCGAGCTGGTCTGGTGATGGAGTCGAACGGTGGTGACAGGATCTCCGCTATACTTAAAGTAGACCTAATCTAAGACCTAAGTGTTTGGACTCATTAGGTTGGTCTCGATAAGCTGTAAAATTTTTGCAAAAAAAAAGTATAGTAGGCAAACTAAAGCTTGTCTTGAAAACTTGAAAATTAAACTTTTCCAATCATACACCATTATCTAAAATCACACGGAACAACCTCCAGAATTGAGTTAGGTCTTCACATAGAAACACTTTGAATTTATTTAATAACAAAAAACTACCAAGTGCGCACCGGACTTACCCACGCACACAACCCTTTAATTTAAATTAAATAACAAAAATCTTGTCACAGCTACAGGCTGAAATAGTAATTTGTCTGTCTATGAAATCTGTAACTCTGATTTTTTTTTACCGTCTACGTATTGTGGATTATGAGATACAATCCGCTGACAGTCATACGGACAACTGAGGCAAGTTCCTTTGGCACCCTTTGCACACGAAATCCAAAAAAGTAACATATTAAAAACAACGCTAAAAATATATTTATTACAAAAAACACCGCCTTAAATAAACAAGCTAGTTGTAACATAAGAAACCATTCGTTAACCTGTCAATCGTTTTCTCTTGATTGCGTAATAACTTTAATCTTAAGGGATAGATTAGATCACAGCCCGCAAGTCATCATTAATGACACACAACACGGACAGTTATCATGTATTAAAGAATTGAATATGATAATGAGATCGTCATAACTAACGATAGAATGAAGTGCTCCAAAATAATCGTATAACATCAAGATTTTCTCTCTTGTTTACAACACGTCTATCAAAACTTAGGTTCCTAAATGATTGATTGCAGTTGTTAACAAAACAACATTGAATTTTGGCGCTTATTGACTTGGTTCGAAGGAACTTTGTCAGGACCGAGATTCTACACGGTAAAACCTATAGAATAGAATTAAAGGCATAGAAAGAGCCTTAAAACGAAAGCGTCAGGATCTATTCTTGTCTCGAATATTTCAATCTCAATGTTCAATAAGTTAAAAAAGGAAAGAGTATAGTGTCTAGTTCTTGCTAAAACTAGCCGTACGTACACACCAAGGTCAACGATTATTAGTAAAGGGGTTAGTGATTAATTTGGGACTAGATAAAATTGTGTGAGATCGTGCCTTGATATTATTTATTGGTATATCTGGAAAAGGGCCTGCCTTTTTTAAGACTTGTTGTTAGTAATATTTGTTGGAGTGCCGCCTTATTAATTTATTTATTTATGTTTGAATTATTATTTATTTACACCATATTTATATATAAATATATCGCACACGAACACACACACACACGAATAGTAAATTCTCCTGTACACTTTTGTCCATTATTTGTGTTAATGTGTTTTGCACATAAATCAATTGGTATACTGTACACTCTGTTCGACTATTAACTGCCTTTTAAATTTTGCTTGCTGCTGTACTGGGCTCTGGAACACAGGGACGCCTAGCTCAGGGCCCAGAGTCACTCTTATTATTGTATTTTTTTATTATTGTATTCTGTAGTTCTGCCTAGCCCACTCTGGGAATAAAGGCGTGATTTTATGTATGTACAGGCCTGCCTCATTTGCGGTAGCTCTGTTAGCTCTGACGCTGTTATCTGCAAGATGCAGTGGAAAATTATTGATCAGTCTGCCGCCAGCGAATTTCCGCCGACTTGTTTTGTTGTTCTATCTCGATCTATCTGTAATCGAATCGCTGGAGGATTCTTGATAATACCCGTATTTTAGTTGACTGTTTCTCAAGATGTTTGTAGTTAAGTTCAATATTACCCTTAGGTAATTAGTGTAGATAGTAGGTAGCTATTACAAATAGTAAATACTTTCGTCGCACCACGGAAAAGTTTCATAGAAATTTTAATCGCGAAAGTTAGCGGACTTTTCGGATCCTTATGACACGTGTCTTTTTTCTCAGGGGTTAAGCCGTATACGAAATTTTACCGGCTTTGCTTCTTTAAGTACTGTTTTTCTATAAGTTCTTTTGCACATCATGAAATATCATTTTATGTTATGATACTTATGATCGAATAAATGAATTACGAATGAATGAGCTACTTTTGTTTTGTCGAGTATTATAATGCGACATTTTTTTTTTTAATTTATTGGATTGTTTTTTAAGGTAAGGGATTGATTTTGATCTGAACTTCATTACTGTTGTTTTAATTTAATGAACGAGAGTTTTAAGTAGTCGAAATCAAAAACAATTTACTGCCCATTTTCTATAAAATGTTACCAAGTTAATATTTTTTTACACAATAAAATTATGTAAATTTTTCAGACGAATTTTACCGCAGAAAATGGTTTTTTTTTCATACCTTGTAGACGTCAAAACGTTTCGTGAATGTGGAACATTTTAAACCTCTTAGAGTAAAATTCATAAAACAGTCGCCGGTTTCAGGTCGATTAATCATAATAAAATAATAAAAACAAAAAATTTGCACATACATTCTTTGAAAATCAAAATTATGTTTCGTGTAACCCAATAAAATTTGTAGAATTAAAGTATTTCAACTGTAAAATCACGTCTGTAAAATCACATACATCAGCGAAATCGGCGAAATTTCATAAAAGGCCTCTTAAAATAAAAGAAAATACCATTGAAATAAATAGTTTCAAAGCAATTCGAACTCGCATATCCATCTTTTAACCCAAATTCCCAGGTTCCTAATATGATAAGTCCCTTAAGGGTCAAACAGTTATCAGGGAAAAAGTAAAACAATTTGGAAAAAAATGTTTCGAATAGGAAAAGGGTATGTTGGAGTTCTGTGGTAAAGGCTTCTGACATGCTTTATTTGGTATTGAAAAAGGGATTCATAATTTCATAGCTTTGGGGTTTTACATTATTTATAGGATAATTCGGTTTTAACGCAAGGTAAAAAAGGTAGCCGGGTTTGAATGTATGTTATGTTGTATTGAGGTAGTAAGGAAATAGGATACATCATGATTTCGAAGAAATTGCCTTTTATAAGGATGATTAACAGTGTTATTGTTATTTAAAATATTTAACTTAATTAAAGTATACTTGGCTATTTACTTACTACAAAAAAATGGCGGAGCAGCTATTTGAAAATAAGTTTTCTTAATAACTGAGATCTCTCTCACTTGATGACCCTCTTTATCCTGGCCAACGCTGGCTGAAAAGAATATAAAACATAAAATAAATATCACAGGACAATGTCACACAAATTGACTTAGTCCCAAACTAAGCTCTAGGTTTGTACCATGTGTACTAGACAACGATAAACTTACATAAATAGAAAAATACATACTTAAATATATAGAAAACATCCAAGATTCAGGAACAAATACTCGTGCTCATCACACAAATATGTGCCCTTACCGTGATTTGATCAGGACTCTAGCTTCGAAGGCAGGGTCACTACCAACTAGGCTAGCGTGTCGTCGATATGGCATCACACAGCTCAGTAGTGCCACAGTTTCACTTTTACGCCGTCGGCGCCTTTGGCGGGAAGTAGAGTCAGGGAAGCTTAGCGTTAAAATAAGAAGTTGTAAATGATTACATTATTGGATTTGATCAATATAAAGCCAACATTTACTGGACATCAGAGCCAATAGGTCAGGTGTGCATTTTTAATACTTTACAGGACGAGTAAAAGTAACATTAAAGATTTTAACACTGACTTACCGTAAAAAAATTAAGAAAAGTAGTTAGTAGTGAAAGAGCATATCAAAAAAGTTCTTTCTTACGCTATCAATAACAATGCAATTCAAATATAATTATCAAAAGGGTGTTACATCCGACCTTAAATTATTAAGGCATAGTGCTGCTGTGGTCGGATATTAACATCCAATATTTTGGTGTAAGAAAATGTCGTATCACACAATTAGTACGGGACTTATGTTCAAATCAGACTTTATGGCTCGAAATTAAATGGAATATTCAATCTTATGCGGACATCAGATATTTTGGTCCGGGGATATTTGACCACTACATACAAAATTCAATTTCGGCAATCGTCGGGCGTCTGTTTGCTTTCTGTCTCTTTCCATTACCCATTAAAAATTATCGTTATCTCTTTTTGCTGTGGATGTTGTGGGGATTCCCCGAACCAAAGGTCTGATATTAATATCAGACGTTCCGTTGTAAGAAAATATTATAACCAATATATCTTATGTGAACATCAGAGCTACTTTTAAAACCATACATTAAGATTACGGGAGGCAAAAAATCCTAATTAAACATGAGCTATTTTTGTTCTAAGGTATTTTGGACAACCGACCTTTTTTAGTAAATCTAACTTTGTTAAAAAAAGATACAGCGATATAACAGTTAGATGGCCAGCAAGAGGGCAAAAAATTTAGTATGATAAAAAAAAGGTGATTTTGTCAAAATTGGACAGCCGATCTATTGATGATTGATTTATTGATTGATTGATTGATGTCCAGATTGATTTGACGAGGATTTTATTTTCACGATACCTAAGAAACATATTTATTATTTCTGAGTATTTTAAGCATTCGAACATTGCTTATTACCTAGATTTTAATTAATGCAGCTCTTCGTACACATGTCCCTTGTTTCTAGAGTAGATTCGCTGAACACAATCATATTAAATAATAAATAAATAAATATCAGGGGACAATCTCACACAAATTGACCTAGTCCCAAACTAAGCTCTAGGCTTGTACTATGGGTACTAGACAACGATAAACATACTTAAATAGTTCTTTGTGTGATTTATTTTTGTCCATAATTAATGTATGCAAAGTCATTAAGGAGTTCCGTTGATTTTTCATGGACCCCATGACCAGATCTTGGTGAACTTTAAATGGGATCACCCTTGAGATATTTATGAAAATAAAAATCGGTTGACAATTGGTGCAGAAATGCATACAAAAAATAAATTCAGACAAATTGAAAACTTCCTTTTGTCGGTTAAGAAGAAGGACATTTTAATGTCTTCCATGCGAAAAAAGTCACACATAATATAAAAGTTAAGTACGAGTAAAAATCCCTACTACATGATCTTTATGTTAAAAATGTGAAATCGTAGTGGTTTTTCATTAATACCCTCAAAAGGCAAACGAGCAAACGGATTTCCTGGTGGTCAAGTTGCATCGCCCATAAACATCAGCAATACCAGGGGCACAGGCAAGTTGTTGCCTTTCAGTGAATACTCTTGAGAGCTTCTGGTGACCTTCGGGGAGGGAAAATGGCTGATTGAAAAATGCCCGGCTTTTGCTTATCAATTATTATATAAACTGATTTACTCTACTCACTTGATATCGGCGAAAGCACTCTGGAATATCGCGGTGGACCGCCATTAATATAAAAAGAAGAAGAAATGAATACCCTTTTAAGCCGCGTTTAAAGGAAGACATGTCGTAGTGCTGAGGAAGCATCGTGGATAGAGTATAGCCCACATCCCGGATAAGTTGCGGGAAAAGCTAGTAACTCTTATTATAGGACTAGCTTCTTCCCGCGACTTCGTCCGCGTGGAATCTGTGATACATGATTTTTGCGAAACTTCAACCGTTTACGCAGCGCATGCTGAACAGCGGAAGCTCTCAAAAGGAGAAAAGCAACCCTTTTGAAACATTCTTCATTGGTACTCCGCGCCTATTGGCTTTATTTTCCTCAAAAAAAGGGCTATCTTACAATTAAATAATATTTGAAATCGTAGCAGTAATTCCTGAGATTAGCGCGTTCAAGCCAACTAACTCTTCAGCTTTATAATATTAGTATAGGTTCTTAACTAACAACCATACATTGTACAAATATGGTGTATTCAAAATGCTTCTTGCATTACTTCATTGTTTACTTTTTATACGCTATTCAGTCCCGTCATACTTAAGTCCCAGCTTTATAGTTTTCTCAAGCTATCACCGAAGTATTTTCACGCAGCGGCGGCCACGTTCGACGAAATCTCGTAATCTAATACATAACATTGAACAAAGTACCCATTCGAGGAAACATTGTAAATACTATGTTATATTTACGGAGAATGTTACGAGCACATTCGGGTATCTGGGCACTGTTTCAGTGAAGATAGAAACATAGATAGACAAAGATTCCGTTCAAACTGAGGTTTTTTTAATGCTTTAGCACAAATTGTAAGTTCTATTTGTTTGTGGTTTGCAGATCGGTTTGAGTGCAGCAAGCCACAAATTTTATATGAGGAGGGCAATTGTTGTGTTTGTTGTTGTTGTAAATTTGTGTCAAAATTTAAATACTAGTGGCTGTTTGAGAGTTTGTCTACGTAGAGACCGATTGGAGTTTTGTCCTATAGGAATTATCGTTTTTTGAGGATTCATCATTCATCGACAGATTTGTATGAAATGAAGAATGGCACACATGAAATCCATGTCCAAAAAAATATAGAATAAATAGTATTATTTCATGTGTGCCCAATTTTTTTTTCTGTTCAATCATTGAATGGTTAATCCTAAAAAAACGATAGTTGGGTAAGGACTAAAAAAAACTAAACGTTTTTCGCCTACGTTATTTTTATGGTTAACTACGCTTAACTATGGTCCAACTTTTTGGGCCTCACCCAGTTTCTATAGGACAAAACGCCAAACGGTCTCTAAGTACGCAGAACTTCCACATTTATAACATTATTTATTTTATCAATATTTTATCCATAGTTTAGTTTAGTTTAGTTTATTTATTCATCAATGTAATGTTACAATATAAATTGCATTAAATGTCAAAAAATATGAAATTACATTGAGATTGTCGACATAAATACTAATAATCAAAGAATACAAAAATAACATGCAAAAAATCAAAACAAATCTATTAAATATCTAGTAAATGGTCACTTATCCGATGTCAATCAATAGGTATACATAGATTAATAAATGTCAATACAATAATAATTTTACAATTTGAGTGCCATATATTCATCCACGGAGTACAATGGATTATCCAATAAAAGGTTTCTCAGCTGATGTTTAAATGCTTCGTCGGATTGTACATTTTTAAGTTTGGCGGGTAGACGCTCGTAGTACGTGGGACCTATGACACGCGGGTTCTTACCCGCAAGTGCCATGCGACGGGGAACTGTTCTCAAACGCCCGGTGTGGCGGAGCTCCTTGCCAACAATATTAACGCGGGCGAAGGAGGAGATATAATTTCTTACGAACATTAATATTTGGAAGATGTAAACAGAATAGTGTGTCAATATGCGGTGCAATAGTGTGTCATACAGATGGATACTTGTCCTCTAACCTACCGCCAAGCAGCATTGTTCACATTGCTGTGTTCCGGTGTGGGGATAAGACAACCGATAAAATTACTAGCAAAGAGACATTTCAACTAAGTTCTCTTATTATTCTCTTATTCCTTATTTGCAGTCTTAGGATTGCAGTCTTGAGAATGCAAATGTCTATCGGGTCTCAGATCCCACTTAGCATCAGCTTTCCTTTCTATCATAAAAATTCATATTGTGATAAAAATATGTACTGATGAAGGAAACACCGAGCATGAGTTTCCCGGCTTCGCTAATTAGTATGTCGCCGAGTGTAACACTTGACCTAGTATTCGTTACATGGCTGCCAGCCCATTAATGAGTAATTAGGGGCTCGATAATGTCCTTCATCCACGTTCTTATACTAACCTTTGTTTAGATGATGCGGTTATAATAGTCTAGTTTATTGCTTTCTACGAAGCTGGCGTTGTCAGGAATCGGCTCGAATCCAGGAAAAGGCATTTGTGTGATGAAAGCAAGTGTTTTTTCTCAGTGTTACATATATTCTACGTATTTATCTTCAATTTTTTTAGGTATTCTATAACATAAATTTAACGAAGTAGTTAGTTTTATGCAACTGTCACATAATGAATGCTGTTAAAAAAACGAGTGAAGACATACAAAATATAACCATTACATTACAAAAAAAGGAACAAGTTTTTTTTTCATACACTTTCTTAAATTTGTCGGCTTGCCTGTTAAATACTCACATGCAATGGCATTTTAAATATTAAAAGTGGCTTTTATACGTAGGTACTTGGTATAAAAAATACCAATTTTTAGTTGATCTATGGATACAGAATCATCAACCACCACCACCAGTTGAAGTTAAAGTGATTTATTAGTTTTCGCAAGGGCTTTCTAAAATGGTTTTTCTAGTTCTCGGATTCCCTGATTTTCAAATGATATATACCTTATGTTATTCACGTAATGTGATAATTTAAAACCGATCATAATATTACACTGCAATAAAAACGTTGACAGCAGCTTCTTATACTTAAAAGAATCTGTGAAAATAACTTGGTTGAAAAAAAGGAAAGGAAAATAACGTTCAGATTCGTAAAAACAACTGGTTCCTATACTTTATCGAGCCATCGGAAATATTGTTGGTAAAAGAAATACCCTGACGCCTTCGACTTTATTATTTCATCCCAATAATAAGCTTTTATAAGTTATTGTGGCGGAAACTATTTCGTTTTTATGTCAAAGACGGCGGTGCAATTCTAAGAATCAGAGCGTAATAAATAAATTAATTAATAAATATCACGGGACCATGTCACACAAATTGACCTTGTCCCAAACTAAGCTCTAGGCTTGTACTATGAGTACTAGACAACGATAAACATACTTAGATAGAGAAATAAATACTTAAATACATAGAAAACATCCAAGACTCAGAAATAAATACTCGTGCTGATCACACAAATAGCGAGCCAGCGGTCCCGGGATTTGAACCCGGGACCGCTGGCTTCGGAGGCAGGGTCACTCCCAACTAGGCCAACGTGTCGTAATGTTTAGTGACTGTGTTGGCAACCCCAACGGATCATTCATTCTCTTTTTTTTATTCATTCTTCCTATTTTTACTAGTCTTCCGAGCGCCTCTCTGTAACGTACCGTGTTGTGCAAATAATACATTTAATTAACGAAATGCCTGCCGTTTCTGTTCTTTATCTCCACGCAAGACCCTAGAGCAATCCACAGTCCACTGCCACATAACCGAATCAGCAGTATTTGACTTGATGCGAATTAGGAAAACCCAATGTTCTTGGGTTTCAAACCTAGCCTTCAATTTATTTCTAATTAGTCTCATTTATTTGATGGGCAACATTTATGTGTAGTATAGAGCATAAGAATATTAACTAGGGGTCTATAAATTAATAGCGGTGTCTTAACCCAAGCACAGGTATCTCTGTATAATTTAAAAAGAAGCATAATAGCATTGTATCTTCTGTAAATCAATAAAATTATTTTTATTACATACTATACAACATCACTCTTTCATTCCCAGAGTGGAGTACAGAGGTACAGAAATACCAACAACTCTAAAAATACTTGTTTATAATAAAATTCTGTAACCACAGTTTGTACATTCAGGCCAATGTTTACCAATGTAACAGTGACAGGTTGCAAGCCCATCGCCTAACAGTACTACAAGCCCTTATTCCCTTACGGCCGAACCCTATATTCAAACCGCGGATAGATAAGGCTTACTTCGGGTTGAAATTTGACATTTGCCCATACAACATGTGTCAAATTTTAATCCAAAGTAAGGCAATCTGTCCGCGGTTTGCATATAGTGTTCGGCCGTTAGTCGCCTTTTAGACATCCACGGGAAGACATGGAGTGGTACTATTCTAACCCGGCAACCACACGGGGGTAGGGCTGGCATTTCTGTTATGCTGTATCAAAATTTAATTATCTCCTCGCACTTCGCTGTCTCATCGTCTAACGAAAACAATTTATCACAATACAAGAGCATATTTCGAAACGGGCAGTAGCTTATTTTTTATAAATAATATAAATAAGTACCAAATTAATGAATGATGCCTTCAATCAAGACTGGTGGAAGACTGCCCAAGAAGCTACATGGAAGGAAGGGGGGAGGCTTTTGACCAACATAGGAGCATTGTAGGCTGTTAAAAAAATAAATAAAGTATTGTCCTGAAATTGAGGAATGGTGTTGCGTTGTACAAAAGAAGGCCAACACCACAATGGCCACCTTTTTCCGTTAAACATTGTGTATTCATTTATGGACAAAAAACACTCTTCGATTTCAAGATAATACTTAGCCTCCTTCATTCCATAATAAAAATCACAGTACTGAGCTCAGCTGTACAGTTGACAGATGAAAAATGGTTTCCAAAGCAGCCCTAAGATCACAGGTGCAGAGTGTATACCTATCCGCTCACACCTTCCCCCGACACCGCGCGTTAGAAGAGTAAAAGCTTTACGACTCCGTTGATGAGCTATCGGTTAATTGCTTAGTGTAGTATAATGTGTTTCTTATCACCAAACTGCGAAAATAGCGTCTTGGGAGAAATTACATTTGTCAATAAACAGGTGGTCTTGCTTGGCTCGAAAGGTTTGGAGAAGTGTAAGCCGTAGTAAAGAACTGTGCGTCAAAATGGGTCAACTATGGGCCAAGAACCAGGAGAAAGTAATATGTATTAAATAGATCTTTGAATGTACTTTTTTCTGTCATGTGAACCAAGCTGAATTCTATTGCAGAAACATAATTTTGGTTGCAAGGGAGAATGGAGCTCCTGAAAAAATACATCTAATTACCTGATGTAACCTTATTTTCAAAACAACTTGTTTTTTCTGCAATGGAATTCAAGATGTTGTTAATAGAAAAGAAAGTACACAGAAATACCTATTTAGGCTTCATAAAGGTGCTTGGGGAATATGATCCAACTTGTACCACAACACTACTAGCGGTCTATTCTACTGGGTGCCTTAGACATTATATCGTATTGTCAACATGACGATAGCTCACATTTACTTGACAGTAATAGCGGCCAATTTAACAACAATACGATAACACTTACTGTAGTTTCTGTTACTACGACAAGCTTTATTTTAACTAGATATACTTTAATTATCAAGTTATCTTATCTAATCTGATATATTGCCTTCAAATTATAATGCATAAACGTTTTTTTATCGCTATCTTTTGTTCCAGTCTTGCGTTGCTCGAGGACTCATTACTAAGGTGCTTAACACATATAAATAGATTTGACGACACATTGGCCTAGTTGGGAGTGACCTTGCCTCCGAAGCCAGCGGTCCTGGGTTCAAATCCCGGTAAGGGCAAATATTTGTGTGATGAGCGCGAATATTTGTTCCCGAGTCTTGGATGTTTTCTATGTATTTCTCTATATAAGTATGTTTATCGTTGTCTAGTACTCTTACCCATAGCACAAGCCTAGAGCTTAGTTTGGGACTAGGTCAATTTGTGTGAGATTGTCCCCTGACATTTATTTATTTATTAAATAACTAGCTGTTGCCTGCTAGTCGGTCCGAGTATAAGTCGTTTATCACAGGTATAATTTGCCGTATTTTTTTTTTGTCAGAAGAAGGCACACAAGCACTAATCTCTGAGACTCATAGACATTTGAATTCTCAAGACAATAATCCTAAGACCGCAAATGCGCCAACCCTGAGGACTAAGATGGAATGCCTCTATGCTAGTAATTTCACCGGTTGTCTTATCCCCACGCCGGAACACTACAATGCGAACACTGTTGCTTGGCGGGTGGTTAATGGATAAGATGGTGGTAGCGATCCGGACGGACTCTGCACAGGGTCCTGGTTCTAATGGAGAGTTATTAATGTTTTAAATTTTCTCGAGCAGCAATGTAATGCAAAGAGGCAAATGAGTTAGGTACAAGCAATCAAATTTTAGTGTCAGTTGTTAGCTGTGCTACCGATACATTGCGTGGCGAATTAATTAGTATGAAAAAAAAAAGTACACATTATGTTAACAATACACATGTTTTTATGTTAATTAGGATGCTTATTAACTGTTGTCAAAATATATGTTCGTATGGATGTCACACACTGTATAATATGGGACAGTATGGATTTTACTTACTACCTATCTGTACTTTTAGTTCTGAGACTTGGATGTTTTTTCTGTATTAGGTATATCAGTTAGCGTCTGTATTTCCGAACCGATACGGTCTTGGGGGCCTTCAAAAACTGAGCCTACTCTTTTCTTTAAGGCTGGCAGTGCACTTGTGATTTCTCTGGTGTTGCGGGTGTTTATGGGTCTCGGTGATCACTTACCATCAGGTAACCCGCTTGCTCGTCTGCCACCTATACATATAGAAAAATATACTCCATAATACAAGTTAGGAATTTAACACCTAGCTAGACTTGGAATAATTCCAAGTAGCATCTGCTCATTTTGTGGAGAAAACAACGCAACCGTTGAGCACTTTGTGTTTAAATGTCAAAGTTTCCTTTTAGACAGACTAGTGCTTGTAAGTGCTCTCAGTGAAGTGTTACAAAATTACGTTGATTTTTCTTCCCGCCCGCCGTCGCTTCAACAGTTATTGAAAGACATTAATACTTATAAACCTCTTTACAAATTCATAAAAAACACAGTGAAATCTATTTAAGAATATGAAGTGGAAAACCCCTGCGAAATGAAATTTAATATCACCCAATAAAGACGTGGCTTAAAGGTCCCCGTAACCAGGGCATAAAATCCAAAAAAAAAAAAAAAAAACAGGAATTTAATTTAAGCCTAAGACAATTTCTGGAACATTGTCTTCTGGTATCTATTTAACTATGACTTCACATTGTTACACATTTTAAAACATAATCAAATCCCCCTTCATCCCTTTTAATTCCTTCCAATCACCGCTTTCTTTCGCGGCTGGATTTTCTCCGCTAATCCGATACATCACAGCGCCGTCTCGCGGGACTGTGGGAGCGATAGATTCCGATAATATTAAATACACCAGATAGCTTGGGACTAATCAATCTAAGTTATTACTGCATTTTTATACCATTACATGAAAATAATAGTTTTTGATTAAAGGTGTTTTCCGTCTGTCTCTTTGTTATGGTCACAGATTCTTTTTATTTTAAAGGTTGTGTTTAATAAGGTTTTTATGGAAATCGGATAAATGGATGAAGAAATATCAGCTCGGAAAAAACTCGTGTTAAGTCCATTTATTGAAGTATAATATTGGTTTTAAAACGTTGGTTTAATGTTTATTTGTTGTCCTCTTAGCTTTTGCGCGCAATTCCATCTACGAAAAGTCGTTTGTCGCTATTTCCTTGGGAACTGTCCAACCTTTTGGGATGAAAAGTAACCTATGTGCTAAAATATTCTAGATTATACCAAAGTGCCAAATTTCATCCAAATCCGTTAACTAATAAAGTTGAATAAGCTTGGAATAGTTGTACAATGCTTTGTCCTTATCTGTCATTGCGACATTTGAATTCGACAGATAAGGACAAGGCATGGTATAAGTATAGTAAGGGGGTTAGACATTCGCAATCCTATAGTTGCTGAAATTATAAAAAGCAACAATAGTTCTTTATTACCACTGATCTGGGAAAACGGTGCAAAACAAAACTTGTAAAGCAAGAAATAAAGGAGAACTTAACACCAAGAAAAATAAGAAAGATACTGAAAAATAAGAATATTATTGGCAGATTAGTGTTCAATTTAACTCTATATCAGAGTCTCGGATTTGTTAAAAGGATAGGATATTAATATGTTCATGACTGTAATGTAAGTTTTGTTATATTTTGTCAAAGTTATGCACTGTTTTTCCCGACACTGTTTATTACAGTCAGCATATTCAGAAGTAGATGGACAGTCGAAGAGCTCAGAATTATCTACATATACTTATGTTATGTAGTAGGGACGTGTCCAATGAAACCACCAGCTGACTCAAGACTCATTTATGTTTTCCAACTCGTTGCACATGCCTACCCTACATATACAACTACCCGCCATATGTATATAAAGTAATAACATGACAATTCCCCTTTTTGAAATGAAATAAAGTAGAACAACAACAATATATAAGTACATGCAAACATATATGTATAACAATACATGGTATGTTAAATTATCGATGTAATAGTAATGATTAAATATTCAATAATTACCTTTTTTTTACAACAATAGGAGCTTAGACATAATATAATTTTAAATTCATTCATAATTGTTGAATATAACAAACATTGCACTTAGAACAACAATTTGCCAATTTAGAGTTGAAATTCATTCAAAACTTTGTACTATTCAATAAAATCAAATAACTTAATTCATAACACAACTCATGCAGCAGGTATAATAAATTAATACATTTACATTGTTTTTTTTTTTTACTTGAGATAAAACTAATAATTAGCAATTCTATTTAGAAGAGAATAAGAGCGTGCGTAGATATCATAAATCTTGCTCGTTTAAATAAGTACCTGGTAGATCGGGCGTCACTCGGGTTGAAAACGAATTCTTCCGAAGATGACAACTTGTTGTTGTTGCAAATTTCATCGTTATCGTTAGAGCCGTTTCGGGAACATTATTACAAAATATACAAATAGTAGATAGGATAAATTAAAGATGCCAGCAGCAAACATTTAACAAAACTAAAAACATATCCAAACGTTACGGATAAGAATAAGGAATGATTGCGAACAAGCTACGTTCATAATTATACAGGGTGTTCGATATTATTGCGAGTATGTCAGTGTCAAACACATGTTAATCGGTATGATTGACAGTGCAAGGATTATAAAAGGTTTATAAAATTGCAACTCGGCCTGAGTTGGAGTTTTATAAACCATATCATATCGAATAACGTGTGTTTGACACCGAAATATTCGAACAAAACATTTCCGGTGGCAAATAAAAACATTTCTAATCAAAGCCGAGAGCCAAAGCCGTAAGGTCATCCCTCAAGGGTCTTTGTTTGATAAGTTGAGCGTTTAGCAACCGTGCTTGAGCCTTCAAAGTGTTTCGCTGTCGTTTATTCTTGTAATATTTTAGATAGCAAGGTTTTTATTGCAGTCGCTTTCCAATAGTTTTCTTTTTTTTTTTTTAACAGTTGAATGGAAGCTGTGTGCAGTTTATAACTCTTACTAGTTTTTACCAGGGACGTAGAAGTTGTTTATCGTCATTCCTATAATTATGGCAGAATAAAAAGTGTGTCCGTCTCTGGGGTACCTATAAACAATCACTGTACCAAACTTTACGACAGTCGGTGAAGAATCGTTGAACCGTAAGAGAGGAGTTTAAAAAATGTTGAACGTAGTTAAAAACTAGCTCGCTTCGCTTCGGTTTATGTGAGTTGTCTGTAACACTAGTACATAAAACAGAATTAATTATACATAAAAACCTTCCGTGAAAAAATATCTGTTGGTGAAAACGGCATGAAAATCCGTTCTGTATTTTTTGAGATCATCGCAAACATACGGAGAGACGTGGTGCAAGACTTTGGTTTTATCAATGTACACTTAACTGCTGCTATAAATAAATAACAAAGGTGTCGGCCGATACGTTCACAAATGACTCCGCTAAAGAATTAGAAGCTTAGTCGGTGCCTGGACAACTTGTAAGGTTTCCATCCACCCTGTAGTTGGACGAAGTCGAACGCAGTTCCGTTTTTAATCGCTAGTGGAGATAAATTGCTTTAGTATAACTGTGGTTTATTAGTAATAGTAAGTTAATGGTGCACATTTTTGACAGCTAATAATAAAAAGGGGTTCAAAAACCCGACTCAGAATCAGTGTTTGGATATAGTCGTCTATGTAATACTATGTATATATTTTAATTTGGCCTATTTATTTACTTTAAAGCACCCAGTGAGACTTGCGATGCTAAATCTAAGTTTCGAGTCGAAATAATGTTATTCGTTTGGCCTCTACGGGGACGCAAAATTCCATACATGCATACACATAATACAGATGTTTAAACATTACACTACTTTTTTGACAGTCGTTGTAAAAGTTGCATAAGTACTTGTGGGTAATAGATTTTGTCAACGATGAAAACATTTTTCTTGAACGGACAGTAATCCGCCATTAGGCGAGGCGCAAATCTCCTGGCCTTTCCCATTTGCACTCGTTACAGGATGTTCCGAAAGTCGATACCAAAAAACAGCACAAAAACACACCCTTAAGGTTCAAAATATGTTAACAGGTTATAAAATGTTCAATATGTCTCAGAGTTTGGATAGTGATTTAACTTCTTAACAACGCTTTTTAATTAAATTTTTCAGCTTAAAAAAATACTTCACTAGAAAAAAGCTTCGCTTCAATACATATATACCTTACCCTAAATGAATTATTCTCAATATAACTTAGAAAGTTAAACAAAAGCTACTTCTTTATATTAAAGCCGTTAAAAACATAGAAAAATAAAAGGTACAAAAAAGGTACTCGAGACCTTGAGAAATAAATGGTGAGTCAACCTGTCAGGATATTTTTATCATTTCCTCTTGTTCAAGATAACTCGGAGACAAGCAAATGACAATTTTATTCTCTTTTTCAGGTACGATGGATGTTTTTGCCGTTTTTAGTGTTTAAGTAAGTAGTATAATTTTAAGTAGGCCTTCTTAATACATACAATTCTTAGAGTAATGTTACAGTTTTAAATTATCCTTAATACAGTCATCGGCACCAAATCTCGCCCACTCGTCTTTTGTTCATACAACTGCTTACAAATATAACTTCTTAAACCAGAGATCAAAAATATTTAGCCAATTTTAATGTTAATTGTAGTGTTTGGTTGTTAATGAACCAAGGTTCGAATTGGACAGCAAATATAATATTTTTTTACAGGTCGTGACTCTGTCCAAAGGACTAAAAAAGATCCATACATTCGCTGTTTTTAGTAAATTATTGTGTTTCGTATGACTTTAAAATTTATGGATTTTGGAAAGAGCCACGATCTATAAAAAATATATTTGCTGGCCAATTAACAACAAAATTGGTCAATTGTTTAAGAAGTTATATTTGTAAGCAGTTTTATGAACAAAAGACGAGTGGGCGAGCTTTTGTGCCGGTAAGTATAGACACTGAATAAAGACGCAGACTGTAAAATCTTAACGCATATTAATTTACACTGAAGTCGTATCAAGAACTGACAAAATTGACAAGTGCTTGGCAGTAAAAAGGACAGAGATATACGACTCATAGCTATTTTACTGACTGGAACCTGGCAAGTTCAGCTCCGGTAATTTATCTTACTTGGGTATTGCAATAATGTACATTCATTAATTATGTTTGTACCGCCACGGCACAAATAATGTCCTGATTTGTCGTTCGCCGTACCGTCTCTGTACCAGCTGTCTTGGAACCCGCAGGTATGCTTAGGGATGACAGCAAGCGACCAGACGGAGCTACATTGGTGCCGTGGAAACTTGGTAGGAAACTGGTGTGGGACGCGACCTGTGTTGACACATTCGCCGTTTCCCACATCCAGTCGACCCGTAACCAGGCCGGTGCAGCGGCAGACCAAGCCCAAATCCTGAGGTGCCGCAAATATTCATCTTTATTAAATGATTACGAATTTGTGGCGCTTGCAGTGGAGACCATCGGACCCTGGTCAACAAATATGAAAAGCGTCCTTAAGGCCCTGTCATTCCGGCTCATAGACGTCTCCGGAGATCCCAGAGCTGGTGCTTACCTCTCAAAGGATTGGGCTAGCTATCCAGAGAGGTAATGCAGCCAGTGTAATAGGGACCATGCCGCGGGCGTACCTGTAAGAAGGGGTGTTCTTTTTATTATTTAAGTAGCTTAGTAAGTTTCGTTAGTTTATTTATTGTTAACTTTATAATATCGACTACGGAAGTATCAATTAATGTAAAGGACATTTTAACGAAAATGACTTCTTTATATGGTTGGATTCAGAATTTTGAGCTCTATTGAATGGTATATTTAGAATTTTGATATCTTGAAAAAAATGTTGTTTACCTTACGGATTTTTACCAAGTCTAAACCAATTTATTTTTTATTTCTTGACGTAAAAGCCGCTTAGCAAAAATAATATATTTTTTTAATGTAAAACACAATTAAAAAATTAGTTGCCCTATACATTGATTTAAAATACTCATTCCCTATGAAGACGTTAGTTACGCTATCGTGATTTACAATCAAATCTTGATATTGCCCTTTAAGCTAATATGACTTTGGCTCAAATTAACCGTGAAGTCATTAACACTAATTGTGCTAAGCTGCTGACACAATGCACCCTGATATTGCTATCCTTTACATTAATACGACATGAACGAAGATAATGCCATTTGATTCATACGTTAATAGTAAAACGAATGATGATAATTTAAGGTGCCCTATACCCTACTTAACAGTTGTACTCGGGCTTCATTATGATCATCTTTGTCTAATGTTTGAAATACTTGGTGAGAGTAAACAAAGCAAGGGTTTTATTATTACAACGTTTGACCATGAGCATTGTTTTGTTTTTGTTTGATTTAGTCAAGCGCCGGCAGTCGAGCGAGCTGTATCTACCTGAAAATACGAATATCTAATTACCTGACCTGTGACAACGTGTTAAGTCATAATAAACCTATTTTGATTAACTTCGAAATGAGTAACACAAATAGTGCTAGTGATAAGATTATACTGTGTTCGTTACTTGCTCGCAAGCGAACACTTATCAATATACAGAACAGCTTAAAAAGGTATGTAACAGAATTGTATGCCTAAAACGCAATTAAATACCATTAAATACCACAGGAAGCTAGGAAGTCCTAGGTTTACGCTACTTCTAATTACCTATTGCATCGATTAAAACGTAGCAATTGTGGTGTAATAAATAGTATGGCACTATCAAATTAGTGATTATTATGATGGAGATAGCTAATAGTAAGTATGTTACGTTTCAATTATAACTTAACAAAATACTAAAACTTGGAAATATAATTTGTTCTTTTTACACAATTAGCAAAAAAGTTTCTAGATCATGTTGTAATACAATTTTAAATAATGATTATGAATAGTGTTATCGTCATTTCAATGAGTATGCCCTTTACATTAAAATGACCCGTATTTTTTTAAACCGATGTCCTATACATTATTTTTTTTGTAATATTCTCGTTGCAAGCGTTATATACATTATTAAGTAAAGTAAAAATGGTAGGAGGTATGCTGCTAGGACTGCTGATATCAATATGACCTCACCTGAGAGTGTAATACAGAGTCAAATATAACGTTGAACACCTTTAGTAAAAACGCAAACACTATCGTAATTAATAGAAGCAACGAGAATATGAGTATTAACACTTCAACTATTTGTGTATCACGACTGCATTCATTTTTGAATGGTCAAAAAGACAACTTTCAAATGCACACTACTGGACACACCATTGAAAATCAAGTGCAGGCCAAAACCACTTCCGACACTGCTTTGCATGTAATGTGGACATTACAAAACTTAGTTACTGATGGAACTACAACATGTAATAAAGATAGTTTTGCTTTACCTGTAGTACCTAAAAACCTACATGATAGAGAAGAAAACATATCACCACCGATACAAAATGAGGACTTATTTCCTCCAATAGAAGAAAATCTAAACGATTTTCAACCAGGTTTGTACCTACTTATTATTTTACTCGATGAATTACCTAAATAGAAGTTTTTTGTTAATTAACAATAGTTTTATTTTATTTTAGTTTTATTTATTTTTCATCACTCGTGCAAATAAAATTAATTGTCAATTGCACCGAAATGCATTTCAAGAATGTTGTGAAGATAATGAGAATCGCGAGTCCTCCTACGCAGAAATGGAATCTGTTTCACCTCCGTCTTACCGAACATAGATCATGCTTTTGCTTACGTCGAAACTTCAGATAAAAACAATAGTAGTACAAATTTGGAACCAGTCATATCATTTCCTAGGTTATCCGAAGACAATGTTTCCTATGATAATGGCAATGACATAAATTGCCGATCTCAGAGTATTCTTGAAGCGGAAACAACATGTTCTACACCAATCGATGTCAGAAATAAAAAAGACTTGATTACAGTGGCAATTTGGAGGAAGCTGAGTTAGCTGTGGTTATAGAGCCAATTACAAGTACTTCAAGTATTTCAGCAATTAATGAAGTCTCTGAAAACTGTGAAGAGAAGTAGCAAGGTCGGAAAAATTCCAAATTTAGCAAATCGTGTATAGATTACGATAATAATTCCCATGACTATTCTTCAGGAAGCTCAGATCTTTGGTCGGAAAAGGAAAATTAATCTGATTCTTCGGATGATAAGGGAAAGAAAAGAAGAAAACGAAAAATAATAAGAAATCAACACATCAATATGAAGTTTTATCTAAGAAAAAAGAAAAGAGAGAAAATAAACGCAAAGCGAGAAAATCTTTAAAAGAAAAAGGATTATCGTTCGAATGAATAACGGGAAAACAAAAAGAAGCTCGTATGTTACAAGAAAATTCATGTAAAGAGAACATATGTATAAGAAAATGTTACGAAATTGTATATCATAGAACAGTCGAAAACATTGCAAAGTATTCAAGTAAATTAGCTATTGCTGGGTCATACGTATATGTCAGTGGATAGTATGCACGCCGTAATTGAGAGAGAATTTAAGAACCTAATTGTTTGGGGTCATCTTTCATGGAATCTGCCAGAAAAAGGCCTAAACCATATGATGTAACAGTATTATAGATTATCAAGATTTGTATGATTTCAATTGAATTGCTGAAAACGTGTTCACTCCTGACACAACCAAGAATAAAAGGATTTGAAGATTAAACAAATGCGTGTGTGCTCATTTAAGAAAAACAACCCAAAAAAAATGGACATGAAATACACTCAGAGGATGCAACCACCTATCAAATATAATTGGCCAATAATGCGATTCCTTCTTTCAAAACCAGTAAAAAAACGGTGCCATTTTTTTTTTCTGTAAGATCAATAATAAATAACTAAAACAACTTAAATTAAGATAGTTTAAGATTATTTGCATTCGATGCAAGTTTTGTTACAAATATTTTTTGTTAAATTTTATTTTTGGTTATAAAGGTATGATGCAAGTAAAAGTGATTATTTTTAACGGAGACAATCCTTATAATGTTAGTAGTAAAATTGTATATCCATCAATATTTATTACACTTACAGCAAGAAAAACTTCCACAGAAGGCTTATACTTTAAAATATCGTGGATTATTTTGCGTACTCTTGTTATTTACGTTATTGCAAATAAAATTGCAACAGCAAAAAGCAAATGTAAATGACAAATTCATAAGTTTTTTTACTGTAAAGGACACGCTATCTCCAAAACCACAAGTTACAGCCTTATTATCTTTTCATAAAATGAAACATGACAAAATTCTAATCTTCTTTGCTCTAGGTAGGTTTCAAATAGGACAAATAAGAAAAAAGTTGTGGGCAAATTTCTTTAAAAAAATATATATTTTAGCTCTCCTGAAAAGTCGTCATTTGTCCTTTACATTAATTGATACTTCCGTATTAGTATTTTTGTATGAATTAACTTATGCATAAGTGATAACATACTTTCGTTTTGCTTTTTAATTTCCCATGTATAATAATTTCGGTAAAACTTTGCAGTATTTATGATCCTTATCAATGACGTTAGCGGCGAAACAAAATGGGTTCTGTTTCTACCATTTACTCCAGAACCATAAAAATAAAACAAATGGAAATAGATAAGTAACTAATACGGCAGCAAAAACAAATATTTTGACAGATGGCTTCGGTTAATGAGAGGAATTTCTCTACTTATCCATGGCTTCTGTAGAATAGGAGAGCGTTTTCAATTTGTTCGAGAAACTTCCATGATTTGGACAACAGTTTTAGCGGTTAGAAATGTTGTTTAATTAAATGACTAATAGTTTTTTTTTCTGCAGGCTGATGGTTTACTGAATTTCGAATAGATAGAAAGCAGAAACGCAAGCAGGGTTTGCATGTTCCCTAACGATACATTTATATTTATAGCTTTTGATTAAACCCCTTTGAAAGCAAAGACGAATTTGCGACTAAAAGTAGTGTTTACAACTCACAACTATGTACCTGTACGAATATTTGCAATGTTGGTTTGCACTCAAACAATGTAATGTAATGTATACATCGTAAAATGAATTTTATTTACACATTTTGTAAAAGCTTTACAGTGCAATAACTCGATCTACGAGTATATATACTACTACTGGTAAGAAAAACTTGAGGTACAATTCAACAAATTAATGGCATAAAAATATCAAAGAATTGGAAGAAATTTATCATATTTTCTTCCCTGGCAGGTTAAAAAATACGAGGTGTTTAGGGTTTGTCGTTTTAAGACCATTTTTGTTTCGAAATCCATCTAAGGTACTTAATTAGTTAGATACTAATTACTCCTTTACAGTTAAATTACGGACCATTCACTGTTTTTTAACAATACACATGAAGCCCAGAGCGAAAAACAGAGTTTACCGAGCGTTACTTAACCCTAAAATACCCTATTTCCAGCCAATGTGAGCAATATAAATCAGTCAATATTAAAATTCTTAATCAATAGCTCACTCAAACAAATATAAAAGGTTTGTTTTTGATTCGTCATATTCGTAATTGGTCATCTTCCAAACTCGACAATTTCCTAACTGGTCATATTTCTAACTCGTCATATTCCAGATTCGTCAACTTCCAAACTCGTCATACCATGTACATTTGCCTGCACAAATTTATAATAGATATTCTCTGGGATAATTTCTATGATAAGAACCTCTTTAGATAATTAATAGGTGAGTATTACTTGTCTATCATGAAGTTATTGTCATTGTCAGTTTATTATTTATATTAAGTCATACAATATTAATTTAATGAAATAAGAAATAGTGCAAGATTATGTAGATAAAAAAATAACTGTCGTGGAATGTCTTAGTAGGCTATGTGAAGTATACAATAAAATACAAAACACCAAACAAATAACATAAGTATATTTTTAATGATTTATTTACTACGGGGAGAAGACCTGGTTATCTAAATGCGAAGAAATTGTATTTGCCTTTAAAATTAGGTTTATTCTAAATCTTAAAAAAAATTTAGCAAGAAATAAATTTAGTTAATATTATAATAATATTAATATAATATTTTTCGTCGTTTTATTTTGTTCGAGGCAGCAGTTCATATTTAATTGCTAGCGATATAATAACTTTCATTTTGTTATAATATAACATATTTGACAAAAAAAAGAAGTTATGTTTCAAAACATACAAAGTTTTCATTATTTGCCAATTCATTTGGCGTCCGCCTTAAGTAGATTATTGTCTAACAGCCGTAGTACAAAGTACAACTACTAAGTACAATCTGTCCTAAAGTCCTAAGTAATACTTATTATTCCTGTAAGCACGTGATCGCGATTTAATTTGACTGAACAATGTCGAGTTTGGAAGATGACGAATCTGGAATATGACGAGTTAGGAATATGACCAGTTAGGAAATTGTCGAGTTTGGAAGACGACCAATTTGGAATATGAAGAATTAGCAACAAATCAAATAATACAAAGGCTTCAATTGACAGTTTGAAGGCCCGTGCTGTGACCCTTATAACAACCTTTTTTTATATCACGGATTGTTGTTTGTGACATTGTGAGAACAAAAATAATTTATTTCAACAAGTAAACGAGTCCGACTCACTCTTGACCGGTTTTGTTAATGTAATTAGCACTGGCCACTTTCAAACGTCACTTCAGTAAACGCCATATAATTACTCGCCGGCAATTTTCAAGCTTTCTTGTTAAAATATCGCTCCAACTCGAAGTGGCTTTTTATTGGAAATTGAATCAGATAAAATTGTATTTACAATTGAATAACTTACGGAAAATAATTTTGAGTTTCCCCAGCCATTGGATTGAGTAGCTTAGGGTAAGTTTGGCGAGATTTTATAAAAAGAGAGATTGACTTTAAATTTAGAATACTTCTGAAATAGGGAACATGCATAATTTTGTTTCTTATGCTCTATTAAAGAGAGGAATAACTGTATCACAAAATAATTGTCGTGTAATCACTACATAGTATAAAACAACGTCGCTTTTTCTGTCCCTATATCCCTATGTATGCTTACGCAACGAATTTTGATGCGGTTTTTTAATAGATAGAGTGATTGAAGAGATAGGTTTATATGTATAATACTTTAATCCGGAGCGAAGCGAGGGCGGGTCGCTAGTTTATTCATAAAATAGGAAGTTTTAAAAACTCATGGTTCACACCCCCTGCAAAATCACTCTATACAAAATCGACGACAGGAATGACGTCACAGCTGTTGTTCCATGTTTAAAATATAAGGACCTTATTAAGAAATGTGCATTTATTTCGTAAATAACTATGTTTAAGCCTATATCGTTGAATTAATACTTTACGCAAATAAAATGAGAAAAAAAAAACTGAACATGTCAATCTGAACAATCTGAAACTTTTGTATGATGTGGAATATAAATTGGTTCATATTTGAAAAAAAAAAAGTGTAAATAAAAATGTTTGAATGTAATTATTATTAAATCTAAAATCGACGCCATGGTTCCTAAGAACAGATCTCGCTATCTCTCATAGTTTCCGACTTCTCCATACTGACCCATTTGGATTGTACTCCCGGTATAGGTTGTGAAACACTAAACCCTTCTTTGCGTCGCGCATTCGGGTAATAACGAAAGTATTATCCGAGTATGATGTTCTGAGAAGCTCGGCTCAAGACTCGTTTGAAATGTCAGCTTTGGATGACGTTTACCATTTATTAATACGGCCCTACAACTGCTAGATTTCTAGTTACCTTTTTTTTTTTTTTTTTTTTTTTTTTTTTGTCTGGACCCGCACGAATGCTTAGCCATTTGTCAAGTATTTTATTTTGAATAAAAAATTAGGGAAACATACGCGGGATATTGTACAACTAATAAACGGGAATAATATGGAAATATAGTTACCTTTAAGTACAGAGAGCTCACTACATATCGGGTATGTGTCTGATCTATACCCATACACATTAATATAATTAATAACATATTTAAAATTTGTATAAAGCACTAATTATCCTAAAAAAATGCGAGAAATAATATTCTTAACCATATCGTTCCAGTACTCGATTACCATCTGGCTACGGAACCCAAAAAATAACGATTCATAGAGGCAGAACCGTCGCAAAGTCGAAATAGTTAAACCAAAGAGAATAAGTTGAACCTCTGTGAAACGGTCAACATAGTATTTCCCTAGAGACAGTAGGGGAAGCCGCCTCTTGTGGCTTCTAAGAATTATCAATTTGTACTTCCGTAAAAGAAATGTGATATTATTTATTGAATTGAAAATATTGACAGTGGCTTGCAAAAGTATTACCTTAGTTTTCGTATAATATTCAGAAGGCGAGAGCTGGGGCCGACTCTAGATGCATAACGCTAAGTTAGCGATTTTAGACAATTGACAGAATGTATAAAGATATGTATCATGACGCAAACTGTCATCAGCCCACGTCAATTCTATAAAGGAAATGGGCACTTTTATATAAATATTTGGTGTAGAACGAACCAAATTGTATCCATATATATGTTATTGCAGTCACAAATACCTAGCTCACCGGAGAATAAAAACATGGGCATTTGAAAACAAGATTATTAAAGGTCATACTTAGAAGCTTTGGCTAATTCAATATTGTGATTTGTGACAGGTACCTAATGATAGAATTGGGTGTAGGTAGGGTAGAAATATACAAATAAAAAACAGGTCATGGCGGGAACAGTGGCTTGAATGTGCTGTGCTAGAAAGGGAAAGAGCTTTATGCATGTTCTGAACATCGATCGGAAGCTTTCGATACCCGATCATGTACGAACTAGTTAGCAAGCTGCGCCGGCGCCATGCAGATGAGTTATGATGCGTTATTGTTTTAATCCTAGTAAAACTATATTTTCAGGTAAGTTTCACTTAACTTTTTTCTTAACTCGTACGAGTTTTTTAATACCTTATGTTTTGGTCTAAGAATGTGTATTAACTGATACCAAGTGTTTTACATAAATGAGGTCGTAGTCCACAGTGGCTCGATTCCTACGTAGCCACTGTGTACTGTTAGAAACACACTGTACTAGGGGGGGGGGGGGGGGGGGTACTAGTGACCTTGTACAGATCGTAGTACAATGTTGTTCGATTCCTATTTTTTTAAAAGAATGAGCATCTTCCCTCCCTGATCTACTGTAGTGTTCCTTTGTCTACAAAACTAGTGTAAATAACAAAAAATAAAGTTTTCAAAACCCAACTGCTGTTTGGAAAATGTCGTCAATAACAAACATTAATTGACGACATTATCTAAACAGCAGTTGTGTTTTTAGAACTTGTTTACATTTCTCAGAGAACCGTTGAGCTAGGTTTTTGCGGCAATAGTAAGAAATGATGTTTTATCTCATTGTTTTTTAACGATATCGGCTTCAATTCTGTTGGTGCTACACCCAATTTACCCATGATCCTTTTGTCCATCACAACGCCTTCAGTCCCAGAGTGGGGTATTCTGTAATCACATTTTTCACAATCAGACAAAGATGTTTACCAGTGTATTAGTGACAGGTGGCAAGCCCATCGCCTAACAGTGCTACGAGATCTTTATTTTTTTGTTGATCTTTATGTCGTTTTTCGAATGTCGCTAACTTAGCGTAATGCGTGACTAGGCCTTAGGATTGACGTGAACTGATGACAGATTGCTCAACCGCTTAATTACAACTACATAAATTTCGAATCGATAGAAAACATAAACGTTAGCGTTTGCATCTTGGCAACGCCTTCAGGAGATTATCGAACTCACTTTTTATTTCGCCATTTTATCAGGATTTTTATATATTGTGTCCGTTCTCACTAGGGTCACATAAAACTAGAGTAAATTCCTCGTTAGTGACGATGTGGGGTGTTTGCTCATCTACCAAAGTTCACAAGCCACAAAACCAGCGAGTCGACTTATGTATGCAAGTCCCTAGATGGAGCATGTTTGAGTCCAAACGCTGGAGCCACGGGATGTTTAATTTAGTTGATCAAAGGAGTTGAAAATTTAATTAGCAAAATGGGAATTGCTGTTACATTGAAATTATCAGGTTATTAGAAACATGAATTAATATTTCGTCGTTAAAATTAATATAAATGTGCAGGGTTCGTCCGGATTGCTACCACCATCTTATCCATTAACCACCCGCCAAGCAACAGTGTTCGCATTGTTGTGTTCCGGTGAAATTACTAGCATAAAGGCATTCCAACTTAGTCCTCAGGGTTGGCAACGCATTTGAGGTCTTAGGATTATAGTCTTGAGAATTCAAATGTCTATGGGTTTCAGATTCCACTTACCATCAGGTGGCCTGAGTGCTTGTATGCCTTCTCCTTAACAAAAAAATAATAATATGGCATAGGTAAAAAAAATATTATTAAAATATATCAATGCTTCTTTTGTTATTAAAACCTTATATTTTAATGTTTGTTCACACACACACAACGACACATACGCACATACAACTTCTTGGCCTGATTGTGCAAAATGTGGTTACAGAATGATAAACAAGTCTTTTAAGAGTTGTTATGTTTCTGTAGCTCAGTCTACCCCACTCTGGGAATGAAAGCGTAATTTTATGTATGTTTGAAATTTTTACAATTATATGTGGAAAGTGTTTCATTATAACATTCAAAATTAGGTATACGTCGCTCAATATTTCTTAACGATTTCTACTAATCAGAGTTTTTGTCAGTTACGTAAAATTATCCTGAGCCGTTTTTAGGGTTCCGTAGCCAAATGGCAAAAAACGGAACCCTTATAGATTCGTCATGTCTGTCTGTCTGTCCGTCCGTATGTCACAGTCACTTTTTTCCGAAACTATAAGAACTACACTGTTGAAACTTGGTAAGTAGATGTATTCTGTGAACCGCATTAAGATTTTCACACAAAAATAGAAAAAAAACTATAAATTTTGGGGGTTCCCCATACTTAGAACTGAAACTCAAAAAATTTTTTTCATCAAACCCATACGTGTGGGGTATCTATGGATAGGTCTTCAAAAATGATATTGAGGTTACTAACAGCATTTTTTTCTAAACTGAACAGTTTGCGCGAGAGACACTTCCAAAGTGTTGAAATGTGTGTCCCCCCCCCTGTAACTTCTAAAATAAGAGAATGATAGAACTAAAAAAAATATATGATGTACATTACCATGCAAACTTCCACCGAAAATTAGTTTGAACGAGATCTAGTAAGTAGTTTTTTTTAATACGTCATAAAAACATTGATCAAAGCTACAACGAACTTTTATATTATGTTACTTGCTGCTACGGAACCCTTCATGGGCGAGTCCGACTCGCACTTGGCCGCTTTTTTAGTAATGGAAAACCTCTTTGACTTACGGAGAAACACAACAATTATGTTATAAAGGTTCTAAAATTCCTTTCACGGGACCCTGAAAAGACGCGTTTTATATCATAAAATAATCTAAACAAGAAAGATTTCTCAAATTGTTACTACTACCGACAACAACAGTAGGTTTCGACTCCTTTCTCAATTGTAACCACCCTGTATTAGATGAGGTAAATTATTAACACAAACTACTCGTCTCGAACGAAAGTCAATTATTACAAAGTGAGATTTATTTCTACTTCTAAATCCCATCCTTGCAATCAAGCGGGCCTGGCTTCGCAAATGCTAGTTCGAAACAATTTCCTGTTGTCAGCTTTTGGATTACTTACTAGGAACATAGGAACTTGGAACGCGTATATCGATGAAATGTTTTGTTTATAAGCTAATATCAACATAATTAAGTTTATAAGTAGGTAGGTTGTTTAAGAGCACATCAGAGCATAACAATATTTATAAAAAGAAGAAGAAACTTTAATTAAAACGATTAAAAGCCCTCTCGGATCATTAAACTCAAATTAGAAGAAAACGAGTCATTAAGGAAGAACTAATGATCAATTAAGAAAACTGTTGCCCTATAATTCCATTTATTTTTAAATAAAGTAAAAATATTTTGAAATGGAACAGCCTGCATTATAAAAGTTACAATATAAACTACTCCCAAATATTGTTGCAGAATGACTGAAAAGATTTCAGAAAAAATGAGTTCGCCATTACTAGTGAAATTGGCAACATTACCTCAATTTCTCTTAGATGAGGTCAACTTATTGATCGTTTATCATCGTGGTGAGGACGCGTAGAAAACAATCTGACACAGCTTAGAACTAAGAAATGCACTCTCAAACCGACAACCTATAACTATGCTATTCAAATTTGACTATTACTAAGCTTAGCATGCTTATCCATCCAGTTCATTTACATCACAAATTACATTACATCGCGGACCAGTACATCACAAAACCGTTCAAGCAAATACCTACTCAAAATAGAGTTACGCGTAAACCTTATGTCAATAAGCATAGTGTTTATTATCACTGGGATACATGCTTACTTCAGTTGATACAAGCTTCGCAAATCGACGGCGAAAATTGTGTTTTCAATTGCAATTCCATCGAAGCGTTTGCTAATCTACAATCTAAAACACGTGTGCCGGGCAACGCAATATTTGGCTATGAATGAAACGTTTCGTAACTATGCTTTGGGACAGTCGATCCTGCAGTATGGAGTGGCAGTCTGGGGCTGTGCAGCCAAGAGCCACTTGATCCTGTTGGAACGTGCGCAGCGTGCAGTTATTAAGGTTATGCTTAGGAGGCCGTTTCGTTACCCCACTAACTTGCTGTACCGTGAAGCTAAACTGCTTAGTGTGAGACAGCTCTTTGTCATGAAAGCGACCACACGCACTCATAGCAGCATCTTTAACTCTGACCGTCACATGGAAATGTTGCGGAAACGTAATTACAAAGTACCAACCCCACAGTACAGATCCGCCCTAGCTAGGAGATCACCGTCATACTCGTATTGCTGCATATATAATTATGTCTGCAATGTATGTGACATAAAACATCAGCCAGTTCTCAGAGCTAAGAGAGTAGTGAAACAGTGGTTACTCACGTTATCTTACGGTCAAACAGAAGAAATTATTCAAAGCACAAAGACAAAATAATGTTAACCCTAGTAACTGATTTATAAAAATGCGGGCTCACACACACACACACACACACACACACACACACACACACACACACACACACGCACACTAACACATAATGATTGATGTAATGTAACTAATTTTACTATTATTATTTTACTTCATTTTCCCTGTCTGCTCAAAATTTCATTGTAACCCAAGTACTATCTGTTAACCGCACTCGCAGTTGGCCAAGATACAGGCTCAGCCTAGTTTGGTCACTGACGGACAGCCTCGATTTTATGTTTTATTTGATTTTATTCAATAAACTATTTTGTATTTGTATTTGTATTTGTATGTATTTCCCCCCCCCCCTGCCATGAATATGTGTCCTCAGTTATTTCTCTTACAAGGTTGTCTGGAAGAGATCGCTATTTAGCGGTAAGACCGCCTGTTGTATACCTATGATTTAAATGTACTGTTCCATGTTCTGTTTTTATTTTTTATTTTTGGTGTTCAATAAAGAGTATTTGTATTGTATTGTATTGTATTGTATTTCGTAACTAAACATTTGTGGTTTGAGGATTTGTGCAGCCGCCACCATCTTACCCTTTGATCTGCCGCCAAACTGAGTGTTCACATTGTTGCTTTCCAATGTCAAGACAAGACAATTGCTGAAATTGCTAGCATAGAGGCATTCCGTTATTCTCAGGGTTGGCAACGCATTTGCAGTCTCAGGATTGCAGTCTTAAGATTTTAGTCTCGGGAATGCAAATGTAGGCTATGGAAGTAAGATGGTGGTAGAAATCCGGACTGACCCTGCACCTGTTCTACCACCATTTAACATGACCAAACGATGCTTAAGTAAGCAATTCTTTGGTTTTTAATAAATAACGAAATAGGGGATCCAAAAACAGTTTGTCAAGTTGTCATCTCCGGGAAAACTCATTTTCAACACGAGCGCCGCTCGTATTAGAAAACTATGAATCATACAAACCCGGGTACAAACTTCCGTGGATATTTCACGTTAAATTAAGTAAGCAGGTTTCAGCATTGTAGCAACGGTTATTTTCTAAGTTTTCTAAGACCTGTGCGTAATATTCAAACTGCGGATAAATTAGGTTATAATAAATGTGTCAAATTTCAATTTAGTGTAACCTGTGGGCCTAGGCAAGCTATATTCGGCAAAAGTTATCATTATGGAAATTGTAAAAAATTACGCGCTTATTTCAATTCGCTAAATTTTGTTCGTTTTCGATTATCGTTTACGTAAGTGTTAAGCATCTCTCTCACAGGTTTTAATATTAGGAATGCACAAAGGGAATACAAATATATGTATAGTACAGTTATCTCTAGAACGATTTGCTGCCACTACGTTGAAGTTCGACAAAATCCGGGAGACATCCAAGCAGGGGGTTCAGACAGGATGGATTCCGCGAATATTATCGCTATCGAAAATTTACTCAATTGAGTTGACATAAGCGGTTGACGCGAGAGATCGTCAGATAACGACAACCCTTTTCATTACTTGACCTTGTTAAACAGTTTAAAATTTTAATAGTTTTAAGACTGTGGATGATCAAAGAAGATGTCTGTCACCGCTACTGAAATACGATTTTTGCTATAATTTGATTTGTTACCCTAAAAAAAAACTGAAGTAATTTCATTCTAGACAACTACAAAATTAAAATTAGGTTCTTGTTCAAGCTTACAATATATTTCTGATAAAAACAAAAATAAATGAATGCTCCAACAAAACTGGTAAAGGAAATAATGTACAAGTAACTTCACATATCTCCAGAAACGTAGCGTTTTGTTTAATATTATAGGAAATGTAAAAAAACGTCCAACAACAACATCGGCTGTTAGCTTTCTAAACGAAGCATGCGTAACAAAATACGAAAAGAAAACGGCCAAATATTTCTTCTAATAACATTCTCTAGAGTTACATCCCGACTCAATTCGATCACAACTCAAAACATCCGGAAAACTCAAAGAAAGAAAATTGTCCCAGCAGTGTTGTATGCAGGGTTACTACCAATCTCGCTATATTGTGTTTCCTCCAATTCGTAACCATACACAGAAAGTTTTTCCACTTTTTTTCACGCAATTTTATTGGGATGTCGCCGCCTTAGCAATGGTAAAAGGTTCCAAATGGTATGATTAAAGTTTTGGATTGATATATTTGTTTCATATTTGCTGTCTTAGGGCTTTAACAATTGGATATTCTGTTGCATTAAATACGAGTACAAAGCGGAAATCAAATTGGGCCGTCCCTGGGTGTACAATTCATAATTTATTTAAAGCCATCGATTTTACTGAATGGATAGCCATTTAATTTTTAACATAAAAATGGAATAGCAATTCTATCTGCATTATAAAAGCTTGAAAAATATATAGAATTGACGTAAGGCACCGAGATAGTAACACGTGACTATCTCGGTGGCTTACGTCAATTCCATACAATTGTCTATCGAAAAATAATCGCTTACGATTGTCGAATGCAACTTGTCTTACCCCACTGGGTGTACTACGCAATTTATTTAAAGCTTTTATAATATTCGCTCTGTATTTAAATCGATGTATCTAATTGTACTGCTATTCAAATTCAGTACCGAATTAAACATTCATTTTTACGTTTTAAAACTAAGCCGGATAATTTTCGTCTTTAAGAAACTCACCGTAGACGCCCTTAAAATTAGTCACAACTTGTCGAATATATTGAACAATCATTTTTTTTAGAGAAAGGGGCCCTTCAGTGGGTTATAATGTGTCTTATTTGATGCATGGATACAGGAAATCTAAGCTATTTAATATCTGTCTATGCAAATCATGGCGCATCGTTTCAACTCAGTTTTCCAAGGAACGAGCGCATCTTCAAACAATCTCGTCTCGTTAAACCTCAATACAATCGCATCTGAGGCTCGGCAGGTATCCAATATCCCCGTCCTCGAACCTCCCCAATTGACTTTTGCAATGTAATATCGCGCCAACTCCTTGTGAAGCTGCTCTCCTAGTATACTTATGCACTTCAGTTTCTATTCTGAAACCGTAAGTGGATTTTGTTTGACTATCAGTGTACAGTCGAAGTCATAAATATGTTTACACTTTAGTACCTTGTCAATTTTATTCACTGAGACAATTTTATATTATAATATATGAAATTGTCTGTGAATGAAAGTGACAAGGTACTAAAGTGTAAACATATTTATGACTTCGACTGTACAGATTGATATAATTTGACAAGATTGGAAAGAACATGGCTATTGTTTTAACCCGTGTAAGAATAGCTATTTACTTAAATAAAGCATTAACAATAATGAGTAAGAATATTATGATATAAAAAAGACGGTGGCCAAGTCTCACCGAGTTTCAAAACCATGCTTAGGAAGTAAAGAAATGAAGTAGGCCGGGAATTGAAGATCAATTATGCATACTATTTAGTCATTGTGTATAGCTACGAGTATTGAGTTTTTTTTTAAATTTTTATTCTAAAAAAGCAAATTAACTGGGACAAAAAAAAAGTTAATATAATAATAATAATAATAATAATAAATATACTTAGGTTATATCGCCTAACATCAAGTACGGGTTCAGCGGTTGAGACTGAGCGTATTCTATCAGTCATTTAGTCACCAAAGATATTTAAATTTCCTATGACAATAAAGTCACTCTTTATTGTCATAGGAAATTTAAATATCTTTGGTGACTAAATGACTAGTAAGAATAGAACAGAGGGTACATAAATTGTATTAACTAACAGTAACGCATATTATTATAATTCTACAAATATTATAAATGTGTAAGTTTGTGAGACTGCGTAAGTTTATTACTCTTTCATGCCTTGGACGGATTTGGCTGAAATTTGGAATGGAGATAATTTCCTTGGATTAACACTTAGGCTCCTTTTTATCCCGAAGAATTTAAAAGTTCCTAAGGGAATAACCATAATCGAAATCTACATGGCTGTGCCCCGAAGCTAACAATTACTATAAATTAAAAGATGCTTCTACAAAGAAGACAAAAAGAATTAAGTATAAAATTATTTAAAGAAGCAGATCCTTGGTTGTGGCAGGTGTCAACTCTGACAACCAAACGGTATTGTCTAGTCTCCCTTCGTAAACAGTTGCATCTGGATGACTTTATTATTGTTTACTCCTTGCTCTTGGGTATCTACCGGGTTTTTATACAAGATCACAAATGTTTACTAGTATTAACAAATAAAGCCAATTACAGACAACAGTACACAAAGTAAATATTTAAAAATAAAACGGCTTATTCTCATATTTATAACACGCATTATTTTACCATGAATCACGTGAATTTTAGTTTCTGGGCCCGTTTCTCGAAGCTCACTAGACTAAAAATATTAGTTCACTTAATACAATTTTCTACAAGAATAATTGTGAAGTGTACATGTCCTTTTATAAACACTTAATTTGCCAAAAGTTTATATGCCAGTTTGTTTTGATAAATGTTTGTGCTGAAACCGTATAATATTTTAAAGCATCAAATAACATTATGTTTATTGTGTAGGTATGATTGGGTTAGGCTAGGTTTGGTTAGGATGATTGATGAGAATGATTATTATGTCTTGAGATGTGGGAAACATCAGTGAATCGTATTAAGTAAATACATAAAACCGGGAGGATAATGAGTGATGAAGAAGTGATGACTGTTATGACAGTGACTATATTGTTTCTAGTTATGTTTTTAAATCCACTGTCTTAATTTTTATTCCATAATACTGTTGGTAATAGTGACTTTTTGCCCCAACGTCACATTGTGTTAATCCTAAAAAAAACAACGAATAGCTATTAAATTGGTTGGTCCAAATACTTACGAGAATAAAACGTAACTAAATGGTATGTTTTTCCAAACACCAATAGCTGGCAAAGTGGTTTAATAGAGTCACACGATCATATTTTATACATTTGTTTATTAACGGTATACTTGTAAAAAAAAACAGCACTTTTGACCTGGACTGAAGCTTCCTCAAATGTTTCCAGGTAATTTGTTTAATTTTAATTATCAAACTATTAATAAATTTCTTCGTAATAATAACTTCTATGAAGTGAAGTATCAAGAAACTTTTCCTTTTAGACTCACTTGAGCTCATTTATTAACCAATAGAAAGTTAAGGATGGAATCGCAAGTTTTGCCCAGTCTTCGCCTACGCGGAGCTTTGAGGTAGCTAGTAATTTAATTTCCACATGTTACTCATGAACAAGATTTTTTTTAGTGTTCCGTAGTCAAACTAGGAACCCTTATAGTTTCGCCATGTCCGTCCGTACAATAAAATGTAAAAAAAAGTTTTTATTAGGGTAGGTACCTTCCTTGCACGTAACTCGGGGATGTATTTTTTTGTCTCGCCTGTCCCTTTGTGTGAGGTGTCGTTGGATAGGCCTTTTAAAAATATTGTGGGTTTGTGAAAACAATTTTTAGATCAAGGGATCCGCTTAGGAAATATTAGGCTTAAAAGCGCTAATTTTTGTTAGAGTCAAGTGTCCCCCCACCCCCCTACAGCCAAAATTACAAATACTAAAAATCGGAAAAATCTTACATGAAAGCGCATATAACGAATTTCAAAGAAAAACTATCACGACTTAGTAGACATCATTGGTTCTTGAGATACAGGCGATTAAAGTGTTTATACCTACTAAAATCATCCAAGACGGCACCAAATGACTTTAAATAGAATAGAATAGGCTTCGGAACCCTATAAGAAGTGTCATTCAATTTCTTCCAGACGCATTGGTGACGCCTTTGGCGTTGCAAATGTCCATAGGCGGTGGTGACCACTTCCCATCAGGTGGGACGTCTGCCTGTTTGGCCGTCAAAGGAAATAAAAAAAAAGTGGCGATAGGATTTTGTGTTGAGTCCGTCCTGATCGTTATCAGTTACCACCATCATATCCATTGAGCATCCTTCAAGCAGCATTCGCATTGTGTTCAGGAGTGGGTACAAGACATTTGACAAAAAATACTAGCATATATACAGGCATTCCAACTTAGTTCTTAAAGGTTGGCCACACATTTGCAGTCTTAGGATCGCAGTCTTGTGATTATAGTCTTGAGAATGTCTATCTCAGTTCAGACTGACCATCAGGTAGCCTGTGTGTTTGAACGCTATCTCTTTGACATATAAAAATACCTTGAGAGTGTAAATATCTATGGGTTTTAGATCCCACTGCCGAGTTCTTTTGTCTTCGCCTTGACATTAAACTTGAAATTAGCATTTTTTCACAAATCTGTTCGCGTACAACTCATTTATTTTTGTGTACACTACTGCACGATTCCGAAAAGATTTATGTCGAATTGATCTAAATCCCAAATTTTTCATAATTTATATTTTAAACTTTTGATATTGTATTGCGTATAATTTTGTGCACAACGTGTTTATAAAATACCAATAATAACGAAGACAAAAAAATGACAAGTCTATTAAGCTGTTGTCTCTGTTATTGTCAGTATGCTAGGGTTGGCATTGATCAATAATTTATCTTTTTTGGATATTTTTTTTGTTTACGTTGTCTACTTAGCTCTTTGTTCGTACTTAATAGCAATTGATTTTGCATTAAACATGAAAAATCTGTAGCATAACAAAGTGTTCGAAAAACCGAATGTTCCTATTTATCGTTTTTTTTTTGTACTTACAATTTTCTCAAATGAAAAGTGTACCTACTGTTTGTCCCAAAGCTCAAGTTATTTTCATACTATATTAAGTATATCCAACTCTGCTCCGTGGTTAGTCGTTAAAGCATAATAAATAGACATATCGACAAACAGAACAAAAAACCAACTCAGTTTCGCGTTAATAGTAATTTCCTAGAAATAAATGTAATTAATTAAAATGGGTTCACGTGTAATTTGAACCCGGACATTATAAACAGTAAACCCTTACATGTTCAAATTAAAATATAATGTTTCAAATAATTAGTTTCTAATATAAATTTCCTCCAAGCACCGCCCCAAGCTCATTCTCTAAATGAATCGTACAGTCGAGGACAAAGTTATATAGAAAGAAAATACGCTTTTGCACCTTATTTCAATGGGATAAGGTTCAAAAATCTAATCATTGTACTCAACTGTACCTTATTTACCCTTAATACGTTATTGATTTCCACTAAATAACTGTCCATAGAACCCGAAAGGTAAGTCTGTTTATAAACGAATTCCTTTAAGAAATACAAACTGGGTAGAGGAAAACAGTCGAATTAGGTAAGGGTTTATTTGAGGTAGTTGAGGTGAAGAAAGATGTCATGCTCTTCAAACAATCATTCTTAATTTTATTGTCTGTTACATTTAAACACACGATAAAAATCTTAATGCGTTTTTCGCCTTTTTAGGTTTAGTTTTTAGTTTTAGTGGTGGAAGGACCCTGTGCAGGGTTCGTCCGGATCGCTAACACCATTTTATCCATGAACCACCCGCCAAGCAACAGTGTTCGCATTGTTGTGTCCCGGTGTGGGGATAAGACAACCGGTAAAATTTCTAGCATAGAGGCATTCCATCTTGGTCCTCAGGGTTGGCAACGCATTTGAGGTCTTAGGATTATATAGTCTTGAGAATCCTAATGTCTATGGGTCTCAGATTCCACTTACCATCAGGTGGCCTGAGTGCTCGTGTGCCTTCTCTTTAACATAAAAAAGTCAACATGGAATTTTATATTCGCCAAGTCCGTCTTTAACTCTGTGAATCTTTGTACTACAAAGCTGTAGTTTGACATAGTTACACATTTAGATGACGCCGAAAAAGTAGTATTTTTTTGTTTTCGGATACTTCACGTAGCACGAGTTTTTCTTCAAATATAACATCGAATGATGTCTCACGGGATATCTCTTTAGAAATCAATGTGTACATGTAACTAAGTATACATTTTTAGATTTGGCTGCCTGTTTAGGAAATTATAGAAAAAAAGTGTCATTCTCTAGAGTTGCATGTCGCCCCCCCATCTAAAACTACAATCAAATAAGAAAAGCACGACTAAGTAGATTTGATTAGTTTCTGAGCTACAGGCGACTAAATCGTTTACCTTCTAAAAATCATCTAAGCTTGTAGTAACGGATTCGGGACCTTACATTGAGCATGGTCCAACGTGATCCTGCCCATTTTTAGGGTTTCGTAGTCAAACTAGGAACCCTTATAGTTTCGCCATGTCCGTCCGTCCGTCCGTCCGCAGCCTAGCGCAGAGACTATTATTACTAGAAAGCTGTAATTTGGCATGAATATGCATATTATTAGTTACGCCAACAAAGTGGTACAATAAAATGTAAAAAAAAAAAATTTTTTTTGGAGTACCTCCCCTACACGTAACGTGGTGTAACGCTTGATTGTTAGTAGGAGGATGTTCCTCTCAGTATATAGCACAGGCTAGCTCAATCAAGGAGTATACAGAAAAGATATATTTTATGTATCGCTTTACAAGCGAAACTCAAAGAGTATACAGAAGAAAGAAGTTATCAAACCTCTATAGCACTTGACGTACTACAGAAAAGCAAGGTTGATTGAAAAGGAAATGAAACTCATCTGTCAATGGTGTGTGGTTCTTTATTCCATTTGTTTATGTACTTAAAATGACTCACACCATGACAGACAGAGAGACAGGGTCGTGTATCACGATTCGAGTCTTGGTAAATTTAACGTGGATCAGTAAGCGTTATGTACTGAAGGATTAACACTATAGTTTACATAGAACTTACGGGAGGGCCGCTCAAACCTTAACAGCCTGCCACATTGTGGGTTTCCCTTTGTACTGGTGTGCAGATGAACTTGCCTCGACGGCTCCTACTGTTCTATTTCCGAAGTGTTGCAAATAGGAAGCTTCCTGAGCTTCTTTAAGTTGTTATGATATAATCCTATGAGTTGCTTGACATATATAAAAGGTCATGTCTGTGCCATGATGTCTTGTTGTTGTATAAATGTTTAAATGTATTAAAAATCTTAATGTCAGTAAAGTGTCAGTCCCACCTGAAAATACAAAGAAGCTTTAGCAGGCGTTCCCTAAAACTCTGGTTAAAAATGTCTAACAGGGATTGTAGAAAGGTTTCAAACACTCACCCGTTGAATCCGGATATTATTCCGTTTCCCAATCCCAATAGAAAAATTGACACGGCGCGTTTGTGCACGTGTCGTGACTGAAATAAAATCATCACTTTAAATATCTAACCTGACAAAACTGGTAAGGAACCAGGAAGACCTTAACAGCACTCACCTGTGTTGCTGCAGTATGCAAGCCTCAGTGATAGTCTGGTATCAACAATATAATAACTATTTCTTATCCTGCAAAGAAGCACGAGGTTATGACTTTACGAAATTTCCAGCAGCTCACAACTATCCTTTGTTTTCAATCTTACCTAAAGTGGCTACTCCAAATTTGAGTATAACAAACTCATGGAGGACGGAAAACCTCCGATCTACTCCGATTCAGTTTTGAAAATAAATTGGTATCCCAGCCATCGCAGACGCTTTACGTTGACTGATAGTTGACAGACGTCAAAACTAAGAACTGTCACCCTTACGGTCACGTTCCAGTTTGCACTAAAACGGCTACTACATATTATCGAAAAAGTGTGGTAGTTTCACACGTACGCAATAGATGTCGCTAAACGTTCCGTTACAATACCCCCTCCCCTACGAAAAGTTTCGAGAGTATGGAGAAACTGCGATGTCCTCAGCGCTATTAAAAGTTGAAACTAACACGACTCTGAGCAAAAGAACAGAAGCTTGACTCAAGTAGAGTTAAGACGTAGCGAAAGCTCTACCAGAGTCACTCCGATACTGAAACAAAATAAGCTTTCAAGACGTGTATAAAATATCAAGAAAACGTGAAGAGACATAAAGAACCACTCTCTATTTCCTAATTAAACAAACTAGCTAAAACCTACTAACACAATATTCCCTACAATTTCAGTCTTCACCATTCATTCCTCACCTTCCGAATTACAGCATCAGCCTTACTCTCACTGCTTACCGCCTACAAACATACAAAATCCCGAGTCACTCCTGTCGATCCCAGTGCGACTCCTGAATCCCAAACAATCGAGTAGTCGTTTTTATTTGGCAAACGCAACTCTAAGGTTTTACACTTTATGTGTAAGCACCCTTAATAAATACCTACAAACTAATGAGTAGTTTGAGCTAAAGCATAGCTAAAACTTATATGTTTGTCAGAAATTAATCTGTGTTCAAACAAAGAAAATTTCTAAATAACCTTGGCGTCGCTGGTGGTAACAGTGTGTCACCAACCAACACGTGAAACACGTCCTACGGCTAAGAAGAACCTAAACCTAACGACAATGACCCAAAGTGATCACTCATTTAAAGTTTTATATCCTTTATGTGCCAAGTACCAAGATGTTTCCCGTCATAGCCGATCAACTCGTATACTAATGGGGACAATACTTTTTTTACAATACACTTCTTGTATTTGGGTGCCAGCTTGGATGCTTTAAACTTCTCTGCATCGCTCTGGATGTATGTTTTTCGCCAAACTTCTTGACCCTCAGACAGCTTAACATCACGTCTTCGTAAGTTATACGTCTTCGCGTTAGCTGCGTGAGCCTTCTCCAAGTTTAACCGAACCTTTGCAAAAATTTGCTCCAATACGCCAAATTCACCCGCATACTCTTCCCTCGGCATTGCCACTACATAATCAGTATCACTTGTGTCTTTATAAAAATCGCCATTAATTATTGGTTCTCTGCCATGGACCAAGAAAAACGGAGAGAAACCCGTGGTTTCGTTCACCGCACTGTTTAATGCAAATTGCACTTTAAAAATATTTTGATCCCACGATCTGTGGTCATCCTTCACATAGGAAGATATCATCGTCATGACTGTTTTGTGGTATCTTTCTACCATGTTTATTTGTGGCGTATACCTCGGCCCGTAGTGAATACGAGGAACTTTATATGCTTTCATTAAATTACGGAACTCGGATCCAGTGAATTGAACCCCATTATCGGTAATCACTGTTTCCGGAATGCCATGAGCTAAAAACACATAATTTTCCATATTTTTCGCCACATTAGCGCTTGTTGCGCGTCTTAAAGGAAATAGCATGGTATACTTTGAAAAACAACATGAGACAACTAAAAGGTGCATATAGCCTGATCGTGACCTTGGAAGTGGTCCGACTAAATCTACTGATATCACTTGAAACGGTCTATAGCATTGCTTAGGTTTACCCATTTGTCCTGGTGTAAGAGTCGTTTTATGTTTATAAGCTGAGCACGTCGAACACTGCTTTATAAAATTTAATACGTCACGGTACATTCCCGGCCAAAAATACCTTAAACTTATCCTTCGGTGTGTTTTAAAAACTCCCATATGACCTGAAGTTGGTGGTTCATGGTTTTCGGAAATGACCTTAGTGCGATTTGACTCAGGAACGACTTCTTTCCAATCAAAATCGTTTGTCAAAGAATACTTCCCCTTACTGTATCTGTAAAGAACACCATTTTCGATGCGATAGTTCGGGTAGTTCCTTGGAAAAGATTGACAACCTGAGTAGACCCTATTAAACCACACGTCGCTCGCGATTGCTGATGTTGTAGTACTAATTACTTCCACCTTCATCAATCGAGAGAGAGCATCAGGAATAACATTATCCTTACCCTTTCTGTGCTCTATTGTAAAGTTATATTGCGACAAGCGACAACCCCAACGGGCAAGACGTCCTGTCGGATTTTCTAAATTCATAAACCATTTCAAGGATGCATGATCAGTGACAACAGTAAACGGCCTAGAACCTAGGTATGGTTCAAATTTTTCAACAGCATACACTACCGCTAACGCCTCTCTCTCTGTTGCACTGTAATTTCTTTCATTTTTATTTAAAGATCTACTTATATAAGCTATTGGATGGTCGGTTCCTTCTACTTCCTGCGTTAGCACGCCTCCGATTCCATAGCTAGAAGCATCACAATGTACTGTGAATTGCTTAGTAAAATCCGGACATATCAAAACTGGAGCTGATACTAATCGGTTCTTTAAATCGACAAATGCCCGATCTGCATCAGTGGTCCAAACGAACTTAGTCTTTGAACTAGTAAGTGCATTAAGAGGTGCAGCTATAGTAGAAAAATTTCTAATAAAACGTCTATACCAAGAACAAGTACCCAAGAACATTTTTACTTCTTTCGAGTTCTTTGGCACTGGAAAATCAATAACCGCACGCACCTTACTAGGATCCGTTCTTAAACCGCATTCGTCCACAATGTATCCTAAATATTTGAGTGATTTTCGGAAGAAATTACTCTTTTCAAAATTAATCGTTAAATTTGCCTCTTTTATCCGTTGATGTAATCTATTAAGCAATAGTAAATGAGTTTCATAATCTTCTGATACTACTATTACATCATCTACATAACAAAAAACTAGTCCTTTACTCACTTCACTGCAAAATGGAGTACCAAAAAGCATGTCCATTAACCTTTGCTGGCGAGCTGGAGCTCCGCACAGTCCAAATGGCATGACCTTAAATTTAAAAAGACCCTTACCGGGTGCTGTGAAGCTAGTCTTCTCCTGTGACTGTTCATCTAACTTTATCTGCCAAAAACTTGCTTTAAAATCTACCGAACTAATGTATTTTGCATTTCTCAGGCTATCTAAAATTTGGGGTATGTATGGTATTGCATAAGCATCCCCTTTGCTAATTGCATTTAGTTTTCGACAATCTAAACAAAATCGCCATGTCCCGTCTGATTTGGGAACCATAAGGACTGGATTATTCCACGGGCTTTCACTTGGTGTAATCACATCCATTTCAAGCATTTTATCAACTTCCTTATGTAATTCTTTAAGCTTTTCCGGAGACATAGGATATGGTCTGCACTTAATTGGCATAGAATCGCCAGTATCAATTTTGTGTTCTACTAAATGTGTTCTACCCAAGCCTTTACTTTCAAAAGATATTTCTACAAACTTTTTTATTACTATTTCGGCTAATTCTCTTTGATCAGAAGTCAACGTATCATAAGCTAATACATTGTTGAGTTGTGTATCTATATTAGCAGCATTTTTAATATATTCTATTGGCTTTTTGATATAAGTTATATTCTCAAATATTTCAGGCATTAATGAAAATTCTTTCCAAAAATCTACTCCAAGAATGATATTCGATACTATCGATGGTATGACATAAAATTTATTATTTTAGTCACTCCTTTAAAAGAAATCGGGAGTGAGATAAAACCAACAGTACTACAGACTGAACCATCTGCTACTGTGACTGATTCCAGAGAATTCACTATCGAGTAACCTAAGTTAACAAAACGTTCATGTGCGCCATTCCCTATAATCGAAATTGCTGCACCGGAATCCAATAATCCACAAACTGTCAAATCCAAAATGTCTACATTTAAATAAGGCCGAACATCGTTGTTGTCAGGTTTAAAGAGGACCGTGGCGACGGAGTTGTGCTTAAAATAATTAGCTACAATTTCTAACCAATTTTTACTATCAGTGGGTACGGCTTCCTCTACTGATTTAACACTACGACCCTCGCCAACCCGTTTTTTGGCTTTAAATTTAATTTACACTTCGGGCATGAGCGGGAGGTGTAACCCATCTCACCGCATTTAAAACATAATACCCGTTTATCGTTACACGCCTTGGTACTGTGTGAATCTACTTTGCACCTAAAACAATAAACCTTACCGACCTGAGGGGTCTTTTGGTTTTGAAACCGGGGTGCAGGTATATACTGTCGTCGCTGTTGAACGAACTGTGCCGGCTTGTACTGCTTTTGATGTTGCGGCGGCACAAACTGGCTCTGCTGAACAGCAGTCGAGGCAACAGCGGTAATGTCCTGTTTCGTATGTTTACCCTTGTATGTAAAATCAGGGTTTAAAGTAGATTGTCGTGGCGGATCCGAAAATAATTTGCCTTTTTGGCGAGCCGCCTCAATTTTCCTACAACAACGTCTCAAAGCATCTACAGAATTTACTTCGTGCAGAGCTAGCTGTTCTGAGAACGACGGTCTAATATTATGTAACAAAATCTCTAACTGATCTTCATCACTTAGAGGTTTTAAAAGTCTTGAAAACATTCCGCTCATCACTGCAAAATAAATATGGGTTGGCTCATCCTGACCCTGTGTGCGAGCGTGAATTTCATCTAATAATCTGTAATCAAAATCTACTGGTGCAAATTCCTCTTGTAACAAGATACCTAACTCCTTCCAGGACCGAAACCTATGTTTATTTCCTCTGTACCACAAGAGACCTTGATCAGTGAACAGACAACAAGCCGCATTAAATAGTTTGTCATCACTAATACCAAACGCTTGGGCGCGCTCATTGACTGCTTCCAAAAACGAATGAACACTGGTCAGCCCGTTAAATTTGGTGCTGATGTGTTTTAAAATGTGGAAATTGTTTGCTTCATTACCGGACTCAAGCGGATCTGGAATACCGCCAGTACCGGAACTTGTTGAACCTTCACTGTCCTTTTTAGGTAAAAGGGTTTCTAAAATTACCGAGCATTGCTCTAACTTGGACTTCAATACCGAATGGGTCTCCTTTTCTATAGACAAATCAAATCCTACTACCCTTTGCAAACGAAATAAAAGATGACAGTACAAAGACTTGACACGAACTAACAGCCATTTATCCTTTGATTTCTCCAGAGTATTTAGTTTAGCCTTTAACTCCTTTATTTTTTCAGTGATTATAGGTAACTCAATGCTAGCGTTCAACTCTTCACCTAAAATCTCTTCCGGCAGGAATTCAGCGCTTAAACACTTTAACTGTCGTTTCATCTTTAGTACTGTATCGCCTGGTGTCTCGGCACGAATTGTTATTTCATACATTAACTCATCCTTCAATAAGGAATGATAATATACTCTCCGTAAGTCCATGTTTGCAAAGTTAAAAAAATAAGATCAAGTTTTAAATTTATGAAGCAAGACTAATCTCCGTTAACTAATCAACCCTATCTCTCTATCTGTGGTGGTATCAGAATACACTTGTTAAAAGTTATAAAAGTTCTGACTAATATTAATCTTTCAATAATCACCAGTATTTGATATTTATTAACATACCACCTAGTAGTATGTTTGTTTAAAATTAACCACTTACTTAAATTTGAGACATGAACATTCAGAGTAAATGTTTCAACTTTAAGTTATAATTGTTCTCAGTTAAAATAAACTAATTTTCTCTTATAGTAATAAACTCAAGTTTTTAAAATTTTAATCTTGATGAATGTATTACTTATCAAACAGTATTTATTTTATCTAATGTGTTTGCAAAACAGTAAGTACCTAAGTTAAATTTTCAAAGATAAAGTAAACCTGTGTTCTTAAATTTAATAATTAACATCAGCAAGTAGCTATAATGTTCATGAAAAGTATTATACACCAGCACTATCGCTATAATGTATGTCTAAGCCTAAATTATTAATAACGTTAGCGCTATGCTATAATGCTTTTAAAAGAAATCACATACACCAACTCTTAAGCTATAATGTTCATAAAATGGTATTATACACCAGCACTATTCCTATAATGTATATTGAAACTTAATTAATAATCACATCAGCGACATGCTATAATGTTGAAAAATAGTCACATACACCAGCTCTTAAGCTATAATGTATGTATAAAATAAGCAGTAACACCAGCAAGTAGCTATAATGTTAGCATTAATGGTTATTCACCAGCAGTACAGCTATAATGAAAACCTAAAAATAATTATTAACTTCAGCGAGCAAGTTATGAAGTTAATATGAAAAAAATAATAGTTAAACACAGTCCTTAGACTATACTGTTTCCCTAATAATAAATATAACATAAGGATGTTATATTAAAACAAACACAAAACAATTTGGAGCCACCCACTTTAAAAACTTATATGACTACTAAACTTAACCTAAATTGTTTGTTGTTGATACCAGAAAAGTACCTAAAAATATGCACAAATGCATATAAAATGCAATAAAAAGGTGCTAAAACTAATCAATACACTTCATTGCATGTGTTATTGATTGTATAAACTTGTCCATTATGACTTAAATGTCAAAATCCTAAAAAAAAATCTCTTTCTTCTATTGTTTACAAACATTCAGTACCAAGTACCCCAATATGAGTCCACTTTGTATGACAATTTGGCAGCTGGGCTTTGAATGTATAAATGTTGTGTTAATATTACTTACTTATGTGTTTCTAATCAAAATATAAGATGCTATTATTGTTTTTTAACTAACCTGTTCACTGTTTTAAATGATATTTTAATTGAACACTAGTTATTTACTGTATATTTTGAATTTGCAAACTGCAGTCAATATGCATAAAACAAATATCACTAATTTATTGATTACTATGTATTTTACTAACTAGTAAATTATGGTTTTATTAAGTACTTTAAATGGCAGTTACTTTTTGTTTTATTTTCATCAAACTGTAAAATATATTTCATCATCATTAAACACACAATTTTATATCACTGTAATATAACTATTTAAATGTTTTATAAGCATCCTACTCATATTAAACTGATCAATTTCAATTTCAAAAGTATTGCACTGCACAGTTTCTTTCAAAGATTGCAAAGCACCAGTATAACAATAGATTTGTGAACACACATTAGCTTGTAATTGCTTTAATATTTAACACACACAAATTCTGTTAAAACACAAGAAAATTAAGCATGTAACAAGTTTCACTTATTCAGTTGACAAGGAAGAAAGAAATAAAACGCAATACTAGCTACAACAAGCACAAGCAACTAATATCTTAACAAATTTGGGAATTTAAGAGAGGAAAGAAACCAGCGTAGACACGCTTCTTTTATTGGTCTTCCAATCTGAAATATTCCATTTTAAAACGATAAATTTACCAAGAAAATAAGGGGCGCCACTGTAACGCTTGATTGTTAGTAGGAGGATGTTCCTCTCAGTATATAGCACAGGCTAGCTCAATCAAGGAGTATACAGAAAAGATATATTTTATGTATCGCTTTACAAGCGAAACTCAAAGAGTATACAGAAGAAAGAAGTTATCAAACCTCTATAGCACTTGACGTACTACAGAAAAGCAAGGTTGATTGAAAAGGAAATGAAACTCATCTGTCAATGGTGTGTGGTTCTTTATTCCATTTGTTTATGTACTTAAAATGACTCACACCATGACAGACAGAGAGACAGGGTCGTGTATCACGATTCGAGTCTTGGTAAATTTAACGTGGATCAGTAAGCGTTATGTACTGAAGGATTAACACTATAGTTTACATAGAACTTACGGGAGGGCCGCTCAAACCTTAACAGCCTGCCACATTGTGGGTTTCCCTTTGTACTGGTGTGCAGATGAACTTGCCTCGACGGCTCCTACTGTTCTATTTCCGAAGTGTTGCAAATAGGAAGCTTCCTGAGCTTCTTTAAGTTGTTATGATATAATCCTATGAGTTGCTTGACATATATAAAAGGTCATGTCTGTGCCATGATGTCTTGTTGTTGTATAAATGTTTAAATGTATTAAAAATCTTAATGTCAGTAAAGTGTCAGTCCCACCTGAAAATACAAAGAAGCTTTAGCAGGCGTTCCCTAAAACTCTGGTTAAAAATGTCTAACAGGGATTGTAGAAAGGTTTCAAACACTCACCCGTTGAATCCGGATATTATTCCGTTTCCCAATCCCAATAGAAAAATTGACACGGCGCGTTTGTGCACGTGTCGTGACTGAAATAAAATCATCACTTTAAATATCTAACCTGACAAAACTGGTAAGGAACCAGGAAGACCTTAACAGCACTCACCTGTGTTGCTGCAGTATGCAAGCCTCAGTGATAGTCTGGTATCAACAATATAATAACTATTTCTTATCCTGCAAAGAAGCACGAGGTTATGACTTTACGAAATTTCCAGCAGCTCACAACTATCCTTTGTTTTCAATCTTACCTAAAGTGGCTACTCCAAATTTGAGTATAACAAACTCATGGAGGACGGAAAACCTCCGATCTACTCCGATTCAGTTTTGAAAATAAATTGGTATCCCAGCCATCGCAGACGCTTTACGTTGACTGATAGTTGACAGACGTCAAAACTAAGAACTGTCACCCTTACGGTCACGTTCCAGTTTGCACTAAAACGGCTACTACATATTATCGAAAAAGTGTGGTAGTTTCACACGTACGCAATAGATGTCGCTAAACGTTCCGTTACAATGGGGATGCATTTTTTTCTCGTCGACCCTATAGTGTGGGGTGTCGTTGGATAGATCTTTTAAAAATAATATGGGTTTGTCGAAACCGTTTATGAAATATTAGGGTTGAAAGCGCTAATTTTTGTTAGACTCAAGTGTCCCCAACCCCCCTATGTAAAAATAGTTTAAATGAAAGGAAATAAATAACGAATTTAAAAGGAAAACTATCACGATTAAGTAGACATCTTTGGTTTTTGAGATACAGGCAATCAAAGTGTTTATACCTACAAAAATCATCTAAGTCGGTAACAATTAACTTTAAATAGAAAATTTTTAATTACTTGTTGATTTTTATGTTTGTAGTAGTTAACGGCTTCGGAACCCTACACTGAGCATGATCCGCCATGCTCTTGCCCGGTTTTTAAGCATAAATCCTCTTGTCAAATGAATCGATAGAAAACAGAGTTGTGACATAGCGACATCTAGCGACAACTTATAATAACCACTGGACAGCGCCACCAGCGTCAGACGGCGCAACTAAATCAAACAAGCGCACTACGTACTGCTAACAAAGTTTCCTCAGTTGACCTATACACAACTTTCAACTTCATCTCAATGGACTTCGGTCCCAAGGCAAAACACCCGCCCGGAGAGAAATCTCTCTATTGTCCTATGTTAGCAGCGCTTGCATCTTGGCTAGGCCTACAGCTCAATATGCCTGCGACCGCGCAGGATTACTATGACGCGCCGGTTAATAATTCGTCGCCGAATCGAGAGGCGAGTTGTTTAAGAGAGTAATACCTTTGAGTAATAAGCGACTTGTATAAATAACTCTTAAAAACTTTGGCTTTTGCTACCCGACACATGACTTGGCCACAAACATTTGTACAGAAATTATTTCAACCTTTGTCTGCGCCCCGGGCAGTTTAAAAACAAAGCATAACTCGTTCTCTGCCCGCGACACGCCTGGCACATTCAAATTACATAGAATTCTGAATTACTGGCATTGAATATATTAAATTTTTGCCTCACTAAAAACAAACGGCGTATTTGCAAGTTTTTAGACACAGCATATTAAACCCTGTAAGGTTGGACATAGAGTCGCATACGCAAAATTATTTGTACAAAAATGTACCTGTTTTGATCAGCTGGGCAGAATTGCAACGTGACTTCTTTGAGGGCTTTAATCTTTAGTGCCCTTTGCTTTATTTTGTTAAATTAAAATGCTTTGCCGAGCAATGCAGTGTTTTATTTTAAAATTCAAGTGAACTTACGACAAGCTCATGTTATTTTTCGAATTTTACCTACATGGTTACGAGGAGTTGATATCTACAAAGTTATCATCATCTGGTTATTAATAAATCGACCGTGATAATTATTTTTGCTATGACAGCATACACGGTAAAAACGGTATTGCCTTTGACGTGTCTCTGTAAATATTGTCAAGGTTTTGATAGCTCTTAAGTACTTGGCAGTAATGGCGATCGAGTATAAAACAATACTAAAGCATGTCAAACGCAATATCGTTTTAACGCAGTTGCATAGAGGCCCTGGTGTCAATTAAATTACAAAGATATTAAATAAAAAAATGCGGAGGTCCGAAGAATGCGAGTTACTTAACGACATCAATATTAACATGTTTCACAACCGCTGTTAAAAACCATTTTTTTCATCAGTGTGTGTCCGTTTTTACCATGTAGAATTTCAGCTCTATACACATTTAAATTTACTGTCAAGACAGTAAAATTTTGGAACAGTTACAATTACCGTTTGGAACGTTAGTTTTAAGGTATCGTGCAAAGCAAAAATTCAGTGTTATTACGTTTTGCAGCCTCTTTTTTCAGTGTTTAGATTACATAGAGCTGCAAGGGCCCCTTCTACTATTTTATGTTTTGTTCACGTTAATAATGGTACGTGCTAAACTTTATACATTGAAAAAACATCACCGTTAATAAGAAAACGAACTTTTATCACAAAAAATAAAACAAAAGACAAATTACGAGTAAAAAGCCTCGAAAAATGCTCAGGGCGCAATAAGAAACATTAAATAGGGAACTTTGTAAAAGTAACAAGGAACCCCGGACTTGTCAGGGGTCTAAAAGGACTGTCTCATTATGATAAAAGTATTTATAATATTTTGGTCACTGAACTTGTTTAATATAATACATAAAAAGTAATGAGTATAATAGGCAAAGGTATACAAATTACTATTTAATTTGACTCATAAAGTTGTATTTTTATTTTAAAAATGTTATACAAACAAACGCAAAGAGAGACAGACCAACGGACATCCTAGTTTGAGTAAAGAACCATAAAAGCAATATGCATTCTAATTGGGAGTTGAAATCCGAACGGCTTAGAAGATAAAATTCATTACCATTGAACCCTTGAGTCAGACATTCGCAGAAGAAGGCTCAATTTCGCCTCAATGGATGAGAAATCACCCTTGAACATTTTTCATAAGTGATAAAATACCGCGCTGGCATTCCAGATTCCAACGGCTCTACAGTACGCTCGGCTGATTATGGTGAATGATTTCTTAAAAGTTGGGACGGGACTTGTATAAATGAGATGTAGAATCATAAGTAGTCCGTAAGTTAGAGCATTATGCTGATTTCATGGATTGATTTCCGTGGCAGCATTTTTTGATGCATTTTATTTCTCTCGTAACTTTAATTTTTTTATGTCTTAACTGTCAAATACGGTAAAAGATTATAAATAATTCTACCCGATTGACTATGCAATTCCGATACCAATAAGTTGTACCATCGAGCTGGTACCGCGTATGATAAAGACGGGAGATGGCCATAGGGCCCATAGGAACTCTTCAATGGGAAATATGGGTCCGTCGAGTTTGAACTTGTTTGTTTTCTATTTGAATATTGAATTAGTTATTAGTGATACCAGTGCATTTAGTAACAAAAGTGTGATATAAAATAATAAAAAAGGAAAATCAAAATAAGGGAATAACATGTCTGATCGTCAGTCAACTTTGTGGGAACCAGGGACCCGCTCACCCATTCACCGATAAAAGCCTTTGAAAGACTAACCTCTCAATAGAATACCCCACTAAAAGAATAACCTCTTGGAAATAAATATACGACTAATCTATTTATTAAACTAACCATTCACTATAAGGGAAACCATAACAGCTAAAGCGCAGATAACCCTTATAAATAGCGCTTTAAAAAGCATATCGAACGGCTTTTCTAAGTAAAATCCTTATAAAACCCATTCGAAAGCCCTTGAATGGGATAGCGGGCTGATCAACCCGCGGTCGACTCTGAAACCTTCCTAATAGTCGTGGTCATCCTTGGGGTAAGCTTATGTCCAGCAGTGGACGGCTCTCGGCATGGAGTCGACGATTTGCGAAAAGCACAGCTTTCAAACTTATTTAGGTGAAATATCATACGGTCGGCTCAAGCGGGAAAAGATCAGTTAATCAGGTGTAGCCTATACCAACAACCAATAGCTGAATTGGATTTCCGAACGGCTTGTGTACGAACGTCATAAACACTCTACCAACTAATTCAACTAGCGTGGCATTGAGATCAGGTTCGAAAACTAATCTCTAAATTTAGATGTCAAAAAATTTAATTTAAAAACGCCGAACTCTGTTCTAATTTTGAGACACTGCCTGCTTATTGGAAAAATGAGTCCATGGATGTCACACACGAGAAATAAATTTATTTAATGGAAAAAAGAGTGCAGACGTGCTGATGGGGTTTAAAGGCTGAAAAGGTTAGGCTCGTTTGAAAGTTCCCAAGTCGTAATTAATGGTTTGGAAATATAGACGCCGAGAATTGATTCTACATTTGCACCTTATGGTGCATGGCAAAAAGGCTCACGAAAAACGCTCGTATTGCTGCTGTTAGACGAATTGTTCGGTAAAAGAGTATTTTCTCAAAAAGAAAGGGGTTAGCTCCACGCGCTTCTGTCATTTCCCCGTCAAACTCTGTTGTTTTCAGGCAGGGTTCTCCAAATATAAATAAGTACTAAGAAATACTTCATATGAAAGCGGAATTTTGTTCATTTATACTTAACTAGATGTTTCCCGCGACTCCGTCTGCGGAAAACATCTAGTTACGTCCGTATTAACCATCCAATTTGTAGGGTTCCGTAGTCAAACTAGGAACCCTTATAGTTTCACCATGTCCATCCGTCCGTCCGTCCGCCCGCAGCCTAGCTCAGAGACTCCAAGTACTAGAAAGTTGTAATTTGGCAAGAATATGCATATTAGTCACGCTAGCAAAGAGGTACAATAAAATGAAAAAAAAGTTGTTTTATACGGTACTTCCCCTACACGTAATGTGGGGATGTATTTTTTTTCTCGTCTACTCAATAATGTGGGATGTCGTTAGATAGGGTTTCAAAAGTATTACGGGTTTGAAAAACAGTTTTTCAATTAAGTAATCAGTTTATGAAATATTAAGCTTTAAAGCGTTAATTTTTGTTAGACTCAAGTGCCCCCCCTACAGCCAATACAACAAATACTAAAAATCTGAAAAAAAAACTAAAGGAAAACTATCACAACTAAGTAGACATCATTGGATCTGGAGATACAGGCGATTAAACTTATATCTACTAAAATCATATAAGACGGCACCAATTGACTTTAAATAGAAAATTAGTTATTGTTTGTTGACTTTTATGTTTGTAGTACTTGACGGCTTCAGAACCCTACACTGAGCATGGTCCGACATATACTGTATGTCCTTCTCCATACCAAATCTGGATCATACCAAATACCGATCTAAATCTGTTCAGTGGTTTATCCGTGAAAATGTAAAAAACTACGTATAATTATTATCATAGTGTAACACTTAATCCAACATCATGTCAGCCCATTCAGGATCATAATCGTAAGTAACCTTTACCATTACGAGTATGTGTATTAATTTTTATTTTTTAAATAGTCATTGTAATAGCAAACGGATAATTTTAAGTTTTGTTTTTTTCTATTAATCAATACAGACAATCCGTCATTATCAGTAATGAAAACGTCGCACATTCCACGACCGAGCGTTGTACATATCGCATTCTTTAATTCTGTTTTCTGGTCACGTCGAACCGTAACTACCTTTTTGAGGCGCGGAGTGGACCGCTCATAGCTTTATTACTCGAGTTATAGGATGAAAGCCTATATTTAGATCTTGAATTGGATTGTGACTAATGAAATTTTCACACAAACATGAATAATGTCTTCGTGTGATTGTAGATGTTTCAATTGACAACAGGATTTTTTATAGCTTTTTTTCATTAACTTTCAATGTTTGTATGTATGTGTGTTTGGGTCAAATCTTTCAAGGAAGATTTGAACCACTTCCTGGGTACCGATTGAGCTAAAATTTGAAGCTAAAAGCTGATCTGATGATGGAGTTAAAAGGTAGTGACATAGCTCTGACATACTCAAAGTAGTGTAATGAAAGAAGGATGTAGCAATACATACTCTTTTCATTGTTTTCTTTTTTTTATTATTTTGTTATGTCGAAATGTCTCGAAATCTTTTGAATAAAAAAGTATTTCGAAACATGGAATGCCGGCCGGTGGTTATCAGGGGAACGCTCGAGAGTCTCCAACGGACCGCATTGGCATTCACATGTGAACTGATGTACATTTAAACGTTAAGATAATTAAAATAATAAACTCAAGAAACTCAGCAAGAAACATACTTTTATTCTGCGTAGCTAAGATAAAAGTCCGTAAAGTATTACGCTAAGGAATAGGCGCCTACTAGGCTTACATTAGACACAACGTGTTTGGACTCATTAGGGTGATCTTGAAAAGCAGTAACGAATTTGCAAAAAAAAAATACAGTCAGAAACACTTTTTTAAGGTGTTCAAAAATAATGTTGCTTATTAAGGTTTATCTCAAAGTAAAACTATTATATTTTATATTTTTGTTCCTGATTTACTACGAAAATAAACATTGTTTCTGCTAAAGGCTAAGGAGCTTAAACGCCACATGGTCTTTTCTACGTCACAGCTAGTGCTAGACTTGGAAAAACAAAACGCGGTTACAAACAAAAAAAAAACGTAATTCCGAAGCGGGCTAACACTGATTAATCATTCACAGTTAGCTTGACAATTTTACCTCCATAAACATGATTATTTTCAGAACACTTTAAAAAAAACTGTTGTCAAATAAGCCTCAATTTAAATACGATTAAAGCAATACAGTCAAGTGACGGAAAATAAAACTGTGCTTGCAAGCCAAATTGCAAAAACGGAACTCTTAGTTTGGGTATGTTCATCGTTTTATCTATCTGTCTATACTCGTATGTCTATCCGTTTCTCCACTTATCGACAAAACGATTGGAAATCGGACACTAAACTGGTAAATGATATTTACCTAATCATATTTTTTTACAGGTCTCGATGTATAAGGAACCCTGAATTCAACAATAAGACATAATTAAACGCCGTGTTTAGCGTCGCCTCGACGCGAGAGGCGTTTACATCGCATAAACTTCAAACGTTGGCGTTTTTAACCGGCCAGGGTAATTCGCCGTAAAAGTTTTAGCAGCCAGCCAGTTATAGCCGAGTTCAGTCGGCTGGGTTCATTGCGGCGTTTTAATTTTATGAGGTTTAATATAACTTGTGACCAACAAGTTTCCGAACGAGTTGAAATTAGAAGTGTGTGTTTGAATTAAAGCCGCGTACGCTGCGCCGTGTTTTCGATGTTTTTAAACATCTAACATGTTTTAAGAACAGAAAAGGGGCGTAAAAATGGCGTTTTTGGTTTAATAATACAGAAACATGTTTTCCGACACGGATGGAAAACATTTCCCGCGTTCGTCTGCGGGGACGGGGTCATGTTTTGACTTTTGAAAGTTTTGAATTTGAGTGAAGAACTGTAAAAAAGGCCATTAATTATTAACTATCGGAACTCATTTTGATACCTTTGAGTATTAATATATATCCTACAATTCTACAAACAGACAGTGAATAAACGTGAAAGATGAAAAATGTACTGGGGTGACAGCTGTCAAAAGAAAACTGAAATGTTACGACAAACTGTTCACTCCAAAGTCGCAATGGACGTGCAGTAGTACCTAAACATTTATACAGGGTAATTTTTCTATCAGTGCACAAATTTAAACATATGATTTTGTATCGTTAATATAATATATTACGACAATAAAACCAGTTCAAAAAAAAAATGTTGCAAATTATCTCTCTTTTACCTTCTCGCGTGGACACAAAGTAACACTAGAAATGATGACATGGGTTGTCAAGCTGTAGGTATGCGATACACTGTATTGATATTCGAAATTTAAAATTTCATGTACAGCTTATCAGACAACAAGCCCCTCTCCTACTGATATTCTAAATTTGAAATTGCTTTTAACTTACTTAACAACACTCCCCTCTCCTCGCACCCCTGCATTAGAGGGTCCATGAATATCGTTAAGTTAGTGGAATCATTGAATCGGCAATATCTCTAATATTTTTTAAGCTAGAGTAAAAATAACACAGCGTGTGTTATTGATTAACAATAGCGAAGCAAATATTAAAATTTGTGCACCTATTAAAAAATTACCCTGTATTGTAACATATTTTGCTAGCATGTTTTGATAGTTTTTGCGCAGCAGGAAACACGCCTTAAGCCACGTTTTTAAACATCTATCATGTTTTTCGAACAGAAAAGGGGCGTGGCCTAAATGTTTTTTGTTTAAAAACACAGAAACATGTTTTTCTTCACGGATGGAAAACATTCCCCGCGTTCGTCTGCAAGGGCCGCAGCTTTTGACAGCCGTCAAAAGAAAAGTGAAATGTTATGACAAAATAATACATTGTTCACTCCAAAGTCACAATGGACACTGCATACTGGACCATTTCTATTGCTTTTCGCATGACCTCTCCTCCTTGGCCAAATCTGACCTTGACCTCGACTGGCAGCGTAGCTATGAGCGCTCTATCCTTATTAAGGGGCGTCATTACAGTGATATTCAGCCAATCATTCCTCACAAACCTTGGTTCTCTCACCAGCGTCTAGCTGACAAACGGACAACATCAGTCATTTGTAGACTCCGCATCGGACACACATGCTCCCCTCAACTGCTGCTTGCACAGGTTGGGTATTATTCAATCCCCTACATGTGCATGCAGCCAAGAGGCTGGTGGGTCGATTTCAAAAAAATTGTACATAGTTAAAGGCTTAATGAAAACAAAATCACGATCGCTTTCTCTGTGTAACGAAAGTTAGTCACACAATCCATATGGGTAACTTTCGTTACACAAAGGAATCAATTAACTTTTGTTTTAATTAAAGCCCTTAACTATGTTTTTTTTTTTTTTTTTTTATGTTAAGGAGAAGGCACACGAGCACTCAGGCCACCTGATGGTAAGTGGAAACTGAGACCCATAGACATTTGAATTCTCAACACTATAATCCTAAGACCTCAAATGCGTTGCCAACCCTGAGGACTAAGATGGAATGCCTCTATGCTAGTAATTTCACCGGTTGTCTTATCCCCACACCGGAACACAACAATGCGAACACTGTTGCTTGGCGGGTGGTTAATGGATAAGATGGTGGTAGCGATCCGGACGGACTCTGCACAGGGTCCTACCACCACTAGGACAGTCAAGGTCATAAATATGTATACACTTTAGTACCTTGTCACTTTAATCGCTGTGACAATTTCATATGGCAGTTTAAACATGACGTTAATTAGACAAGGTACTAAAGTGATTCATATTTATAACCTTGACTGTACAATTTTTTTGCAAACGTCCCTGGTATCATTGACCACATCTTTTTTAATTGCCCTAACCGTTCTGTTGCTTTATATGACATTCCTCTTTTCATCCCGAAACCGATTAATTTCAAATCTCTTTATATCCTGGCATTCTCTAATAAAAAAATTCTAAATAAGCTTATAAAATATATTAATTCCGAAAATATCAAACTATAAATGTATATTATATTCAGCTTGCTTTTGTCCCGTTGATGTGTGTTTGTTCTGTCTATATGCTGTGTTTGTCCTTCATAGGTTGCGCAATAAAAACCTCCGTCTCTCAGTTTTCGGACCCACTTTTAACACCGGTTAAATTTATACACTGTGCTGTTGTCAAAACAAGTCATTGGCAGAAATGGTCGCTTACCATTGGTGACTGATTGCCACTAAAACAAAAATTGGATTGGATTGGATACATTGTTCTCTCCAAAGTCGCAATGGACGTGCAGTTGTACCTAAACATGTTTTGCTATCATGTTTTGTTAATTTTTTGGGCAGCGGGTACGCCATTATAGAATTGTGGCGACCTAGCGACATCTAGTGACAACTTGTAACAAACAACTCGCCAGCGCCACAAGCGGCGGACAGTGCAACTAAATCTGACAGTGCGCTACATCGCGCTAACGAAGTTTCTTCAGTCGGTTGACTTATATACAACTTCCAACTTCATCCAAATGGACTTCGGTCCCCAGGCATAACACCCGCCTGGAGAGAGATATCTCTATTGTCCTCTCTCTCTACTACATTGGTGACCCCGACGTGATTGTCTTCCTACATTGGTGACCCACGACAATGGACATTTACGCAACCTGACAACCTTCAAGCACTATGACGCAGTCTCACAGCAAGCCAGACAAACCACACTGTGCACCACTAGCATTCTGATATATCTCCATGCCTGGTGTCTACAGTGTGCACAATACTCTCATTCAGCAACGCGACTCACTGCGTCCTACTACGAGTACTTCACGGAGCAGATACACGACTCACTGTGTGCTCTCCCCTCCACTCCTCTTCTCCTGCTACGCTCGCCAACGCGGCTCTGAGCTCTACTGGAGACATCTACTACTGGCACTTGCAAGCGGCAATTTCAACGCACAGACTGCACGACATCCATCACAATCAACCTCCGGTCTCAAAGGGGGGCTGGTGTGGCGACCTAGCGACATCTAGTGACAACTTGTAACAAACAACTCGCCAGCGCCACAAGCGGCGGACAGTGCAACTAAATCTGACAGTGCGCTACATCGCGCTAACGAAGTTTCTTCAGTCGGTTGACTTATATACAACTTCCAACTTCATCCAAATGGACTTCGGTCCCCAGGCATAACACCCGCCTGGAGAGAGATATCTCTATTGTCCTCTCTCTCTACTACAGAATGTTATATACAGGGTGACTTCAAATTGGTAATACAAAATCAATGTTTTACACACATTTCCCCTAAAGTTAGCCCCTCAATTAAGTCTCATACTTTTAAAATAATCAGAAGTATTTTTTTTTTAATTTAAATTATCCCATTTTTGTTGGCTGAACATGGTTATTACCATAATAATTAACAAAGAAGTTTAAAGAATTTCAAATGAACACTTTCCTCTTTGGTTATCCGTCACCTGTCACAATTTATGAAGAAAACGTGTTTTGATTAGTAATTATCACTTATCAAAGAAAATAAGATTGTATTGTAAATGTAGTGTAACCACACTTTGGGACTTTAATTATTTGTTTTGTTCGAAAATTTGCGTTAATTAAATACAGTTAATTTTAACAAAGGGGTTAATGTATTATACTGTGTGGCATTAACTAAGCCACAATCAAGTGTTTTGTATTACCAATTTGAAGTCACCCTGTATGTTATGATACATAGAATAAGAACTAAAGGCATAGAAGGAGCCTTAAAACGAAAGCGCCAGACCTATACCTGTTTCAAAATGAATAAATAAATAAATAATCACAGGACAATGTCACACAAATTGACCTAGTCCCAAACAAAGCTCTAGGCTTGTACTATGGGTACTAGACAACGATAAACTTACTTATATAGAGAAAAAGGATACAGTATAGAGTCCAGTTCTTGCTTAAACTAGCCGTACACACCTAGGCATTGACAATTCGTGTAAACTGGTCACCAACTGTGTCACCATGGTCGTAGATAAGCCTGCCAAATCAAATCATACATAAACATAGTTTTCACTCCTCACGCTGTAAAATTACTCAAAATAGCCATGTATACCTAAAAGGGCTAAAGTGATGCATTTAATCCCTAGGGACTAAAGTGTAATTTTACTCCCTAGGGACTAGTTATTTTTTTTCCTTATAAATAAAAGCCTTTGAAAACCACAATCAGCCAGACACATGCTGTCATTTGATGATGTTGCTCTTGTCGTCAGAGTGCGCGGTGGAGCCAGTGGAGGGCAGGCATAGCCAAGATGCAAACGCTGGTAAAGTTTTTGTTTTCTATCGAATCGAAATGTACGTAAGGAGATGTCGTAGGTGGTCGACGCGATCTGTCATCAGTTTACGTTAATCCCATTTTGTGGTTGTTCTAAAATCGCTTACTTAGCCATATCGAACCATAAAACTATATTGCTTTTTACATGTTATTATATTGTCAACGTTATGATTGCTTTAAGTAACAGAAATGGCGAATGAGTTGAAAACAATACCATGATATGTTTTACCAAGTAGAATAGAGTTCCAGATGCTGCAAATTAATTTTAGACTGCAGTCGTACAGACTGAGAAGGACGCAGCAGCTATCTGTTAGAGTGAGAAAGTTTTATAATTATATATATAATTCTCAGTTCTAATATGTTAAACTGACTGGTCGAAATCCGGCGGAGTAACACTTTTAAAAGTCAAAACATGACCGCAGACATGTTTCTGTGTTTTTAAACAAAAAACATTTCGGCCACGCCCCTTATTTGTTCGATAAACATGTTAGATATTTAAAAACGTTCTACTCTAACTTGGGCTTTAGTAATGACATGACTCGTATAAAGTCAAATACAACCTTCCATAACTTCTAGCCGCATTACAACTTGACAGATAGGCACAAATACCCCTCAAAGTTGACAACTAATCTCGAAGTGTCAAACCTCCTGGCGTGTGCTGACGGCCTATCTTTTGATGTCAACTATGTTATGAAAAGGTCCATTAGAATATGGGATTATGCTGATGACAATGCAGAAGTTACCAGTTTATCTGAGTAACACATGTGAAATGTATGTTCAAGTTTGGAAATAGTTTTCGTGGCATATTCGGAAGTAGTTTACAGAAACTATGCGATAAAGTTTCAGTAACGTACGTAACGGAGGTTATTTAATAGCAATGCAACAGTTACTGGTGGTGTTAATAACGGATTTAATAGATTGGATTTTATAATTATGTCAGTAGGTAATATTAGTTTATGCAACTGATGCATAATAAGAGGGCTTAAAATACGAGTGTGGTTTATGAAACGAACGGTAGAGAGTTTCATAATAGGACCACACAGATTTTACCTACTACCACAGACAACAAAGTTCTCATAGTAAAATTGGTTGTCATAATGCTGGTTTCCTACGGGGTTTAAACTCGTAATAGAGGACTTTTGATATGTGTGTATTTAAATAATAATATTTTTGAAACGAAACCACTGTCACTCTCATGATTTCTACCCTTTTTTGCCTTACGGCGTAGCTGATTATTTTAATAATTTTGATGCTGCGCGAAGAATGCCATAGCGTTAAAGGAATTCGTAATATTTCCTGATCCAAAGGAAAGGAGATCAATTTCCAAAGTTCCTATAGGAACAAATTTTATTAAAGAAATTAGGACTTGTTAACCGTATTGTACCAAAACCAAGTATCAAAATAAAAGTTGATGTCATATTCCTGTTTTTTCTTTACTAAATAACTTCATTTTGAAGGGTTTGAAGCCATAATACAAACAATTATATGAGTGGGAATTTGAATCTACTATCAAGGAAATAGAGTTCAATTACCTTTGCTTTTAAATTTCTAAACAAATCAAAATGAATTTATTTACATTAAGATACAGTTTAAACTAAATTTTCTTGATTATGTACCTCATATACCTAGAACTCCAGCACAGATTAAATAAGCGATGCTATACTCCGGGTCTAACGAAGTCAAAATTGTCTTTTATATAATTTAGCTAGTAATGTGGTAAGATCATAACAATGAAATGTTGACAATTTCATACACTAATAGGTACATAATAGATAATAACGTACCTTCTGACCTCGTAGGCGGCCGTGTAACCGCGAGGGTCAGCCAACGCTCGGTGAATTATTGATTGCTTTAATCATTAAGTAAGTATGACATAAAATGTTACCAATGTAACAAATGCAAGCGAGTTTTGTATTGTGTTACTTGAATGACACACACACACATACACAACTCTGTCTGGTCATTAAACTACATCTTTTTTTTTTCCTTATTTTTGTTTTCCAAATTAATAAGTGAATTTTTATTGGTTATATATTGTGCTGTGGATTTTGTATCAATAAATAAATAAATAGTAACAGTAACATTTATTTATTATTTTTTGCACAAAAACACATGGCTTTACTCACCGGATGATATTTAAATATCGGCCCTTGGTTAAAAAAAAACTAGCGAGAGTCATTTTATACGGGATAATTACCGGTTAATTAATACATACATACATAACGTCACGCCTTTATTCCCAGAGTGGGGTAGGCAGAGCAACAGAATACCAACAACTCTAAACTTGTTGATAATTCTGTAACCACATTTTGCATTCAGGCTAAGATGTTTACTAGTGTATTAGTGACAGGTTGCAAGCCCATCGCCTAACAGTACTACAAGCCTTTATTCCCTTAGTCGCCTCTCACGACATCCACGGGAAGACATGGAGTGGCACTATTCTAACCCGGCAACCACACGGGGGACGGGGGGGAGGACGGTTAATTAATAAAATAACAAATAATGTTATTCTCTTTTAGATTACTGTATTTGAGTATTTGTTATATTAAGGAGAAGGCACACGAGCACTCAGGCCACCTGATGGTAAGTGGAATCTGAGACCCATAGACATTTGAATTCTCAAGACTAATCCTAAGACCTCAAATGCGTTGCCAACCCTGAGGACTAAGATGGAATGCCTCTATGCTAGTAATATCACCGGTGGTCTTATCCCCACACCGGAATACAACAATGAAAACACTGTTGCTTGGCGGGTGGTTAATGGATAAGATGGTGGTGGCGATCCGGACGGACCCTACACAGGGTCCTATCACCACTAAATACCATATTTTAGTTTTTTTGAGCATAGCACTGTATTCTAGTGCCGATAAAACCTAGTATTTTATACCGTTATTTGCTTCTGTTACGTGGGTAAATCTTTTATAATGGGTTTGTGCCTAATATCGTTAAAGAATCAGCAAAATTCTAGGGTATGGAAGTGACAAAAAAATTCTTGCGTACCTTATAGGTTAGTTATATACACCTTTTATTAATAGTCTGTAAAGAGTAGTATTATATTCATCAAGGAAAATATAAAGGGATGTTGCTTTTGAAGTAGGTAACTATACTAACTTTATTAACTAACATTTCGTTAATAGAAGACTAACAGAGTTCAAATTTAATAAAACGTCAGTTTAATTGTTTTTTTACATGGTTGGGTGATAAAAGGGGAATAATACCGGCAAGGCTTGTGATTTAAGCATTATTTTGCATGAATATGCCTCGCCTGTAATATGCCCATATTATACGACTAAATTAACACTAGTACGGTTTACTGACGTATTATTGTCAGGATTGTTGTTCTGCCGTCCTCAAACTAAAAGGCGACTAAAGGATCATACGACCTTTTTGAGTTATATATACAGCGCGATTCAGCTACTTATTAGCTATCGATCTATCTAGGTTTGGTGTCGATATCTTTAAAAACCACTGAGATACAGCCTTCTCGCTAGCGGCTAAATGCAGAATTTTCGGGCTATTACTACCAAATAGGCGGTTATTAACCACTTCCTTAACTTGAAGGCGATTAAAAGTTTATAGCTGCCAATTTTTAAGCGTTACACGTATTACTGTACAAGACTTAAAAGCGGCTATTATATTTTCAATAACTTAACAGCGGCTATTGGACTTTTGCCGCCTTATAGCTTAGAAACGTAATAATCATCTGCAAAGAGGTCATAGATTAAAAGGCGGTCTTTCCATGTGTACATAAGAAATAAGCGGTTAAAATCCAATAGCCGCCTTATTGTATGTAAATATTTATTAATTTTATTATAATACATACCTTAAATGCCGTAACGGCTTTATAAGCTAGCAACAAGAATGATAAAAATATAACCCTGCTTAATTAAATCGCGGCTACACGACATTGCCTAACTAAAAGGCGGCTAGCCGACCCCCGCGCATTAGTCCCCTCATCCCCTGTGTACCCCGCCGGGCTACGCCGTCGGCCGGATTCAGTCGCCGCGCCGGAGCATTTCCCTAGAGAGCTGGTCGTTTCGAACGCGGCGCGGGCGCCGATTTCCGCCAATTTCACCATGTCCCTCCCTCCAAGTAAAAAGTCTACCAGGTTAGTATAAATATAATTATCTCAATAAACGGCTGGGTCTTGCACTATTAAGTAAACTTTCGTTATTGTAGCTTGTTGCCCACTCACTATACGTGTTTTTTGTACGCACCAAATTGTGCCTTATTTTATAAACATAAAAGTCAATTCATTGCATGGGTTTATGTGTGTATCATAAGAGTAAGTACCTTCCCATGGTCAAAGTGAATGTTGAAACAATTCATACCTGTTGTTTTACGTAAATAATGTTACATACCTACCAACTGACGCGCAAATACATCTAAACTAAATAAATATGCTAACATTTAAATATTTTTATTATTATGGCTTTATTACAAGTACTAACTAACAATGTAATCAAATCTGGGAAATCAATTTTAACCTGACAGTCTTACTTGAAATTTTGCATACATATGTCATTTCGACGTCAATATAATAATTATGGTACCAACAAGCTAGTATGATGATAGAGATGGAAGGTTGACATGGGAAACTCCAAGCCTTGACGCCTAATGGTAGGTCCATCAAGTTTTCACTCGTCTTTTGATAGCGAGTTTTTTTATCAGTAATATAAGTACAGTCAGTAACAATAAAGCGTGTCTTTTTTATTTCAAACTTATTTTACAATCTTAATAAATTAAACGAAACGCGTTATGTACAAACTTATATTCCATTATAATACTTAGTGTATGGTTTGTGTGTGCATGTGTGCGTGCGTGTATGTGTGTGTGTGTTTATACGTTTAAAATAAGAGCTTTAATTTGTTTTAGGTACTTACCAAAAACATCTCGGCTAAAAACAATAATGGAAAGATGCCAAAATCCGTCAAACCTTGATGGGCCATCTGACCGCCAGAGCATTATTAATAAAGATAATGTATTGCTATCGAACAACAAAATAAATTCCATTTTACCACCAGAAGAAGAACGTTTTGGCTGTAAATAGAGTTAAAATTCATGTAAACAAATGGTTAATGACATTTACCAAAATTACTCATTAACATCTATTTTTTTTCAAAACTTTTACGAGCATTCCACCGCAGTAACTGAGCCTACCGAGTTATCTCATGCTGTTGATATACTTCAACAAGTATTTCCAGACACAAGTGCAAACGAAACAGACAATTTAATGAGTAATGTAGAATTTAACTTCTTCGAAGACTGGTCCCCAGAATCTGAGCTTACCGAGTTGTCTAATGCAGTTGACATACTTCAACAAGCGTTTCCAGTAGGGAATTTGATCCCGAGCCTTTTTTCTAAACCCGGGATTTCGGGATTGTTGACAGACAATCCCGGGATACCGGGACAGTCCCGGGATTGTGATAGGATATGAAAATTCAGGTAATTGTGTGAAAATCAGCTTTATACTTATATTTTCATTAACAGAACAATTAAATTTCCTTTAAATAATCAGTTAGAAGGTAAAAAAAATAAAGCTTAACAAAATTCACTTTAATCTTTTTTAAAATAAATGAATTACCTACTTCTGTTATTAAACTTTGAAAACAAAAATCAATTTACATAAAATAAAACGTATTCTTCTACGAGATAAATATCAATTATCATATTATAATGAGACAAACTGTCAAGCTAAATGAGTGCGTTTCGTTAGGTGAAAATGTTTGCATCATTTTTAATATTTTTTGTTAATCCCGAAAATCTCGGGATATGTAAAATTTAATCCCGAAAATTTCGGGACTAAAATACGCACGGGATCCCGGGATCCCGAGAGTCGGGATCCCGGGACCAAATTCCCTAGTTTCCAGACACAACTGCAAAACAAACAGAGAACTTAACATGTGGTAAAGAATTAATAAACTCTAGTTCCTCACTATCAAGAAACAACGTGGACTTCGGATCCGATGATTCCGTTCTAGATAAAGATTATATTCCAGAATCTGAAAGCGAAGAGGAACACATCTCAAACAAGACACGAAACGAAAGTAGGAATACAAAGTCTAATGCACATTTATTTGAAAGTACAAGTATTATTAATGGAAGAAATACTATTGAAGTTGATAGAACTGATATAAACGAACAAAACAAGGCTGTAACACTAAAACGCAGAAACACAATAGATTTTAATCTTTCAACAATAATTGCCACTACCTGTATCGGAGAAAATACTAATTTACCTGAACTTAATGTCGAACAATTAAATGGTCATATCTTAGGGGTACCTAAGCGATAAAAGTACAATACTAGTATTACCGAACGAAAACAAGAAGATATCATGAGCGCATTTTTTAAGTTTCTCCTACAACACCGTGACATTAAAAATGTGCACATATGGCTTGACAATTGCAGTGCTCAAAACAAAAACTGGTTGCTCTATTTTATGCTTATTCACTTTGTAAATAGTGACTTGAAACTATAACGTTGTATTACTTTGAATCTGGCCATACTTTCATGAGTGCTGATCAATTCCATCACCAAGTGGAATTGGAAATGATGAAAAAAAAAGGCAAGGTTTATGATTTTGCAGATTTGTCAGAAGCAGTGGGAGTAGCAAACAAAGGAAGGGTAACCGTTAAATCTATGGAAGTTGTAGACTTTATTAATGTTCCAAACTACATTTCAGACAGAAGGATCCGAAACTCCACACCACGCGTTTATCTGAAGAGCATTTCTCAAGTATGTTTTAAAAGAGGTTGTCTAGATCTATTGTATAAAACAGACTTTAAAAGCGAATACCTGCAGTTACGCTTTCTAAATGATAAATACTTACGAAATCCAAAGGCTGCTACTTTTCCCAAACGCGTAAATTCCAAAGGTATCGATCGAGAAAGAAAAATGGGAATAATAAAGAAATGTTCGGAATTAATGCGTTCGCACAAGTTAAAATTTTGGAGCGATTTGCCTGAGTGGTCTTAAGTTTGTATTTAAATTATTTTAAACTCAATTATCAATGAGACTGAAGAGTGCCATTAAGAATTAGCAATTGATCTCTTTTTATCTTGATAAGTAAAAAGTGCTGTAAGTAGATTTTATGTACAATATGTACATGTATTAAATCACAGGGTATTTTTGTATTAAGAATGAACGATTGTTCTCTTTTTGTTTTTTTTTTAAAGTTTAAACAAAAGTATTTAGATAGTTACGTGGTTGAACTGATTTTATTAAAAAGCTTATCGCGAGGCGATTTTATATTATAATTAGAATTGTACCTTTGCAGTAAGTTCCTATACTAACTAGGTGCTTAAAATAATTTGTAACAAAAAAAAGACTTAGCTCATTTATTATAATATAATATTTTTATTTCATAAACATTTTTTATTTCGTTGATTAAAGTTGTTTTTTACATATAAGTGGTTTTTTATTCAATTTAATTTTTTCAGTGTTTTTAGTAACTTCCCCATGTCTCTGGATATAGTAACATATTTCGATTGCAATCCATAACAAAAAAGCAGTTATTTTAATTAGTTTTGCAATTAACTGCGTTTTTATCTAGCATTGGTTGTACAAAATGTTTATTAGATTCCACAACATTCACCTTTTTTAAACTAGAAGGCGACTAAAGTCGTGTGGCCGCTTTTTAGTCATGTCTGTTTGCACCGGTTTAATTAGGCACACATAACTAAAAAGCAGCTAGACCATGTAACCGCCTTTTAGTTATTTTTTATTGATAACTTTTTAGTATTTGTACAATCTATCGCGGATAACCTACAATACTAAGCAAGAAAGCCGCTAAACATACTTTAACCGCCATTAAGCTATGTAACGTATTTCATAAAATTCAACGGATCCATAGCTAAAAAGGAAAATTGAAGATTTCAGCTATTAAAAATAAGTAAATATATATAAATTTTATATAAAAATAAAGAACAAGCCTCAATTGTTAGTATATAAAAAAAAATACATGGATATCGCGCACCAGTTTCTAGAGACATAGTTTCAAACGTTTTTTGGCCATAACTCAAAATGACCCTCTTGCATTTAACGGCCTTTTAGTTTAAGGACGGCAGTGTTATTGCCTGACGTGTTTTACGTCGGTAAGTCTTAACAGAGTTTATCGTGTTCGTGTATAAACTAGTTTAACTTTTATAATAGTATTGTTATGTTTTAACAATCTTTCTTTAAAATAAAGTAGGTAGTAGTTAGCCTGTGTTCTTCATATTTACGTGACCGCTGCTTAATGCCATTGGAACACGATATTAAATAATGCCCATTATGTCGCAGTCGTGGTAAATTACTTTATTTTATACTCTTAACGTACATTTTCTATAGACATTTAATAAAATGGTAAATGATACATTTGTTGACTATTCGAACATGTTCACAATTTATGAATGACTTATAACACTACCTACCACTGATACTTAATTACTTACTGATATTAATTTAGCTATTGCCAAAATTGTTAAAATTATGAACTATAAAATTAAAACAAAACAATACAATGAAGAAAAAAAGAATTTACAACGGCGGATTTTTCTTTAAAGTACCTTTTCCAGCTAACCCTTGAGAGATTGAGAAAAATGAAAAGTTTTGCATCTAGTAGGCAAGTTTACATAATTTATTAATTTAATATTGGTCTAAACAGAACGGTTTCAGAACAGATTTAATAAAAACGTATATGTACCTATCTACGTTGGTAAAAATGGTAAACATTACTCATTATCCTATGACATCACGTCACAATTTTGTCGTGTCTCTTACAAACATTCCTTATTTGTTTTTACCTTTCCAACATACGTAACGTATGCACGACAACCGGCGACATTTACGTGTTTACGAGGGAGGCCACACGGCGGGTGAAAAAACACCCCGTTTTTGCCGCGTGTAATTAGACGGAAAAGTCCGCCGGTGCAAACTAGGATGGACACCCTGGCGGACGTAAGTCTGAAAAAGGCTTTTTGGCATATTAAAACATGTTTCCTTTTAAATGGTTGGCAACTTTTAATACTGTTAAAACGTTGCTAGTTGTTTGAATTAATGGTTTACCTGGAGTGATAGAAGTTACTTAGCCAAGCTTAGCTAGAAGTTTTAGTAACAACTTTGTAAGTGTGTGATCCGGAGCTAATTCTGTGGTTCACGGATTTAAATAGCCTACTTACTCATAATAGTATTCTTGTCTTGTATTGTTTGTACATATGGAAGCGGCTCAAGCGCCATTAGATTACAATTTTTGGCAGCCACATCCTATTAATTGACTTTATTAAGCTAGTAAATATCACCCAGGAGCATTAAAAAAAAACCGGGCAAGAGCATGTCGGACCATGCTAGTACTTAGTTAAGTACTTGTGTGTTTGGCTGTCGGAGGGAGGGGACGGGGGCGACACTTGACTCTAACAAAAAATATCCAAACTAATCCAAAAACAGTTTTTACAAACCCACAATATTTTTGAAATACCTATCCAGCGACACTTAACACTATGGGGAGACGAGAAAAAAAATACAACCTCACGGTACGTGTAGAGAAAAGTAAAAAAATGTTTTACCACGTATACAGCGTGTAAATTTCATACGGGCATATATTTTGACAATAGTTAATATACACCCTAATTAACATAAAAACGTGTGTAACAGCAACATTAGTTGTATTTCTTTTTTTCTTACTAATTAATTCAGCAAGCAATGTATGACATTGCGCAATTAAATTAAAGCATCTACATAATAGTCATGTTATGCTCACGAATTGTTATGGTTCGCCATTTGTTTACTTCGCCCATGAAAGTCAAAAATTTCGGTGCAGGCGGTGCACTCGCCTGAGATTGGTATTTAGTTTCCACACATTTCGTCCTTGCACTTGGATACAGGCGATACATTGACGACCGATGTACGCTCGCACACTTCGTACATTGCTCCTAAGACAAACTTTAAAAAATTTACTGCTCCTCAATAATAAAAGTTACCAACAAAATATCTTTCTCACATGATTTGTATGATCGTTAACTACGTCAGGATAAAATATATGCCCGTATGAAATTTACACGCTGTATTTTACCATTTTTCTGGCGTGACTAATGTGTATATTCGTGCCAAATTACAGCTTTCTAGTACTAAGAGTCTCTGAGCTAGGCTGCGGACGGACGGACATGGCGAAACTATAAGGTTTCCTAGTTTGATTACGGAACCCTAAAAAAGTATTATTTTTCATTGTTACAACTTTAATCTTTTTTATTTGCTATCCCGCCTGTTAATTAAATAAATAGAGTATTAGAGGGTTTATAAGACGGCCAAGTTTGTTTGATTTCTAGGTTTTTTATGTAAGTATGGGAACTCTGATTTTTTAACTTAAATGTACTGCCCATAGATATTGTTACGTGGTACTCTTTTTTTTGCATCAAATTTGGCGTAGTGCTTTATTCTAGCAAATCTAAACAGAGATTAAGATCAAACCGTATAAAAATCTGAACCGTTTTTATAATTTATCGCATTATTATATACTACGAGAGCTGCAAGTTTTTGTCATTAATATTATATCGTCTCATGTGACGACCAAAAGTAGGAACTCCCCGCAATGAATATATGATGACAGACAACGCTCCATTGTTGCATATAGAATATGTAAGCATTGTGGCCGCAAAAATACGTATGAGTTGCTTGCGTTGACTTGCTAAATATTCATGTCAGCGTAAAAAATACATTACAACGTTTTGTGGAATATTTGGCTGTTTATACGATGGGAAATTATGGAGAACTAGTTCGGCTCCGTTCGAGTAGAAGTCATTTGGATGCTGTTGACATTTTATTGCTAAATAGTTGTGGATTGACACATTATTACGTAACAGCGTAAATTTATCGTTGTTACCTCAGGAACCGTTAAATTTTTCGGGATAAAAAGTAGCATTTGTCCTTCCCTGGGACTCAAACTATCTCCATACCAAATTTCATCTAAATCGGTTCAGCGGTTTATCTGTGAAAGTCTAACAAACTGACAGACATACAGAGTTACTTTCAAATTTATAATATGAATGAGTTTATATTAAATAGAGAACTGATGACTACACCGTGTTTTTTTTGATTTACGATAACTTCGGCATATTGTTAGGTACACGTATAGAAACTACGTGGTACATTAGATTTTAAAATATTGCAAAAAAAAATTAAAAACATTGTTTAGAACAAAGTAATTAAATGTTGTGTCTTCAATCATTCTAAAAGGGTCTTTAGTAACTCTAAACACTCATAGTTAGTGTCAAATACGTCAAGTCAGCGTGACATACACACACACACAAGTAAAGATAACACTTGACAGGTGCACGACCTAACAATTGAAAACTCTTTACTCATAATAGGTAATTAAAAGAAAATTGTTAGCTATCAATTAAGAGCCTTTTACATTAGTTTAACGTGATTAACTGATTAATTTTAATAATTGAATATCTTTATAACCGTACGAGTTATCATATGTCTGTCTTCGGGAAATTAGCTTAATTTGACTTGAAGAACGTGCCCTTAAAGTTATCGTAAATCAAAAAAAACACGGTGTATACATTATTATACGGAGTTGTTTAAGGAACTTTGAAATAATAGGGGTCACTAATGTAGGATGACCACCAGGTCGGGTCACCAATGTAGAAAGAGAGGACAATAGACAGATCTCTCTCCAGGCGGGTGTTATGCCTGGGGACCGAAGTCCATTATGGTTGAAGTTGGAAGTGGTATATAAGTCAACCGACTGAAGAAACTTCGTTACCGCGATATAGCGCACTGTCAGATTTAGTTGCGCTATCTGACGCTGGCGGCGCTGGCGAGTTGGTTGTTACAAGTTGTCACTAGATGTCGCTAGGTCGCCACGCTCTGGAATAGTAAGTCTTGAAGGTCACGGTTATTTTATAACTAGATTCCTTATCGGAGGTGCAATTTGGTAGCTGCACGCTCTTAGGAATGGGTAAAAATAATTTAGAAATATAGCTATGTTGATACTTTTTCTCTACCATAATGATTGACGTAGACAAAAATTAAACGTGTTGTTTTGTTCATTTCATGCACTGGCCTACACCTCCAAACATTAATTGTGAAATAGCCACCATAGTATTATTGTTATACTGATAACGGATTCTGATCATAGAATACAAAATAAAAATGTATCATTTTTGTCAGAAAAATTGTAATTAAACTCATTGTAAAGAAAAACTAACAATATCCAAATCGACATCATAAGAACCATGTCTAAGAACGTCCAGCAACCAAATGGCACCTCCGATAACGGAGTCTATAACATAGCTTTTTAAGTTTCAAGTGTAAAACTAACAAAATATTGTATTATTATGGTCTGAAATATTTTTTTTTTTCCCACGACGGAACGAAGATGGTACGGTATTATATGTGTTGAGGGTGAGAGGTTGTTTGTTTGTTTATGTGTGCACTCAATAGTTCCCAATTATCTCAAGAACGGTTCGACCAATTTATATGTATTTTATTTGTTAAAAAGGTAACTTAATCGCGAGTATTCATACCTAAACTCCATGAAAATCTGTTAAGCCTTTTATTTTATACTCGACGACGAGGCAAATGCAACTTGTCTTTCCCTAGGGTAACAAATCGCCTGGTTTCAACAGCTTCGTTAGTCAGACAGTGAGTAAATATATGCGTGTCGACGTTTCCATCGTGTGGTATTACCGCCTTTATTTTCTAAAACGTCATAACACCCACAACTTTCCCTGAACGCCATGTGAACTTATTCTGCTAACTTTATAAAGGTGGCTCATTTAGATCGGTCAGTATGGGAAAGTCTGAAACTATGAGATATATGAATATCTGTTATTAGAAACCATGTCATCGATTTTAGTAACAAGAAAAACTGCAAACGTTTTAAAAAAAAAACCTCTCGAGAGTCGAACCCGGACGTTTTGAAAAATAAAACTAACAACGTTTAGATATCGATTGTGTAGGTCTTGAGTAGTAAATGTTACTATAAACATGTTATCTATAATAAATTAAGTTTATAGCGAGGGATTTTTATTGCTCCTTACGAATTTGTATGGCAAAAATATAATTTAAAAACAAGTCGTAGCGGACACGAATAAGGTTTCATACCTATATTTTACTCCTAGGCAGAAATTGCCGCTCTTGGCGTCTTCGTTTTTCTAACGAAAAGTCATAATTCCTGAGAAATTTTGAGAAAAAATATAACACCTTTTAAAAGCTGTTAAATATGGATTTGTTTTTTATGGTTTATTAATTTGACAGTAAGTACCAATCATGACCTTGGTACCATTTACTTGGTACCACTTGACGACACGCTAGCCTAGTTGGGAGTGACCCTGCCTTCGAAGCTAGGGGTCCTGGGTTCAAATCCCGGTAAGGGCAGATATTTGTGTGATGAGCACGAGTATTTTGTTCCTGAGTCTTGGATGTTTTCTATGTATTTAAGTATTTATTACTCTATCTAAGTATGTTTATCGTTGTCTTGTACCCATAGTACAAGCCTAGAGCTTAGTTTGGGACTAGGTCAATTAGTGTGACATTGTCTTGTGATTATTATTATTATTATTTAACTTTGTACTAAAACAGAATGTGCGTCTATAACTAAGGAAATATCACAGCTATTACTCCTATGTTGCAAAGATTGATTGTCTAGTAATTTAGAAGCACAGTTTACGTAACAAACGTAAGTTTTATAAATAAACACCGCGTTAACGTCTCCAGATCTGTTGTGAAACACCGTCATTGTAATGAAATTACTCTTCAACTGTTTCTGTTTGTCCTGAACCCAAGGGTTGGCAGTAATTTCTCGGAAACACTATTTTTCACAATTTCTTTCTGGTAACATTCATACATAACATCACAACTTCATCCACAGAGTGGGTTAGGCAGAGCTACAGAATACCAACAACTCTAAAAAGACTTGGTTAAAATTTTGCAACCACATTTTGCACAATCAGCCCAACATGTTTACTAGTGCATTAGTGACAGGTTGCAAGCCCATCGCTTAACAGTACTACAAGCACTTATTCCCTTTTTTTTAAATGTTTTTTTTTATGAAATGTCGTTTATTAGTTTAGAAGACGTCGAAGACATACTCGTACAGGTTGAAGGAAAGATGGTTTTACCCAAGTATATAGAATCCCAGCGTTGCAAGAATAACAGAGCTCGTCTACGAACTTTTCTTTGCTCCACTCAGAAGAATAAACACCGCGGAAAAGCAAAAAGACAATAAGTTTAAAATACAGTCAAAGTTATTCGACGAAGTTTCTTAAAAAAAACTTAAAATCCTTTTTAACGTAGAAATCGCATTTGTGTTTACAAAAGGAACAAAATTGAAAGCATAAAATAAAAACTTCGACATAAAGGCTCGGTTTCCGGGACAAATTGGCACCAAGACACCAAACTTTGACTCGTGTTCGATATTCTAAGTAACGATCTATTGAAAAAAATATCGGCTCGCCGAAAGAATTTTCATAACAGACTCGTCTGAAGTATTTCCAAGACTTTCAATAAACTTTGAAACTTTTTCTCCTTATAATGTAGGAGAGGAACTTTCAGTCAATTATGTAGATGTTTGCACCCTACAAGGAGCTTCAGAATGCCTTTATGAAACGTAAAAGGTATTTTAAACCCCGATGCCAAAAAAATGGGGCAATGTTACGACCTTTCCTCCTGCGATTTATGTATACAGGATAAAAGAAACCTATCAAAAACTTACACAGCGCGTTTAAAAACATAATTTCAACGGATTTATATGATTACTAGCAACCCGCCTTAACATTACTTCGGTTTGTATGAGTTTTTAGTAACAACCCTACATAACTTATACATAAAAACCTTTCGTAGAAAATCATGTAACTGATGATGAAATCCGCATCAAAATCCGTTGCGTGGTTTAGGAGGAGATAGCGGATGTTAAGAAAAACAGACAGACGCGGAAAATGACATTGTATAAACTATGTCATAAAAAAGAAAAAAAAAAAAAGAAAATGGTTTGTCAATACAATTTTCATTATTTTATTTTATGTAGTTTTTGAAGGCACAACGTTGGAAAGTATTTCTCAAATTAGGTGTATATTTAGCAGGTAGGTTCTAAAGTCACTTAATTGATGTCTTAATTAGTATTAAATACTAAGTAAGACATCAAATAAGTAACTTTAGTACGTACCGAATGTTTAATTAAATATTAATTAAAGAATAATTCATTATATTTTTTAAATGAGACCACGTGTAATGCGAGCAAGGTTACTTGAAAACAACAACTTATTACTTAAATAACTATAAATAATTTACAGTTGCAGTAAATAAATTTAAAGTCATTGCGTTAAGGCGTTGGATTATCAGCATCTCAGTTAAACCTCCTATAAGCCCCTATCAATCTACCACGAGAACTATAGTGTCAAATACTTTATACGGGAAATAGTGTCAAATATTATAATAGAATTATAAAAATGACAGCCACTCGGGGTTTAAGTTGCTTATTACCACACTCTCGTCCCACAAAATGAACAAAATATCACCGGACAATGTCGGACAAATTGACCTAGTCCCAAACTAACCTGTGGTGCTAGACAAGTTGCATTCGACAATCGTTAGCGATGATGTTTCGATTGATAAATGTATGGAATTGACGTAAGCCACCGAGATAGTAACGTGACACTTACGTCAATTCCATATATTTTTCAATCGAAACATAATCGCTAACGATTGTCAAATGCAACTTGTCTAGCACCACTGTAGGCTTGTACTATGGGTACTAGACAATAATAAACTTACTTATACGAGAATCGAGGAATTTATACTTAAATACATAGAGAACATCCAAGACTCAGGAATAAATACTCGTGCTCATCACAAAAATATCTGCCCTAATCGGGATTTGAACCCAGGACCCCTAGCTTCAAAGGCAGGGTCACTACCAACTAGGCTATATTGGAATATGGAATAGACGAATTACTAAAGTCCTGAGCCTATTATAAAATCTTGTCCCGTGGCAACGTGTTAGACCCACCGTAGTAATCACAACCTCATTACAAAGAAAGAGAAAGGATTGAATGTACTTTGGCAATTGTAGCTAAGATACTGTTTATTGGCTTAGGAGGGAGAGCTAAGATCCTGTTGTCACCTTCCGACTCCATTATCAGATCAGCTCTTACATACCTTAATATTATGTCATACATAATGTACTTACTCCGGATTTCAGGCCAATCCATTTACGGATACGAAATAAAAATTGACTTTCACAAGATTTAACCAAAATACGAACACGTGAAGCAGATTAAAGAAAAGCTTGTAAAAATGTGTAGTACTTGTATTGATGAAAGCCATTAATATAGATTTTTACACTTACGAATATGGCGACATATCAGGTAGGATATATATAATTCAGATAGACGCATTAAATAGATATTAAATTATATCCGTGATGGAAATATCCATTTTGAACCACTCTGCAAAAAATACTTGCATTAAGATGACGTTTGCCCTACTCGTCGCTGTCTCGTCTACTGCTAACAAATGTCAAATGTCATACAAAAATCTTTACTTAATGCATGGCAACCATAACAATTACATTGGCACAGTACCAAGAATATTTGGGCATCCTTTCATCTTATTAATAGATTAATGCCTAGTTGTTTCCTTCAGTTTGACTTGCGTCTGTAATCGCCTTCGGATGTACTCTGGGGCCATTTGATCAATGGATCCACGATTAGCATCATCATCGCTTCTTGGTACCTACTCGGTATAATTTTTGTAGGGTTCTGTACCCTAATTGTATCAACGGGACCCATTACTAAACCTAAATATTTCTAAAGGTACAGTCAAGTTCAAAAGTATGTATACACTTTAGTACCTTGTCACTTTAATCGCTTGGATAATTTCATATGGCAGTTTAAACATGACGTTAAATAGACAAGGTACTAAAGTGTATACATACTTTTGAACTTGACTGTACAAGAACAAATAATAAAATTTTAATAAAATACAGGAGGAAATACCCTATAGATACTCACAAAAATTGTACGGTGGAACAAAATGAACTCCGACTCCCATCGCATTGCGCCAGTGTTTGTTATTTTGATTGATTTATCTTTATTTATCATTAGTCCGAAACTGTTCCACTCTATCTTGGTCCTCAGGGTTGGTAACTACTTTGCAGTCCTAGGATCGCAGTCTTGAGATTGTAATCTTGGGAATCCAAATTGCTATGAATCTCAAATTCCAGTTACCACCAGGTGACCTGTGCGCATGACGTCCTTCTTACCATAAAAAAAACATGCCAAAATCATATTTCGTATCTATGAAGAACACTATACAGGTTACATTAAAAGATAACTTTAAACGTCTTTAGCCTATGAAAATCTCGGCATTATCGAGTGCCTCAGTCACTTCACACACACACAAATAACGTCTAAACTGTTCACGACAATTTACCGAAATTTGGACCTTACTAAATTGTCAGCAAGGTTTAATATAAAAGCGAGGGACGGTCGCATACGCTGTTGTACTTCTAAGCTTGTCTGGACATGCAGTAATCGGCCCTTATCCCCCGAGGGTGGAAATACAGTTGACAGGCCGTGATCGATTAGCCCGGGATTTTGTGCAACTAATGGGGCAAATATCCGAGACAGCGAAAACGTTCCAACGGAGATTATCAAAATGCTGTCCTGTGCTAAATATTGTTTACGTCTAAAAGTGCCACATGAGTGGTTCGACCAAATCTCGTGGAGATTTTTCGCCATTAGGGTTCAGTTTATCTGTAACTATTAATATCCTTACAACCCGCTAGAGTCAGTCAATGAGGATTAAGTCGTTCTTTAGTGACTTTGAAAAAGGAATGAGTTAATTGTCTCTAAAATGAACTCAAAATTTAAAATGCTTATTCACTAAATTGGTGCATGCGGGTTCTTTTACATATCGACGGTGGAAATTTCAAATGTCGTAAGGGACATTTTGTCGTAAGTACACTAAATATACCATTGAAGTCAGTTTTTTTTTTTCTATCTATTTGTTGTATTGAAATTTCGATATGACTTCTAATAAAAAAGTTATGAGTTGGTCAAAGTTTGTCGTAACTTCCTAATATTTAAAACACTATGTTGTATCGGTCAAATATTTTAGTATAACGTCTTGTTTCATTAAGCGCAATATAGTATATCTCAATATTTTTAAAATTCCTGTGTTGTAAGGCACTGAAAAGAATACATTTTGTCAGATAAATACTGTGTTTTCGGAGGTGTAAGTGGTGTAACACACATTTTCTTCTTATTTTTTTGTTGTAAGAGACACTATTTCCTAAACCACTGTATTTATGGATGTCCAATTAAAAAATTAGGGTAGGCGAAGTTATTTAAAAAGTATGCCTCCAAGAATCATCTTAATGGGATGACTAGTTTCCAAGTTATGAATTTAAAAAAAGTGGAATTTTGTTTTCTGGCTCCCCTGAAAAGTAAGCGTTTGTCCCTTACGACATTTGAAATTTCCACCGTCGATATCGTTAAGAGGCCGTACACGAAATTTTGGTGGTTTTGCTTCTTTTTGAGATTTTACAGTTAAAATACTGCTATTCTATAAGTTTGAATGCACATCATGAAATATCATTTCAGTTCTAATCGAATAAATGACTTACAAATAAATGAGGTACTTTTTCAGATTTGTCGAGTATTACAATGCGAGATTTAGGTTATTTTAAAACATTATAAATTACATTTTTTTTTCCTTTTTAGATGTTTTTTTAAAGTAATGGATTGATTTTGAACTGAACTTTAGTACTGTTTAGTAAATGCAAATTTCTTTATTAGGTCCTTATATTTTAAACATGGAACAACAGCTGTTACGTCATTCCTGTCGTCGATTTTGTATAGTGTTTTGCTGGCCGGCTGAACTATGTTTTTTTAAAGCTTCATATCTTATGAAAAAATTACACAACAATTATTTCGCGTATACGGTTATTCTTCTTTTTCATAGCACTTTCCATAGAGCTTAAGAAAAAAAATATGCATGTTAACATTATGTTAAAATATGTATCAACTTACTAAGTAGAGGTAACACAATTTTATCCTCTATCCAAAGACAACTACAGTCAGGTATGCATGTATATCATCGGTATTCCAAATAGGAGCTGACTGTATACATATTTAACACGGCAGTAACACTACCGTCTGCATATAGGTACGAGTAATAACTTAATTTCGATCGGCGGTTGCACTGCAACTCATTAAAATTTTACATCGTCGTGGCCGCAAGCGTATTGTATCGATTGTGATAAAAATAGAATATTGTGACACGTTTTTCATATTTACTGTGTGATATTTTATCGTCTTCTTGTGATCTATAGGCTATCCTAGTTTGAAATTAAGATATTATTTTACTTAGCTTCTATGGGCCGTAAAAATACCTAAAAGTAAGTATCAAATTATTGTTGGTTAGCTGGTAAAACCTTCGGCAGGGTCCGTCTGGATCACTACCAACATCTTATCCCTTAAACTACCGAAAGTTTTCGCTGGTTTTCACATTAATGTGTTCCGGTGTGGGAATAAGACAACCGGTGAAATTACTAGCATAGTCGCTTTCCATTTTAGTCCTCAGGGTCGGCAACGTTTTTGACGTCTTAGGATCGCGGTTTTAAGAATGCAAATGTCAAAAAACTTCAGATTCTACTTAGCATCTGTTGGCTGTGTGCTCGTTTGCCTTCACGTTAACAAAAAAAAATAAAAATAATAGATACGTAATTTTTAATGTCAAATTTCAGCGCGCACCAAAATTGATAGTTTTCTTTAGCTTATGTAATAATATCTATTAAAACAGTTTATTCATTAGGCTCTAAGTCACGTGGTCAAAAATAGTAAATAATTACTGAAAACATTTAGAAATACTAAAAGTTTCTCAAATGACTTGCTGAAGGTACAAAGCACATTTACTATTTCTTTGAATCATACACTAACCGTCGTAAACCTATGGTGCGAGTAGTATGACACTTATTTAAATCTTAAGCTTCGTTTTTCAGTATTTTGAATAAGAACTCGTTTTATCTCCATGAAAACAAAAGTTCTTTATGAGATTGTTAAAACCAACGCGCCCAATTAGTGAGATGTAGGTGCTCATTAAAAAGGGAAGTTTTTCTACAAAAGCTAGCAGAGATTTATTCATGCACATGTACCCACTTATAAAATACATGCAGGCATTTTTAGATAGGGTAGGTTACTGATCGAAATACACAATAACACCAATAATTAAGACCAAGACTATTAACGCAGTCACTTAACCGTTGCAAACAATTATCGAAAAATTAGCTTCAAATACTTAGGTGACATCTCGGTTCGCTCTCGTTCGTTCTGTTTGCTGTCCAAGTAAAAAATGATCGTAGCCGCAATGGTTCCACCTTTTATAGCCCCAAACCCCGACTGTTCCAGAATGCCTACTGGAATGATTGAAGAACTTTGATCCGCAGTAGATAATCCAGAGAATTCGTTGCTGGAAGGTTCTACACATTGCAACGTTGTTTCTAATTGCCATCAGGCTACCTAATCCTCACCTCAAACCCCCAAACCTCAAATGCGTTGCTAACCCTGAGTACTAAGATGGAATGCCTCTATGCTAGTAATTTCACCGGTTGTCTTATCCCCACTCCGGAACACAACAATGCGAACACTGTTGCTTGGCGGGTGGTTAATGGATAAGATGGTGGTAGCGATCCGGACAGACCCTGCATAGGGTCCTACCCCCACTAATCGTGTTTGTCTCACTTCTAATCGTGCTATCCCTTTCACACGTTTTTTGAAGGTTCTTAATATCGCTACCTCTTTGTAATCATGCTTTTTTTTTCATTCGCCTGAAAAATTCGCCTTATACTGAAATGTATTACACATGCCTATAAGGGGTCCTAAAAACGCCTGAAATTGGGTTTTCAGGTTATGCCGTAATCTCATAGAGGGTGGAAGGCATGTTTCAGGCGCCTGAAAACAACGGCAAGATGGTTGAAATGTTCATGATATATTATGGGATAAAGGTACCTCCGAAATGGACTTAAAATTATATATCAGCTTACTGAAAATGCTTCTAAAACACCAAAAATCACGATTAACAATTACACTCAATTCACCGGTGGAACAATGCTTACAGAGCGCTGTACTGCCTTTTTGCCGAATTATGTTTCGTCAAATTTCATTTGGCAATCAACTTTTCGCCGAAGTTTTATTTGGCAAATCAATCTTTGGCATAATTTTACTTCGTAATTTTTTTATTTCGCTACATTTTTATATTGCAAAATTTTATTATGTCAAATTTTATGTGGTAAATAATTGTGTAGCAAATGATTTCCTTAGGCAAATAACATATTGTCAAATTTTATATGGTAAATAATTGTGTAGCAAATGATTTGCTAAGGCAAATAACATATTGTCAAATAATTATGAAGCAAATGATTTACTTAGTTAAATAACGATTCATCAAAACCTATTTTGGGCAAATTACCTACAAACATTGCCTACAGTATGATGATAGTGCAAAATAAAACACAAATATAAAGAGATTTTTTTTTTTAATTCAAAATCATTTTTTATAAAGTTCTAGGCCAAAACTTATCATATTGACGCAAATACTTATATTTTTAAGTTACATGCTATACCACATCAACAATTTTATCTCCGAATATTCCGCTTTATTTTGTAAGATTCTTTCTATTCTGCTGTCTTTACAAAGATATCTTATCTTTTTGGGTTGAGGCGGTGCACCTAACAGTATATTTTCTATGTCCGCCAAATTGGACATAGTTTCTTTCATCAATATTTTTAAGCACCTGGGTGATGCTTGTCGGCGATGGTATTGATTTTGTGGTGCCAGGCTTCGGCTGAGTTTGAGGTTCTTGGTACTTTCATCTCATTAATCTTGTGGCAACTCCAAAAGCTGGGAGCATACTTTGGTTGTGTGTTCCATGACCCGCTGACGTAGTTCTCCTCGAACCAAAGACCTATTTTTTTCCAGTCTGGATCTTGTATGAATTCCAAGAGCTTATTGAAATATGTAGGTAAGTCAGCCTCTGGCAAATAGCTGAGTGCTAGTAAGCATTTTACATGTTTATTGAAAGTCATATCAGCTGCGTACTTTTTTGCGTAACCTTGAGCTTGAACTTGTCTGCAACAAATATAAATTGGATTAAAAACGAAATTGCTTCCAGAGATAGGTAGGTTAGGGTTATTTTTTTTATGACTCTAAAACCGAAACTGCTCCCAGAGAAAGGTAGGTTAAGATTTTTTTTTTATGACCCTAAAAATGACATGCTTACTTTGGCACGTTTTATTAGATACATTAATAAAAATGAAAAGGAGATTCTTACCTGTATATAATTTGGCCAAGATGAAATAAGCATCCGTGCAAAAATATGTCTTCAAAATTGGATCGTAGGCTCAAAATTGTTGCTTTTTCGAAGTCTAACACACATACTTTCGGTGTCATTTCGATATTATGGTCTTTACCATATTGAATAATTGACTCAAACATAATATCATATGTTCGTTTATCTTTATTTGTGGCCAAACAAAAACAGAAGGAAATGTTTTTTTGTTCTCATTTAAGATATTGCCATGAATTGTATACAGTTGCTTAAATATGCTTGGAGCAACTTTAAATGTTCCGTCTAAAATCCAGTATGTGGATTTACTTAAGTATGTCATTAAGTTTAATGTAGACAATATTATTATTCGTTTGCTATCATCAAAAACTATATCTTGTATCACGAAACTTTCTCCATCGATTTGTGTGAATGTGTGATTTATTTTAAAAAACAAATCATCAGGTTCTTTTATAACCTCGGATTGTTTGCGCTGTCGGTAAATTGTCTGTTTTAACGCTGAGGTTGATGGTAAATTCTCGACTATACATAGAGGAGCTTTAGCTTTGTTGTTTTGTAAAATATTACACACTTTCATAGTGGTTTTCGTATCATTTTTTAAGGATTGGATGAAGTCACTAGTACTTTTCCTACCAGGATCCGGCCCGTGGTTGTGATCTCCCTTTCTTTTCAATATTTTATGAACGCCATCCTCTAACTTTGTAGTTAAACTCGCTGTGCAATGATTCACGCGGCTTCGACGTAATTCACAGTACCAATAATACACTTCTTTAACAGAATTCCTCTGTTCATAAGCAAATCCATCCTTAAAAATCTTGAGGGATCCTCTAGTAGATTCGAAAGTATCACACTCATCATTACAATCACTCATAGTTTAATTTCAAACAACAACGCACATTAACTATCAACGATAACTCAAGAATGAATTGCTATTTTGAGCCATAAAGTATGTAAACAAAAGTACCCTCTTAATTTAGCTGAACGGTGCATTACCCTACCCGCTAAATGCAATAAAATCATACTGCAAATTGAACCTTGCATTCTAAAAGATTAGGTTAGATTTCATAGTGCCATTCAATATGTTGCTAAATCAAAGTATGCCAATCAATACATTTGACGAAAACATAATTGACATCTTAAAAAAATCCCACGTAATAATTTGTCTAACAATAATTTATCAAATCATTAGTTGGGAATAGATATCAGTGCGAAACGTTGAGTTGGGAAATAAAAATTTGACCAAATAAAAATATGGGATACGTAGTTTGGCGGGTTAAGAATTTGCTAAATAATTTTCGGCGAAACATTAGTAAACCTTACAGAGCTCTATTCCACTTGGTAAAACCATATCGCGTTTGACTTGTTATCGTGCTGTGAACGTTGCGATAACCGCGCCTCTATTAGGTTACACAGTATTGCGTTTGACGTGTTATCGTACTCGTATCGTTTTTAACTCGGCCGCCATTACTATCAAGAAAATAAAGGCATTCATTTGTAACCTTGACAATACAATAACACGTCAAAGGCAATGTTTTTTAGGGTTCCGTACCCCGAAAGGAAAAAACGGAACCCTTATTGGATCACTTTTTTGACCGTCCGTCCGTCTGTCTGTCTGTCTATCAAGACCCCTTTCTCAGGAACGCGTGGAGGTACGAGTACCAAGCTGGAATTTATATCAAAAACTCAGGTCTATTGTCCCTTGGAGCTGTGAAAAAACCTAACTTCTAAGCCAACGCAATCAAAAGATACAGCCGTATATGCTGCAAATTTTCGACACTCGCAAGGGAATCAAAACCTACAAGGTACTCTCTCGTGAACTTGAAATTTGGTACGAAGCAACGTCTTAAGAGTATAGCACAGATAAAGGCAAAATTGCGAAAGCCGTAAATTTTTAAAAGCATCACAAAAAAAAAACATTTATGCAGTTGGTAAACTAATCGCGACATAATATGTCGACGCATGGAGACAACAGTCTTTCAACGGCAAAGTCAAGTTCGTGCTTCGATTTTTTTTTTTTATGTTACTGAGAAGGCACACGAGCACTCAGGCCACCTGATGGTAAGTGGAATCTGAGACCCATAGACATTTGAATTCTCAAGACTATAATCCTAAGACCTCAAATGCGTTGCCGACCCTGAGGACTAAGATGGAATGCTTCTGTGCTAGTAATTTCACCGGTTGTCTTATCCCCACACCGGAACACAACAATGCGAACACTGTTGCTTGCCGGGTAGTTAATGGATAAGATGGTGGTAGCGATCCGGACGGACCCTGCACAGGGTCCTACCACCACTGCGTGATCCCGGCTTGCACTTGACCGGCTTTTTACCTTTAGAATAGACTCCTGTTAATAAATACAAACTGAGGTATCCAACCAAATAAGATTTTGTTTGATTATTCCGTACAGTTTTGTGGTAGTAGGACCCTGTGCAGGGTCCGTTCGGATCGTAACCACCATCTTATCTTTTAAGCAATCGCCAAGCAGCATTCGCATTGTTACGTTCCGGTGTGGGAAGAAGACTACCGGTGAAATATAATGCAACGCATTTGGTATCTTAGGATTGTTATCTTGAGATTGTGGTCTAGAGGATTCAATAATCTGTCTAGAGGAATAAATATTAATTTTTACGTATTATTAAACTTACTGGGAATATGTCATAGCAATGTAGTAGACCACAAAATTAACTGCAGCTTGTATTTTAAATATGGAACCCTCGGCGCACGAGTCGCGTAGGTACCTACTTAAACAGGTTTTTTTAAAATAAATAGAAGAAACGCCAAATGATAAAACCTCGCCTTTAAGACCACATTGTAAAAGTTTCACGCAGCTGTGGAAACCTAACAGTTTGTGGTAAGAGTTTTAAGTGTAGTTCAAAACTCAGAATCAGTGTAGTTTTAAAGTAAACTTTACTTTCCAAACTGCATCTTCATACTTAAGAATAAACCAGAAGTTTTCATTGAATTAAATTTTCTTCTTTCGGCTAGTTTTGGTAGATCTAAGGATGTTTCTTTTAAGTTGAAAAGTAATGATGTTTGAAAGCGAACAAGACAGTTTACTTATGCATTTGATAAGTAATAGAATTAAAAAAAAAAAAACGAATGCCGTACCACCAGCGGGTAAATCGAATTGACTTTGAGAAGCGATTGTTCGAAAATAGAAAGTCACATGCGAAAGAACGTCAACCAAATCCGAATTGAATTACGATTTTACTGATTCGATTTTATATTCAGGTGTTCGATTCTCAAAAATTGACCTGTTGGTATTCATGATTTCATTATACAGGGTAAGGGTTCCCTTCATCTGGCATAACTTTTTTGGCATAATCATCACTTGGCATAATCATTATTTGGCATACAGTCTTTTTTTCAGAAACCGTATACTTTTCAGGTTTATTTAAAATAGCATTGCATAGAGCCCATTAGGTTAGGTTAGGTTAGGTTTATTTTATAAGAATCCTGAAAAGTATATGGTTTCTGAAAAAAAAGACTGTATGCCAAATGATGATTATGCCAAGTGATGGTTATGTCAAAAAAAGTTATGCCAGATGAATGTAAACCAGGGTATAACTGCCTTTGACGTCTTGTGGTGTTGTTTTTAATTCGGCCGCCATTACTGTCAAGTAATTAAGAGCTATCATACAACGGTACGATACGATACGATAACACGTCCAAGATTACAGTTATATAGCTCTGTCTTTTACGCTCGCGTCGCAAAATGAACTTCATAGCTATGTAATAATAACCCCCCAGATAAGGTTTCGGACGGGTTTATTAGATTGAGCTGAAAAAACATGGCTTTGTCAAAACTAGCTCCGGTTTAATGGTGTCCTTGTTTCACCGACACTCATTTGACATTTTATAGAAGGTATCACTTCGCAGAATTTTCATTTCATTAAAATTTAGTTTCTGCTGGAATACCTTATAGTTTTCAGATTATCTTAAGCCCATGCATGAGCTAAGTTAACGTTAACGCTATGTTTAAACTGTGAACACAAAATCTGCCCTGCTAAGCCAAATAGCAGTATGTCAAATAAGTCTCCTGTAGCAATCAAAACCTTATTACTAACAAGAGAAGATTGAATCTACTTTGGCAATTGAATCTGACATACTGTGTTTTAGCTTAGGAGGGCAGATATGGTTTCAGGAGAAATTAGGTCTATATGAAATGAAAATACTGCCTGTGTACTACCCAGTTTAATATTTGTAAATAAAATGCCCTGACGGAAAAATTGATGGATTATAATTAAATTTTAAAGGCCTACAAAATAGCAACAACGTACGAAAAAGAGATTCGAGAAATTCGTATAAGTTAAAAGTAGGTAAGTACTAATTGTTTGAGCGGATAGCTTGTTTTACATTAATCCTTGGAAAACGTGTCATTTTTCTCGCAATAAACATCCCATTTAGAATATTAACTATCTGAGTGCTGACCAGAATCTAAATTCTTTGTGCCTATCATGCGTCACTGAAAGACAAACACCTTAACACGCTCGGACTTTAAACATTCGGTCAATCACAGTCGGTTTCAGGGATCCGAATAAGAGGTGGTACGAAATCTTTTTAACGGTTTCTTTGACCTTAAACTCCTAAAACTTAGAAGGCGGGTAACCGCGACATTATCATTTTGCTCCATAGTAAAGGATTCATTAAAAAATAAATTAAACTGCCAAATTAACAGGCCAGGTGGTCCGCAAATTTAGACGCAAAAGTTGTTACGTCTGTAATGAAAACCAGAGCTTTTTAGGGTTCCGTACTAAATAGTGAAATTTTAAACGTTCTTCTAGACTCACACTCTTCTCTTCTAGACTCAATTAAACAAAACTGTTATTTAGCAAAATAGATCTAACAGAGCGCACAATTGAAACGCCCAAATAATACTTTTGACACTCCTAGAAAAAAACCTGTCTACCGATACCCCACACTTCAAAATCCATTACACCATTTAGCTTTCAACAGGTCACAATGAAACAGACATACGAGTACATGCATACCCAAAATAGGAGCCATTTAATTTTCTGGGTTAATAAATACCAATTTTTCAATCCAGAAATGACCAGCGAAGTGTTGGCAGACCTTCTTCAAGTTAGTCCAGCGATCTGCGGGGCTGTCATAAATAGGATTAGAATATAATGATTTATTGAGCTAATTAATAAATAAAACAAAAACAAAAAACACATACTATTGAGAAATGAACACAAATGTGATAAGTTCCTAATTAAGATATCATACGATATATCGATGACTTGGACCTGGACCTGTATGAGAATTGGATGGCAAAATATTATGGTCACGTTTACCATCGTGGATAAAGCATTTGACACTTACAATACTTCCAAACAGTGACGCATATAAGTGTTGGCACGTAGATAATAATCCCCAATGTAATAATGGCTACCCCTTCTTTTAGAACTGCTTCTGCTGCTTCTTTTCTCTTAATCTCCCGGTATTCTTTAGGAGGTACATATTTTTTTAATTTTAAACTTTATTTTAACAAGTCTAAAGTTTTTTTTTCTAATTAGCAAATGGCATTTAAGAGCAAAGGGATTTGAACTTTATTTCCTTACAGGTAGATTCAAATTTACTTTCACCGGGTAAAACGGCCCAACCGATTTTCATGAAACCTAGCTAAGAACCGTCCCGATTCCACCAGTTTTTTTTTTTAAAACAGCGCGTCTAAATAGGTTTGGGAGCTACGATGCTATAAGCAGACACACAGAGAAGTACACACTTATACACAGATATATACGTTAAAAGCATAACACCCCTGTTTTTGTCGGTGGTTAAAAATGGGAAAATGTGGTAAGCAAAAGCCAAACGGCCTTTTATGACACCAATAAAGTCCCGGTGAAACGAAATGAAATTCCTCTTGGATTCATATCCGCACATTAGAATGAAACGAAAATGCAAACTCCATCTTAATATCCTGTTTTTTAATAAGAAGCCTGGAAAAGTTTTAGAGGTGATAAGTAAATTATAATGAAGGGAGTGAAAAGGGGGGAGGAGGGAGCTGGTGCGTCGACGTTTTCGTTTTCTGAACTTTACGTTAACGGTTAATTATTTAACATAGAAAACTTTGTCATCCTTCCTTTTTAAGCGTCGAAAAAAACGGAAGAGGTTCTCAAATCGACGCGTTTTTTTTAATGTATGACCACTTTTTACTGAGTAGTCCGATTTTTTGTATTGGATTGGCTGTTCCCTGAAGATGGACCCATATAAAATTGAAAATAAAAGACTAACCCTAGGGGTAGGAAAACAAAGGAAGATTGATTGTTCACTCACTGGTTTTATTGCGAGCTGTTTAATAATTATAGCCACAAGAAATTCTAAAACAAAAACTTTTTAACAATAAAATTAAACCGCCGAAAAAACAGAAACGTAAAAAATAACAAAGGTTTTAGTTTTTTTCGGTTATAGTAGCACTATTTCTTACTTAAAGTAGTGCTACTTTAAGCAATAATAAAAAAGAGAAAATAAAACGTCCTTACAAAAAACCCTGCTCAAAGTTAGTATGGAGAAACCATCACCTTAACGCGTTATAAAGATTGATGTAGTTTAACTCAATATTTTGACATTGACTGCAAATCAAATAACAATATGACAACTATTGAACTTAATATCGTGCTCACAGATTTATTGTATAGTATTGGTTTTGTTTGTTTGTGTTTTTTAGCATATTACGTTATCATATCATATTACGAAAAAACTAGCAAAACTTATTACACTGGCATGTTCCCGCGACCTCGGCTGTGCACCTTTTAACGTATACGTCGCTACTGAAAGAAAGAAAGAAAGAAATAGTTTATTCAGGCGCAACAAGTATAAAAAAACCGGGCAAGAGCATGTCGGACCATGCTCAGTGTAGGGTTCCGAAGCCGTTAAGTACTACAAACATAAAAATCAACAAGTACTTAATAACTAATTTTCTATTTAATGTCAATTGGTGCCGTCTTAGATAATTTTAGTAGGTATAAACACTTTAAGCGCCTGAATCTCAAGAACCAATGATGTCTACTTAGTTGTGATAGTTTTCCTTTAAATTGGTTATTATGCTCTTTCATTTAAGTTTTTTTTTCTGATTTTTAGAGTACACTTGTCTTGTGTCTAACAAAAATTAGCGCTTTGAAGCTTAATATTTCATAAACGGATTACTTAATCGAAAAACTGATTTCACAAACCCATTTTTGAAAGACCTATCCAACAATACTTTAGACTTTGGGGTAGACTAGAAAAAAAAATACATTCCCACGTTACATGTAGGGAAGGTACTCTAAAAAAAAATATATTTTACATTTTATTGTACCACTTTGTTGGCGTGACTAATATGTACCTATATTTATGCAAAATTACAGCTTTCTAGTACAAATAGTCTCTGCGCTAGGCTGCGGACGGACGAACGGACGGACATGGCGAAACTATAAGGGTTCCTAGTTACGTTTACTACGGAACCCTGATAAAAATCAACAAAAAATATACAATAAAACAATACAGCGGCGAAAAGGCTCCTGGCTCAGCAACATGTCACGAATAGCTTCGCAACGCTGATATTTTGCCAGGACCTAGAAAACTTAAAGCTAATGTTCCTAAAGTGACAGTGGAACGGGATGGAGGAACCGATAAGAGGCATGATTGTATGCGACTTTACATACATTTTACAGTCTTTTTCGCTAAGGCCAAGGTAATGAAAATATAACTTATTTTTAAAAGAGTATTTTGACTTAATAGATCTAATAGGGAGAGGCAGATCATTCCAACACTTACTTGTCAGGTAGCGAAAACTTTCAGGGAACGACATGGAACGGTGGAACGGGGCTACAAGAAAACTGCTACAGAACCTAGCCTGTCCCTTCTTATAACTATTTCTACTGGAGGTAATCCGGAACACTGTCTTGTGTGTGAACTAGCTCACACAAATACATATTACGCCATCAAATAACGGACCTGTAAATCGGATCGCTATATGTACGCGCCCTAACGTGTAGGATTCCCACGGACCGAGACGGACCGGAGCGTATTTACAATGTGCTTAAGGAATTTGAAGCGTCTGTACAGTAGTTAAGGTTCATGTCTCCACGATATTTACACAGACATCCGCTCTAGTTTTCGGGTACGCAGCATTCAATACGAACTGTGAACTTTAAACACTGTATAGACACTAAAATTTCCTTAAGAGGCCGATTACAAAATTATGCCGATTTCGCTGATTTAAGTGATTTTACAGTTGAAATACTTTACACTACTACAAATTTTAATGCGCAACACGAAAGATAAATTCGATTTTCAACGAATGTGTGAACTACTTTTTGTTTTTATTATTTCATTTTGATTAATCGACCTGAAACCGGCGACTGTTTTGTGAATTTTGCTGAAAGAGGTTTAGAATATCGCATATTCACGAATCGTTTTGATGTCCAAAAAGTATAAAAAATATCCAAAAAATGAAAAAAATTGCAACAAATGTTTTAAAACAACCTAAATCTCGCGTTATACTACTCGACAAAAATAAAAAAAGTAGCTCATTTAGTCGATCATCAGATATGAAATTTCATGATGTACATTAGAACTTATAGATAAGCAGTAGGTATTTTATCTTAAAATGACAAAAAGAAGCAAAACCGGTAATATTTCGTATACGGCCTTTAAACACATTATAAATGCGCTGCGGCACGTCGCGGTCGATGGGAGTAGTTTATAAAATTATATTATTATTTTTTATGTTAATGAGAAGGCACACAAGCACTCAGGCCACCTGATGGTAAGTGGAATCTGAGACCCATAAACATTTGAATTCTCAAGACTATCCTAAGACCTCAAACGCGTTGCCAACCCTGAGGACTACGATGGAATGCCTCTATGCTAGTAATTTCACCGGTTGTCTTATCCCCACACCGGAACTCAACAATGCAGACACTGTTGCTTGGCGGGTGGTTAATGGATAAGATGGTGGTAGCGACAGAATAGTCTGAGTACAGTAGAATGTTATTGGCAATCAGTAGCTTGTAACAACGACTAGTATTGCTAAGATTTAGTAGTCATTTACTAAATGATACAGTTTAATATACTAAAATAGAAGTTGGTTTTGTATATTACAAGGCTTAGAGCAAAAACTACGAAAGCCTCCCCACCTTCCCCAACAATGTTTATGCCACTCAATACAGAGCCATTTTATTTAATAACAAAGTATCTGATTCTGCCGTCAACCGCAGCCGAGCGGATGAAATGTTTCTGCCGCGCCCAAAATTAACTTATTATCAATAGTTGGTCGGAATAATTTACCGCGTTGTGAAATTAATTAAATAGTTCGCATATTTAACGTGTCGCTGAGTTATTAATTTGTGGTTACGATAAAATGTACAAAGTTATTTGTGGGGTTGTTTACTTTTGCCGTCACATTAAGTTTAAAAAATGATCATCGTTTAGTTAGTGATACAGGGTGGCCCTAACAGTGACTTTTAAAAGATAATTTAAATGCCCCGAGTCTAGACATTCTTGAAATATATGTATACAGAGCCGTTTGTTCAGGGATTTTCATTTATTATTTTTTGATTAAATTTCATCAAATGTCAGATCGTACCAAATTAAAGAGATTATATTTCTGACAATTGAGAAAAACTATAACTTTTATAATCTGTTTTCTTTTCTAAACCATTTCAAGAATCTTCATTCATTATTAAAATGAGGTTCTTGATATTTGTAAGATAACGTTGAATAATATTTATTAAATTATTTTCTCAGGAAAATTAACTCATTATTTATTTGTTGCCTAAATACTTTTTTGTAACGATGTAAAGTTGACCAATTTTTTTAGAGATCTTTACTGCTAGTAATACCTTTGAGAACAATACAATATTGATGTTACTTACGGAGTGAATGGAAATTTTAAAAGGCATTGAATAGTAAGACTTTGCGTTATTTAATCCTCTTATTTAATAATTCGTTAAGTTAACACTATGGCAGAAGAATAGCATCATCCTTTGTAACATTATTAATGCCAAATTTTGTTTGTTGATCTTTCTCTTACCCTGCAATAGTGTGAAATAATTGATTTATGGCATTTTTGAAGGCAGCCAGAGCTGCAATGCAAACGTTGCTTCTTTAACCGAGTGGCAAAGGAGGCGACTACCTAAAATTGTATTTTTTCTTATATATTTTACCTGCTTGTATTTGTGGATCAAATCTTGCAAGTTTTTGGATTGGACTGAAACTTTACATACATGACTAACTTAAGAATTTCAAGTCTTACCGTTTTTGAATTTTGTCAAAGATTTTGCTATGTACACGCGGGTTGTATTTTTTTTTTTTGAAAATTTACTTTTCGTGCCATTATTTAGATTAAAGTGAAATACGAAAATCGTTACTTTATTTTTCAGCTGCAGATACTCTTAAATATTTTTATATAAATAGTTTTTAATCATCAAAACCAGTTTCTTTCTGGCGTTGATGTTATGAATGCCGGGTTTATTTTATTTTTGAGATAAAAGCTGTGTACTTTAATTACAGTTACTTTCTTTGAAACATGAATAGCATCCTTTGCCAGCTTAGCATCTGGTAGTTTTATTAATGCATTAAGATGAAAATGTTTTGCATAAAGTCTTTTAGTTATTTTGAAGTCTATTTCATATACCTGGCTTGTAGTAAGCCAATCTCTCAACTAAACTGGTTTTACCATGGTGTTGCAAAGCGGGCCATGAGGATTTCATTACCTATCTGTTGATTTTAACTTTTTTGGTCTCTTCTTTCTGTGTGTTTAAGAGCTCGCATCGTAATAAACTGAAGTGAAAAAGTGAGAGGTAATTGCCTAATTTCACTCCTTTTTTCTTTCAACACACATTTTGCTGAACCCAATTTTCAAAAAGATACCATATCTGGCCCGACAACGTTAAGCAATAGTAAAGAAAATATTTGTGATGAGCACTTCACCTTTCTATTTCAAATGATAAAACCCAACTAATCACCCCAAACCATTATCTAGGACATGCATAGCCTCTCAAACACGGGCATCGTGACGTGGCCGAGTGTTAATAACCGCGATGACAAACTGCGAGCGTGCCAGGCTAGCTAGAGGGCGTCATTAGTCCGAGGGCCTCGCTAATTGGGGCCTGGGAAAATAGTGCAAGGTTTACGCCATTACGTGTGGAATAGAAACCTCCTGTAGATGTAAGTAAAGGTTAATGAAAAAAATGTGGAGTCATGGAGTTGTGGAGTTTATTTATAATATAATATACACGTTGACCTAGTTGGGAGTGACCCTGCCTCCAAAGCCAGCGGTCCCGGATTCAAGTTCCTTAGATGTTTTCTATGTATTTAAGTATATCTAGATATGTTTATCGTTGTCTTGTAATATGGGTACATAGTACAAGCCAAGAGCTTATTTTTGGGGCTAGGTCAATTGGTGTGATATTGTACCGTGATACCGTGAAGTAATTAATTACTCATTATTTATTATACTGTGGCCTGCGGCGTCGTCCGCTATCGCTATTCCCACTGGAACCATTCAATTTTCCAGGATCAAAAGTTCCCGGGACTCTGGCTATCTTCATAGTTTCATACCATATTTCATTGAAATGCATCGTGAAAGCGAAACAGACAGACTGACAGAGTTACCTACTTTCACATTTATAATTCTCGTGTTAGTATGATTTAGATTATACTTACAACAAATACTACGTATATTTCTTATATGACTAAGGCCATAATATCTGTTGGAAAACAAACATACAAATTCCCTCACAAATGTGTCCTTTTATATACATATGATTTTAACAAATAGTGAGGCACTAGACATGCACTGCAGAAAACTAAAAAGTTCGTAGGTGTCAAGAGATAAATTCTCACATTGAAAATTGCAGAAACTGAATTCTTGCATAAAATATAGTTACTAAATATGTTATAAAAATGAAACTGCCTGTAGATATCCCAAAGATATAATACAGAGTGATTTTGCCTGTGGGTAGCAGGTTCCAGTTATTCTTGTTAAACCATAGTAATAAATAACTCTTCCTACATAACTTTGAACTCTAACTTTGAGAATACTGCATGATCATTAAGAGTTGAAATGGAAACTCCGCAGACAAACTGATGGAAAATGCTTATTTCTAGTTTACAAAGGTATAGTCGAGGAATGATTATTGAATACCTACTTAAATTTGCCAGGTTATACGTTTTGCACATGTAAGTAGTTGCGTTACGCCGGGAAATGTATAACACGACTCATTTATGTAATATGTCAAACTGATAGACGATCAGTTTCCTTAACAATGTTCTTTGTAAATTAAATATCTTTATTAAAAATATGTTGCATTCTGTTGTTATATAACAAGTACTTTGTTACTTTGAAACGATTAATGGTAGGACACTTTCACATCTATCTGTAAACGAGAAGCTATGTTTGTCAATTCGTTTTAAATCAAATAACGTTTGTGTATTTATGAGGATGTAAAATATCTTCGGCATTATATATTGCTTGAGACTTAAGGGAGCAAGATGTGGAATATGGCAAATAGGTTAGCAATAATCTTATTATAATCTTTTATATTATGTTTTATTGAAGCCAACTTTTGATGTTACCTGACCTCATTGATTTAACGTCACCACAAAGTCACCCCTAAAGCATAACAATTAATATTTTTTTTGGTAAAAAGTTACTTATACTTATTCCTTTATTTTCGCTTGAAAAAATATATTTGGTTTTATTTCCTAAATAATTGCACTAACATTACTTCCGTTTAATTTATTTAAATTCAGAAAACTCTATTGCAATTGCTTTTAAAATATAATCTCGTTTTAAAACAATAATATTATGGTTTAGTAAGAAACAGATAACCAAATTGACATTATTACGGTAAGGTCGTCTGTACTCTCTAATGCCTAATGTCCAATAATAAGAGCAAATCCCATAAGGCGTTTTTTCTATTGAAATTCGGAGCATGCATCCAATCTTTATATCGTTAAAATTCCCTCAAATACAGGGTGAGATAAAAACCAAGTTCATAAAATGAAGGAATTATTCACCGTTTGAGGCTTGATTGCGCCCCGCCTGGTTTATTCCGAAATTCTAGAGAATTCTATTGTGCTTCAAGGAAAAAGGGCACAACTGCAATTTATACATTACAGCTTAAACCTTGAATAAACAACAATAAAGTCGCAAATACATTGGAATTACTATGATAGAAGCACTTTTCTGCAGGCCATGTTCAGCGTAAGGACGGTTTATAGAGCCGTCTAAATATTTCAGGTTATTTAAACAAACACTTAAATACATTTAAACGTCGCGTATAAAATAAATCTTGAGGCAGGTTACTTACAGGTGTGTTTCTTTTTATTTTAATTTAAATAAGGAAGCAAGATGACGGTAAGGAGCGTTTTAATTATACACCGCGGAAAAAACATTTGGTTTTATAATTCATTTGTTTTTAATAATTAATTTTAGAATTATGGTTTTCTTTTTAGTAGACGAATTACTGGTTAATTAATTGACGCGTATCTCAGCCATCGCCTCCCTCAACCATGTGTTCGGGAAGGTGGCGACCCGATCAACGACGCCGCCGTAAGCAAAGATCTTTGAGTGAGCATGACATGCTCATGCTGCCGGACAAAAAAAAAGGAATAATACAGTGGCTGTCAAGCGAGAAACATCACAATGCGCTCATAATAAATCTGGAGATGCGGTTTATTTAATGTAAATGCAAAATTATCTGGTACACTCTTCAGTGGCTAAGATGCTTTGCGAAAACGTTATCGTCATCGAAAATGTACATGGGCCCTAGCCAAGATGCAAACGCTCCAAACGTTTTTCTTTTCTATCGCTCAAAATGTATGGGATGACATTCTCGTGCGTTTCGATAAACCACGTGGTCGACTGTTATCCCATACATTTTAAGCGATAGAAAAGAAAATTGTTAGGAGCGTTTGCATCTTGGCTATACATTCAGGATTCAATTCCATACATTTTGAGTTTTCTATAATCTTTTACGTTAGCGTTATGATTTTGAATTTTTAAAAACTCTGTTAGATAATATAGTATTTTAAAACTCTAACTGATATTATTCGATTGGCATAATTATTTGTACAAAATTATTATAAAAAATAAGTTACCTTTTTATTTCTGTGTCTAGGAGTATCGTTAGGCCTAAAATCATTTCCCTTAACTCTAACTATAGCTAGAGCCATTATAGTTTTAGGGTAAAGTGAAAGGGAAAATTGGGCTATTGTTGTAGGCTAGGACTACGGTTGTATGAGTTTACGGTTCACACTTCGCAGCTAAACCAATGTAACAATTTTGATAAAATTTAATCGGAAATAGCCACGGATTAAAAAAAATAATTCCCAAGGGAAAACCAATAATTTTGTTAGTATATCTATAAAAAAATCTACTTATTTGGTGAAAACATGAAGCAGTTTGAATGGTAACGATAAGACTGTCTACGAGATGCTTACCATTCTCATTAAGCCGTTGAGATAATCAAGAATTTATCGTTAGAACTGATAAAAACAGGTAACTTAAACTTTGATTTAAATTAAGATCCTAATAATTTTGTGCGGCTTCTTCTTATACATTTTCTAGTCTTTATGTTTAATGGTTATAAGAATCAACTAGACATAAAATTAAATGATAAATAATTATCAGAGGGCAATGTCACACAAATTGTACTAACCTGGTAAAAAGAGTACTATACAACGATAAACATACTTACATTGGGAAACTCATAATTGAATAGATAGAAAACATTCATGACTCACAAACAAATACTAGCGCTCATCACTCTAGTATACAAATATTTAATTTTGCTCATACAAGGTTACTATCAACTAGGCTATAAATGCGTCGTCTCCCTCTCTCCTGTTGAGTAAGAAACGTATATTTGGTAACAATTCATCAGTTTTACTGATGCTCTGATGCTGACTCTGCTGGTTTATAGATTTTCGTTAATGTTTACGTTTGAATGGCCTAATTTACTGTAATTTGATCACTACTACGTCAATCTGACACTGTTCTATGGAAGCTAAACCAAATACTATAATATAGTACGTGATGGTGGAGCTGACGCCACAATAAAATTCATGTTTTTGCACCTTATTTCAATGGAATAACAATTTTTTTTTTTTTTTTTTTTTTTTTTAAATTGCCATTATCTAGCCATAACTATTCGGTATACTCGTAGATATTTTTGAATTGAGACCGTCTTCTGTAAGATCACATGATGTGATCACATCATATCGATGTAAGATCACGTGATGAATTATTATTACGTCATCAACACCATTATTCTGTCAGTCAGAATCAGTCCACTTCTGCATATGTCTTTCTCTGAGATCTTCACTACGATCGGTCCTGTGATACTCTCACAAATACCAATTTCACCATACCATGTTAACTTCTTAACAGACGATTAGAGCGTTAACAGTTGTCACAATGTATGAAGTAACAGTCGTTTAACATCGTATGGTGACTACAACCTATCCTTACTTTAAATACTTACTCGTACATCAGACCATTGTCAAAATAATGTTCATGAATTTGATTTTGAAATATTAATATGAAACTATCAAAAGATCAATATCAAATTATAGTTTTCTTTTAATTTCACTCAAATTACATATATTAACTATTAGAATGATATTACGCATATCTCAATTTGCCAAAAGATTTGTTATTTTAGGATGGATCCTTTTAATTCTATAATAATATGCATTGAGAATAGCTTTTCCTTATCCTAATCTTATTTTCATATTATTAGGTATGACAAGTTTGTTTTGGTCCCTCAGAGGGTCCACTTCACATAGATGACAATAACTTTATGAATAGTTTGGCATGTTTATTTATAAGGAGTGACGCTCTCCGAGCATCAAAGCGTTTGGTGAATAACGTTTAAAGATATTGCAATGTGTAAACAAAACACGTCTTGACCACTAAAATTTATATCAATAAAATTTAATTTTCTTCTCTGGTTTCAGGTATGATGAAGTTTTCTGAAATCGAGTAAGTAAATCAGGGCTTTGTTGATATCCACTTCTACGCACTGAAGAGTCAACAGTGTATCTTTATCAAAAACTAGCGACCCGCCAGCGGCTTCGCCCGCTGCAATTTTTATAGACGTGCACGCCCCACTCCTGTATTTCAGTGCCCCCTCCACCCCGCCCGCCGCGATGCCCGGCGCGCTTTTCAGACTGCATCGCAAACAACGGCCACGGCGCTATGGCGGTTTTGTTTACTGTTTGAATTTTTTAATTCGTAATATCTTTGGAATGGAAAGTCCAATTTAAATAATTTAGAAACTATTTTATAGGTAGTTAAATGGTCTTGACCATAAAATAATTTATTTGGATAAGGATTAATATAAACACATAAATAGCATGGTTTGAATTTGGTTAGCATTTTCATTAATGTTTAAAATGAAAAAAGTTGTTGTAGTGACATAACTACAATATTTTTTGTTCTTCAATATTGTTGTACATTATTTTGTTCTATCGCTAATAGTTTCGGCAGCGCATTCGACGAAAGACATTTTAAGACTCATTTTTCTACACCTTCGGTTACATTGTTCAAATTTTACCAAGGATCCCTAATTTTTTTCAAAATGAAATGTAGCCTATGTCAAATTGGAAGAATGTAGCATTCTATTGGTGAAAGAATTTTTTAAATCGGCCCAGTAGTTTTTGAGCCTATTCATTACAAACATACAAACATACAAAAATAGGTACAAATCTTTCCTCTTTATAATATTAGTGTAGATGAGGACGCCGACGACGAAGAATTTCGTACATTGATCTTTACGTTAAGGCGCCGTATTACTATAGGATAAACAATCTACGATGCTGGCGGTTGATGTCACTGTGCGAACGCGTTGTCAATATCACGGTGCGTGAGTGAGAGAGACAAGTAATGGTCAGTCAATGAACGAAATTCTTCATGTTAGACACCTACCCATGCTTTAGCTAGAAAGTTGATTAAAAGTATAACCCTATTGGTGCAAAAACTATTATAGAAAATAGCGTAAAGATCAGTGAAGGAATTTAAGAATACCAATATATTTGTGAAGCAATTTATTGGGTAAAATTGCCAAACCATTATTAGAAGATACTAGTAGCGTTAGGCCAGGTGCATTATAGCAACAGAACTATAAAATGTAAAATGTGTTGATGAAGGTGAACGCAGTCCCGTCAGCCAGCTTAAGTCACTTTTCTCGCAGTCGTTTAAGTTTCCAGAATTCGACTTCTATATAACCCAACGGCAAATCAGAGTAGGCAAAAATGTGTATGTTCAGTTGGCCTTATAAGCGGCTAAACACTTTAGTATCTTGACGCTTTCAAGCCTTTGACAGATAAGTGCAGCGGTTCAAACACGAGGTTGAAGTAATAAAGCACTTAATACGTTATACCTACTTGGAAAACCGTGAAGCGCCAGTCACTTAGAATATATAATTTTATATAAATACGTAACCATAACTTTTTTTTTTACAAAAAGAAAACTTTAGAAATAATAGGTTTCAAAATTCAAGTCAAGCGGTACCAATAGTAATGGAATAAAGTGTTTGTTTTTTTTTTTTTTTTTATGTTAAGGAGAAGGCACCCGAGCACTCAGGCTACCTGATGGTAAGTGGAATCTGAGACCCATAGACATTTGAATTCTCAAGACTATAATCATAAGACCTCAAATGCGTTGCCAACCCTGAGGCCTAAGATGGAATGCCTCTATGCTAGTAATTTCTCCGGTTGTCTTATCCCCACACCGGAACACAACAATGCGAACACTGCTGCTTGAAAGAAAGTTTTTCTCAATAACGTAAAAATACATTCCATATTATTATTATTATTTATTTATTTAAAAAATAACTTAGGTGGTAGGTATACATAAAAATTCGCCAAACTAGGGTCACTTTGTTGGCGAATAGTGCGCTCATGAGTTAAACTATTTTAATGTTATACCTACTTATACAAACTAATTAAGTTGAGCTATTAATCAACTTGGATTCAATTTGGTGACAAGACTAAGTACTATGAATTTATTACGTAAGTATAGCAAAAACGCATCCATAGTTTGCTTGCTGCTTCATTCTTCGTCTCTTACTTAATCGGTTACTTGCATGATCATGTTTTTCGCTATCGAGAATCAAACTTCCATTCAATTTAATTCCAGAATACCCTTTACAGGAATAAATTTCCTTTAACGTTAAAACTGACCATAAATACACTCCTTCACGCCACTATGGTTTAATGTTTTATCTATAGCAGCTTGGTTTGGGCTTGTATGAAAGCAATGAAGTTACCGCCACTTTTTATTAATTCAAACCCGTAGGAAAAAGTCAGGGGACAATCTCACACACATTGACCTAGTTCCAAACTAAGCTCTAGGATCGTACTATGGGTATTAAAAAGAGTTTTTTAATACTCATTTAATTTCTTTTGAAATTAATATATTCCAAGACTCAGAAACCACCAAATTTGTACCACGATTTCAATTAAAAAAAACCGGGCAAGAGCATGTCGGACCATGCTCAGTGCAGGGTTCTGAAGCCATTAAGTACAACACACATAAAAATGAATAATATTCATTTTTATGTGTGTTGTACTTAATGGCTTCAGAACCCTGCACTGAGCATGGTCCGACATGCTATGTAATAACTAATTTTCTATTTAAAGACAATTGGTGCCGTCTTAGATGATTTTAGTAGGTATAAACACTTTAATGGCCTGGATCTCAAGAACCAATGATGTCTACTTAGTCGTGATAGTTTTCCTTTAAAATTGGTTATATGCTCATTCATTTAAGATTTTTATTAAGATATTTAGTACTTGTAGTTTTGTCTGTAAGGGGGGGGGACACACTTGAGTCTTACAAAAATTAGGGCATTCAAGCTTAATATTTCATAAACGGATTACTTAATAAAAAAATTGTTTCCAAAAACCCATAATATTTTTGAAAGACCCATCCAACGACACCCACACTATAGGGAAGACGAGAAAAAAAAAACATCCCCACGTTACGTGTAGGGGAGTTACCCTAAAAAATTTTTTTTTACAATTTCATGTTTTACTTTGTTGGCGTGACTAATATGCATATTACAGTTTTCTATTACTAATAGTCTCTAGTCGCTAGGCTGCGGACGGACGGATGGATCGACGAACATGGCGAAACTATAAGGGTTCCTAGTTTGACTACGACAAAACTTAAGAACAAACTGCAAATACGTTTCCAATATTTCAATCTTTATCCGAGCATATGAATATGTAGATGAAAAATACAATGTGCATTTTTACCCAGAAAATAGTCTTCGACATGACTGAAATGGAAATTCCAAAGTAAACAAACCAGAAATATGTGCATAGCTGTCATGAAACGGATTCCGAAATGCATCGCATAAGCTCTGTATAGGATTTGAGTCCATCCACTCAACGTGATGGCGCTTGTGTCGCCCTCTGGCGAAACGTTTCGCCACTTAAAATCGGTGTTACTCTTTATACGCGGTAGAGTTACTGGAAACGATCGACTTATACTGCCTTACATCTTGAAAGAGGTGGTATAAATAAATGAGATTAGGAACTGTTATAAACAAACACCGGATTAACAGGGCAAAAATCAGTGCTAGTGATTCATTAAATATCGACTAAGTTTATCGACTAATTTTTCGTGACATAATTATATGGATGTGACTTTTCTTTTAAGTCGTAGCTTTACCTCTATGTCTTAATGATCAGCTTTCCATGAAGATAAATTATCTTTTTTCATGAGAGCCATTTTTAACAGACTCAAAAGACAAAAAGGTTTTCAATTCGTCGGAATGCTATAGAATATTGTTGTACTTAATAAATTGTTATTTAATGTAATTTCAATGGTTGTCAAAAGTCTACTCGAGTCCAGAGTCAATGTCAGATACCGTTTGCTTATAGTTACAATAAATATATAAAAGAGGTTTGCACCTTACGAAAAGAAATTCAAATTTCGCCATTAGTTATGATAATGACGATAAAAATTGGTTTTTATCAATTCGATAAACTTAGTCGATATTTAATGAATCACTAATGGCACGTGCTACGAGTAAGTCTGTTGCCATTTTTAAAAGCAAGCTAACGGATCATTTTCTATCACTTCCGTAGTTTTTCTATTATCTCCCTTACTTTTTTCTTTGTTCTATCTCATGCTTCGTCTGTTGTCATTGTTTGGCTGTTTTGGAGGATGTATGTATGTATATATTATATAGATGTATAATTATATGTATTTAGTATGTATTTATTCAATTATTTACTTTATGTATTTATATTTAGTCTATTTATAAATAGTTCTAATTTCAAAATTGAAATAATTTAATTGTTTCTTGTAGTTATTTAGTTAGAGTTCTAAACGAATTAGTTTACAACGCCTGCCATGAATTTGTGTCCTCAGTTATTTCTCTTACAAGGTTGTCTGGAAGAGATCGCTATTTAGCGGTAAGACCGCCTGTTGTATACCTATGATTTAAATGTACTGTTCCATGTTCTGTTTTTTTTAAATTATTTTTGGTGTTCAATGAAGAGTATTTGTATTGTATTGTATTTGTTTTGCACTAGCAGTGGTACATTTATGCCCCCGTTAGTTCGGTGTTTGGTTATAAACCATTGAAGTACGAGTATACACGACGCGATATCAATTTCTTTGCGTATGTTATAACTAGAGTATCAACTGATTGGATCTTTTTTTAAAGTGGAAAAATGCCTAGTTAAGGTAAATATAAATTTTAAGTTCATTTTTGAGCGAAATCGGGGGGAATCATTTTAGGTGAACTACTAGTGTATACTACGTATGTAACAAAATACATCAATGACAATGAGAATGCACACGAGTACTCAGGCCACCTAATGGCAATGACAAGTGGAATCTGAAATCCATTTTTTTTAATGGTAAGGTTTGGTCATCCAAGGACCAAGGTGAAGGCATACAAGCACTTAGGCCACCTGATGTTAAGTAGAATCTGAGACCCATAGACATATGAATTCTCAAGACTATAATCTTAAGACTATAATCCTAAGACCTCAAATGCGTTGCCAACCCTGAGGACTAAGATGGAATACCTCTTTGCTAGTAACTTGACCGGCTGTCTTATCCAGGGTGAATCAATTTTTGTTGTTGTTATTCTGTCCCGTAACTCAGGAGAAAACAGTGATGAGTTTCTTAGAAAAATAGTTTCATATACACTAAAATATGCTTGAAAGAAAACCTACAAAAAATGGCTTTGTTATTGCAACTAAAACTAATATTTGGTGGATTTTTATAGTTAAAAATCATGTTTTTAAAGAGTAACCTAAGAACCGTCACCATGCCAACAAGGTACAAAGCAATAATAATAATTTCTTGCCCCTTCTTACGACACTATCGAAGATACCAATCGATTTTAGAGTATTTTTATCATGCCTCTTCCATTCCACATTCTTCTATTTTGAAACGTGATAAGAGAGCACTTTAGCTTGCGGGCTGACTCGTCACGAACTGTGGGTCTAGTGTCACTATGTCGTGCAATCAGAACCAATCACAGCCTCACGGGCCAGTAACGTCTGTGAAAGCCCTAACGACTTAGATCAGCTGGTGAAATGACTAGCATACTTGTAGAGGCACTCTATCTTGGTCTTTAGGGTTGGCACCGCTTTGGAAGTCTTAGTGCTTTTTTCTTATTTGCCTTCTTCACGCCTTTAGCCGGTTTTGAAAACGTTGTGTGATGACGGTCTATTGAAAACTAAAACGGTAGTTGTAAACCGTGCTACGAGAGTAAAATTCAGTGGAATTGCTTCCCGGAAGGAAACGGATGAAAATTTGTGTTTTTAAATATTGCGAAAAAAATATCAACGCTGCAGCACTGCAGTTATATTATTTATCAGTTTCAGTAAAATATGTTTTTTTGAGATTAAAATATATATAGCCCCGTGCCATCCAATGGTACATCACATTGTACAAAGTGACGCCTAGCATGACTGTACACATGGGCAGTTTGGACATAAAAATATATTGGCTTAAACTTTGGTCTCGAATTTTTTTCTTGCGCGACACGAGGATAAGGCAAAAAAATTGTTCTTTTATCATTTGACACGCCGATTATTCCATCAGTTCGTAATTATAATGTTATGAAATTTAATAATTGTAGTTACAATTTTCAGTATACCGTCTCTTACACTCTTGTACCCGCATCAGACAGAAAAGTGTTTCTCTTTGATATTCAGTCTTAGTTCAATTCAGTATCACAGCCTTTGATAAAGTATTTGTAGTGCTTAGTCGTTTAACAGTCTATCGATATACTCGCGCTTTAGGTGGAATTGGCACAGGCCCGGGATGGCCTGCCTAAATAATGGCGCCTTTGTCCACCCCGGACTGTGGACTGATTTGATTGAGTTGGACGACATGCCCGTGTTTCCCTCAAATATTCAGACCCGACGGTCGTTAGTGTCTACGTAAGAGGAAAAGGTTTATAGATTTGGCTGTTGATAATGAATTCAGGGATCGGCAATTTGGATACATATTTACCTAAACTTTGGCGGCACTTTGTTGTTTAATTGTATGGAACCGGACTTAATTTTATTTTATTAATAAAATTCTGAGGTATTCGAAATATAAATGCATATTTAAGGAACATTAACTATTTAAAGTTATTGTACATGTACTGGATGTTATAAATTATACCTGTAACTCATGAACATACGAAGTTTAGGAGCAAATTGGCGTGATATTTTATATTACATATGATTCTTGACATGAAGCTTAAATATCACAACGAAGCTGCTGAATGAAATTTGGCATGGAGATAGATTGTTGCCTGAAAACGGATATAAGATACCTTTTAAAACGGATAAGTGGATGAGTTGTGAGGGGATGGCTATCGCTATATAACGACTTGTGAACGGATGGAGTCACGGACAAAAACGAATTTGCCAGTAACTTTAAGAGTGCGTCCCAGTGGTGCCCTAATTAATTTTATTGTGTTTTCTAATAAACTACAGTATTATCTTAAAATCAAAGAGTGCTTTACTGTAGTACCAATAAATATACAATTTGTAGAGAATATAGCATCACTTAACAACAATTGAACTATGAGTGAGCAACTTAACGGAAAAGAGTGGCAACCTTTTCCCGTCAAGTTGACTACACAAAGGTTAAAGGTTATTAAACTGTGTCATGTATGCTATAAATTGCGTATTCATTTGTACAACAGGAAAGGGCTCTCAGGTTTTAAGATAGTTTAGTTTGTTAGAAAACACAATACGGCGCCCTACAGCTATATAATTACAATGAAACTGCTAACTGTGTAACCTACAATGCACTGTAGGCCTTTGATTGTATAATACAATGCAAGTCTGCACTGTGTCACTATTTTGCAATTCACATAAAACAGCCACAACCTTTATCATTTTTTATTGTAAATGCAACCTTAAATCATAGGTCTTGAGAGTTGAATCTGCTACGGCTTTTAAACTCTAGATATTCCTCTTTAAGTCATAAGGTTAGAATTGCTAAGCCTATTGTAACTTAGCTGACCTTACCACGTTGGGAGCCGGGCTTTCAGATTTTCATTTAAATTTGACCCGGTTCGATGTCGATGGCTCTGAAGGTGCTAACTTGGTAACGATGCTATTGTCCACAATGAATTTAAAGGGGAATTATTGTTTGTGGTCGTGGCACTTGAGGTTGGCAATTAATTACTGCTGTATACATATAATACCGACCTTTAAAATTATCATAAAACAAAAGACCATAAGCGTATATTATAACAGCTATTAAGATGTCTTGCCAATCGAGATAAAAAGTCTACTAAGAACTTAGTGTAAGTGCTAATGTAAAAAAGTCTAAAACGCTTTTAGAACGTTTTAAAAATAAATACATAGTTTAGGGCTTTAAATGAAATAGGACTTAGTTGATTCCTTGGTGTAACGAAAGTTACCCGTATAGTTTGATTGACTAACGTTCGTTACACAAAGGACGCGATCGTGATTTTGTTTTCATTAAATTGAACTACGTACAATTTTATTGAAAACGACCCGTTTGGGTTTCTCATTATAAATAATATGGACGCAAACGCATTTGCGACGGTTTTCCGCGTGAACAGCAACTTACACTCAACGCCTTGTTTTTTTTTTCAATGTTCTATGTATAATTTAATTATTTATTATATTCTGACTGCCACGAAAGTCGAGTGAGATGTCAGACAGATTTAAACGATATCAGTTCGACGATTCGACTAGTCTGACGTAAAACCAAAGAAGCCAGCTAACCGTAATTAGTAGTCGAAGAATTATATACTCTATTGTTAACAACATTAAATTTAAAATGCTTAACTATTCCTTTGTAGTTAGTCAATTCTTTGGTATTACGGCAGTAGTGACCAGCAAAAATGTGTCCTTATTTATGTAGTAAGTGGACCCATCTGGGCTAAATTTTATTAACATGTATTCAGCCGTTTTAACAGGATCAGGGAACATGGGCTATATTATATAGAAGTATATCAATATTGCTTCATTCCATTCAAAGTGTTCGAGGCCTTAACACTCTGTCTTACTTTTAATAATTACGGTCCTTTTCCTGGGTCATTATCGTTTGACCGAATCACATATGCAATAATTTTACTTGCCCGAATTTTATATGACATAATTTTGTATGTCATAATGTGCCATAATATTCATTTTCCATAAAGGCATTTTTCTGAAACAGTAAACTATTCAGAACTGTAATAGAACAAACTTAACCTAACCTATTGGGCTCTATACGATGGCATGTAAAAATTACCTGAAAGGTTTACGAATTAAGAAAAATGCCTTTATGGCATATTAAATTATGGTATGATAAATTATGTGATAATAGGGAAAATTAAGCTTATAGCCAGTAACCATTATGGCAAATTAAATTATGAAAAATTAAGGGATAACTCTTTTCCTCCTATCTTTAATAAAAGCTGGGAAAGCACAAGTGTCTCTGATGATTTTTAATCCTCGGCCTCTATATATCTGTCTCTGTGTATTTGTCTTTGTTGTCGTAGCTTTCAAACGCATCTTCCGATTAATTCCGATTCATATGCCGCTAATCGGACCATGTGACTACTCATTCTCATATTCGTACTCATTTATTGATAACACAATGAAAATGAAATGAAATGAAAATGATATATATATTCGTTCACTAATAGTACAGTTTTTAGATTGGTGGGTGTCCCTTTTTAAGTAAACAAATACCGGTGCTAAGGGAACACCGCTCTTCCATTTACACGTTTCTTATTGTAAATAACATTGGTAAATAACAGGGGGAATGTAATTAATCTAATCTAATACAGGTTTTTCCTTATACAATGAGTAAAATTACATGTCAAACTGGAATTTATTTTATTACCATAATAAATGCACATAATATTTGGTGATTGTACCAATGTGACACGATTGGTCAAAGTACAGGTATCATAGTTAGCTAATTAGTTATTCATAATATTCAATTAAATATTGTTATGTCTGTTGCCACTGGCAACACTATACCGAAGTAACGTCAGCTGCGCGTGAGATGGTGGGGAGTTCCGGCCGCCATCTTGCTAACTTCATCCGGACGAAAAACACGTCTCTCTTACTTAGATAAAAATGTAAGCTGCATTTTGTTTAAATTAAACATATTTTAAGTTCGGAACGTTTTCCTACTAATAACCCACTTGCTCCGAACATTTGGTGACCCCGACGTGATTCGATTTCTTCGGATTACTACTGACGCATGAAGATGGCTTCGACACACGCGGCGTGGACACAACCTATTTAATGGCGATCGCTGAGAGTCGCTTGCTAAATTGCCTGGATCTCCTGCTGAATGGACGCGGGACCAACCTGCCGAAGAATACTGGTGGCGAAAAGTGTGTTGTCATATCGTCTCTTGCAGGGAAGTACGCCCATTTTTAGTATCTTTTTCCTTTAAGCTAAAAGGTTTGGTTCATATTTGCTTCCTTGTGTGAACAGTGTTATATAAATATGCACGCCGCATTGTGCTCTCAACCTGTCTAGGTTATCTTTCTTGCATCATTCATGGTATGCACTTACTAACTTTTATGAAGTCAGATTCGTTCTACCTAATTTAATTCATAGAATAAACTTATGCTACTCATAAACTAAAATCTACCACTCTCTAAACAGTTCGAAGTCCTAGGTTTTGATAAGCCCTAGGTTGTCTACTCTCTTACTTACTACTTTTTGACAACCTACATTTAACTTCGTAACTTACTGTGGTAAATCTACTTTTGTCTATAACTTAAACTATTATAAAAAGAAATTGTTTTGTGTTTAAACAAAATAACTAAATATAACCCCGTATGGTTGCCGGGTTAGAATAGTACCATTCCAAGTCTTTCCGTGGATGTCGTAAGAGGCGACTAAGGTAATAACGGCTAGTGCTACTGTTAGGCGATAGGCTTGCAACCTGTCACTAATAGGTGCACTAATCTCTCTTACTGTTACGTAAAGGTACTCAGTTGTACTTTACGTATTCTATCTAACTATACTTCTAATATTTATTGACTAACTTAACATGCAACTTGTCATTTGCACCTCTTTACTGCTGCTTTTGCACATCGCTTAGCATTTCAAATTGCACATTCCAGGTTGCGGTGATTCCTGCCTCCTTGGACCTCTGCGTTCTTACCTACTACTCAGCGCGTCGCGTCGCAGCCTGAGCGTGACCTCTCGTAACCTTCCTTGCGCGCGAATTCCCTGACAGCTGATCCAGCGCCAATTTGTCGTAGTTCTTACGGCCTATACGGTTTGATCTTTTATTTACTTTGTTGTGCGGTCTGTTCAGTTGTTTACTAAATAACTACTTGTGCTGTGTGTAGAAAACTATCTAAATTAAGTTCTCATTATGGCAGAATTAAAGGCACTTTTGCAACAACGCAGTTCAATAAAAGCAAGAGTTACTAACTTTTTTAAGTACTTGGAAAAAGTAATTGAGAAAAAGAGTCTTACTAAACAGTTACTTTGTGAACTTGAATTAAAATTGTCGCGTTTTAAAGAATTATTTAACCAGTTTGATGAATTAAAATATAAAATTGAAATCTTGGCTACAGATATTGAGGAGCAGATAGAGGAACATGAGTGTATAGAAAATAACCTTTGCAATCACATATCAGTGGCTCAAAGCCTAATTGACTCAAATGCTACAGAAGCTTTACCTGAAAATGCTTCTTCTGCCTCATCAGCTGCTGGCAATAATAACTTAAATTGTAACATCAAACTGCCTACTATACAACTGCCATCCTTTGATGGTAACTATATTAAATGGATGGAGTTCAGAGACACCTTCGACTCTCTGATCAACAAAAATAACTCTATTCCTGAAATAAACAAATTTCACTATCTGCGATCCTCGCTTGAGGTAGGCGCAGCAAATGTTATAAAGTCACTTGAGTTTACCGCAAATAATTACAGTTTGGCTTGGAAGCTTCTTTGTGAACGCTATGATAACAGTAGAATTCTGATTAATAACCACTTAAAGGCACTATTTAACTTTAACACTATTAACAAGGAATCTTTTCGGTCCTTGAGATATATGATTGACTATTACTCAAAAAATCTGCGAGCTTTAAACAGCTTGAATGAACCTACGTCTCAATGGGACACTCTAGTTATCTTTATGATGGCGTCTAAACTAGATGGCGCCACAAGTCGCAAATGGGAGGAACATCGGAGCAACTTAAATTCTTCTCCGACTCTTGAAGAATTTTATAATTATTTGCGTAGCCGTGCTGACGTTTTGGAAACGGTTCAGTATACTAAAAATGATATTAATAAATCTGAAAAACCCCTACAAATGCACTATAAGGAAAATAAACATGTAAAAGCTTTTGTGGCCTCCTCTACCGATGAAAGTAAAAACTGTGTTGTGTGCTCACAAAGTCATCTGCTTTACAAATGTGATAAATTTAAATCCATGTCTTTAGATGCTAGATTAAATATAGTATCGAGGCACAATTTGTGCCAAAATTGTCTTCGCCCTGGTCATCATTCTACTAACTGTAAGCATACTCCTTGCAAATTCTGCAACAAAAAACATAACTTACTATTACACAAGCAATATGGTAGTGCCAACTTACCTGCGGGTACTTCTCATGCAAGTCCTCAAGTATCAGCCTTTCAAGTGGCAGCTCCTCCTCAAGCGTCTATGCCTTATGTGGTGTCTGCTGAAGCAGCACCAACTACACTGACCGGTCCTGGTCATAGCACTACTCACTCTTACCCAGTGTCTCTCTCAGCAGTGATACCTGGTCAGGTACTTCTCTGCACTGCTGAAGTGGAATTGTTTAATCCTAAAACAAGTAAAACTTTGATTGCTAAAGCTCTTCTTGACGTTGGAAGCCAGTCTTCCTTCATATCTGAAAAAACACAAAAGAAAATAAATCTTGTTTGCTCGCATACAAGTCCTATATCTATATCTGGTATAAATAACAGCCCAATGGACACTAATAAAATCTGCAATATTGAGGTTAGGTCACGTGTCAATTCTTTTAAAATTAATGTGTCTTGTCTAGTAATTCCCGAGATAACTGGTCAATTACCTAGCATTGAAGTTGACTCCTCGCGTTTTGACCTCCCTATCTCTATAGAGCTAGCAGACCCTAGTTTCTACCTGCCCTCTGAGATTCATGTTTTATTAGGGGCTGATGTTTTCTGGGACCTTGTCGGCGCAAGGCAAATTAAATTGGGTAAAAATAAACCAACTCTGCAAGAATCCACATTAGGATGGCTCATTTCTGGTCCAACTGGACAGACTGCTAGCTCTACTACGCGTTGCAATTTTTCTAGAGAGATTCGAGAATCACTTGCCAAATTCTGGGAACTTGAAGACATTCCCAATGCTACTTGTAAACCTAAACTATCTAAAGATGAGGAGTACTGTGAAACTCATTTTGTTAAAAATACTATCCGCTTAAATGATGGCCGCTTTAGTGTCAAACTTCCCCTTCGTGAAAACCCAGAGGATGCTCTAGGCGACTCTTTTCATATCGCCAAAACGCGTTTCTATAATCTAGAAAGAAAGTTAACTAAATCTAATACAAAGAATGAATATACTTCCTTTATAAAAGAATATGAGGCATTAGGGCACTTAACTGAAATTACTCGTCCTAGCTTTGGATACTACATACCCCACCACGCTGTGATTCGTGACAGCAGCGAGACCACTCGTCTTAGAGTAGTCTTCGACGCGTCTTGTAAGACTACTTCGAATAAATCTTTAAATGACATCCAGATGGTGGGGCCTGTAGTGCAAGATGACTTGATGTCGATTTTACTTAGATTTCGAATATATGCTTATGTGGTCACAGGTGATATTGAAAAAATGTACAGACAGGTGCACCTAGATAAATCTCAGCGTCACCTGCAACTAATTCTCTGGAGAGATGATGAAAGTCAGCCTCTCAAAGTCTTACAGCTTAACACTGTGACCTATGGAACCGCTTCGGCTCCATACTTAAGTACAAGGTGTCTGGCTCAACTAGCAGCGGAGTGTCAAGATGAGGCCATTGCCAACACCATTAAATACCATTTTTATGTTGATGACCTCAGTACAGGATCTAACTCAAAATCTGACTTGAAGACTACTGTCAAGAGTGTTATACAAAAACTTGCTGAAGGTTGCTTTCCACTGCGTAAATTCCGTACTAATTGTCCCAATATCTTTCATGGCATTCCCACTACTACTCAACCTCAGGACTTCAGTAAGGAGTCGTCTGCGTTGGGGCTAAAATGGGCTCCTAACTCTGACACTTTGCAGTTCTCTGTTAACACTGATAATATAACTAATGTAACAAAGCGCTCTATTTTGTCAAATTCTTGCAAAATCTTTGACCCGCTGGGTCTTCTATCAGCATGTACTATATTTCATAAAATAATACTTCAAAAACTATGGTTGCTGGATGTGGGCTGGGATGATCCCATTCCAGACGAAATAAAAAATACCTGGCTTGAGTTTCATAATAAAACTAAACATTTTGAACAAATTCAAGTGTCGAGACACACTCTTTGTAAATCTCCTAATAAAGTAGAAGTGCACTGTTTCACAGATGCATCGCAGGATGCTTACTCTGCATGCATTTACTTAAAATCTACTGATGACTCTGGCAATGTTTCAGTCAATCTACACTGCGCTAAAACTAAAGTGGCTCCCTTAAAGTCAGGAACTATACCGCGTTTAGAACTACTAGGAGGTTTACTTGGTGCTCGATTACATGCAAAATTTATACAGGCATCTAATATGAACCTTATTTCACGCTCTTTATTTTGGACTGATTCAACTATCTTGTTAGGGTGGTTACATACTCAACCTAAAACACTAAAAACTTTTGTTAATAACCGAATAGACGAAATTCGGGACTTAACTGACAAAAATGCATGGCATCATGTACCTACAGATCTTAATCCTGCTGACTTAGCCTCTAGAGGTATTCAACCAAATCTTCTTCCCAACAATAAACTCTGGTGGCACGGTCCTGAGTTCCTGGGGAAACCTGAGAATGAGTGGCCTCAGTATAGACACAATCCTGAGCCTTTACCTGAAATAAAAAGATGTTTTACTGGTCAAACTAGATCTGATTCTGTCATTCCGTTTGACAAATATTCAAAGCTCTATAAACTTCAAAGAGTATTCGCTTATGTACTAAGGTTTATAAACAACTCAAAAAATAAAAATAATAAACTAACTAAGGAACTTACCTGCCCGGAATTAAACCAGTCACTTACACTTTTAGCTAAGGCATCTCAAAGGGAATCATTCGAAAAGGACATTAACTCACTAGAAACTAATAAATGTTTAAATCGAAGGTCGTCAATTATCTCCTTGAATCCATTCTTAGACGATAATGGTGTTCTGCGAGTCGGTGGACGTATCGTCAATGCGGTCCATTGTCCATACGATAAAAAACACCCAATCTTATTGCACCCTAAACATACTTTCACAAAAATGTTATTTATAAAAGAGCATTCTCGTCTATTACATTGTGGACCACAGCTATTATTGAATTCTATTCGTGATCAGTTTTGGCCCACAGGTGGCATATTATTGGCCACAGCTACCGTAAGGAAATGTGTCACTTGTCAAAGGTATCAGTGTAAAGCTTTATCTCCACTAATGGGTAATTTACCGAAACCTCGAGTAACTCCTGCTCCACCGTTTGAGACTTGTGGCACCGACTTTGCCGGTCCATTTCTAATCCTAAATAGGAAAGGTCGAGGCGCTAAAACCTCCAAATGCTACTTATGCGTATTTGTTTGCTTCTCTACTAAAGCTGTACACTTGGAGGTTGTTAGTGACCTAAGCACCAGTGCTTTTATTTTGTGCCTTCGTAGGTTCATTTCAAGACGTGGGAAACCTCATACTGTCTACTGTGACAATGGAAAAAACTTCGTTGGTGCTAATAACGAACTGAACAGACTGTTACAAACTTGTAAAGGGCCGGTCATTGATTTCGCGTGCAATGAAGGTATTACTTTCAAATTCTCACCTGCTTATGCACCTCACTTCGGAGGTATTTGGGAGGCAGGAGTTAAAACAGCCAAATTTCACTTAAAACGTATTGCAGCTAATTCTAGTTTAACTTTTGAAGAGTTATATACACTGTTCACGCAAATTGAAGCAATAATGAACTCGCGTCCTCTAACTTCAATGTCATCTGATCCTTCCGATCTAGCTCCTATTACACCTGGGCACTTCCTTGTGGGTCGACCTTTGACCTCGCTACCTTCGCCCGTCACCGAGCGAATCAGCGTCAACCGATACGAGCTGATTGAACGCTTGAGGCAACACTTTTGGTCCCGCTGGACCAAAGACTACTTATCCACTCTACAGCAGCGTGTCAAGTGGAAAACTAGCAGACCAAACATAAAAATCGGCGACCTTGTTCTCGTCATGGATGACCAACTCCCGCCGATGAAGTGGCTCTTGGGGCGCATCCACGCTCTACATCCTGGACCTGACGGAATCTGCAGGGTGGTCGATGTGCGTACTAAAGGCGGTATCATCAAAAGATCCGTTTCAAGAATCTGTGCTTTAGAAATATCCCATGAGCTCTTTGAAAGAGAAGCTTTCAAAGGGGGGGAGCATGTTGCCACTGGCAACACTATACCGAAGTAACGTCAGCTGCGCGTGAGATGGTGGGGAGTTCCGGCCGCCATCTTGCTAACTTCATCCGGACGAAAAACACGTCTCTCTTACTTAGATAAAAATGTAAGCTGCATTTTGTTTAAATTAAACATATTTTAAGTTCGGAACGTTTTCCTACTAATAACCCACTTGCTCCGAACAATGTCAATTTGCAATATGTTAGCAAACAGGGCCTCTATTTAACTGCGTTATTACGATATCGTGTTTGACGTGTTTTAGAATCGTTTATGTCACAGTCGCCATTATTGTAAATGATATAAGAGTTATAAAAGCGTTGACAATACGGAAACACGTCAAATACGATATCGTTATTACCATGTAGAATCCCAGCCCTGATTGCTTTAAAAAACCTTTAAGAAACATGGTTACTGTAAAATTATTCTCCTTATGAGTGATGAGAACTTCTAGCTAACAACTAGTTTGAGTAGGACGGATTTATTCATGTGAATTCCAACTGACAGTCTCTTTTTTGTCAGGAGGTAAAAAATCCTAGAGTTTAATGCTAACGGTTAAAAATTGTTAAGTTTTTCCCGCTTCGAGCAATTTTAGGTTAAGTGTTACACGCCTGAGAAAAAGAGCCATCGACAAGCCATTAGCTGCCCCATAACTCTTAGGTCTATTTATTTCCACGCAATGTACACGTAGGTATATGATACCAGTAAACAGGCCTGTTTATTTGCCCGAAGTGTATACGAATATTTAGAAAGTATATCAGTTGCAAACTTGTGTTGTAAATATAACCTTGTGTATAACCTTGTATGAGCCAGTTTGATATGAATGTTAAGTTGCATATGCGCCCTTTTCATTCGACAGCGCAATATGATACTCGTGCTAATAGCGATGCAATATCCGACGGAGATCGGCAGCAGTAATGATGCGAGATCGAAATGTGGAATCAGTGCCACGGGTCTAATGAATCGACCCAATGTTCAGTTTTCAACATAGTTGCTATGGTATAAGTATTTCAATAACGTCAGGTTTTTGAAAACGTAAATCTATCCGTAGCATGAATCTCTAAAACAGAGATGTTTGGAAAAGTTAATAAGACGATACTCGTACAAAAGTCATTATCAACGTGCTATCAAATCTTACTGCAAAATACGGCTTGGTGTCAAGCCACCAAGCGCTAAATCCTTTTTTTAATACCCTGGATTAGTGTCCCTTTGCACCTTCGCCTTGGTCTCCTACGGCGCCGGTAGCTGTCCCGTAGCACCCACTCAGATACTATCAGTGCCCACCTGTCTGGGTGCATTCTGCAAATGTGACCGACCCAATCCCACTTCAACCTGGCGGTTTTTCAGGCAACATCAGCTGTGCTAGTTTTCGAGCTCAGTTTAATGTTTAAAACACACCCAAAATACTGCGCTCGATTGCTCTTTGGCAAACCTTCAAACCTGGACCTGCTTCTTCCTACCGCCATAAAAAATAACTCCCTTTTACGACCATGTTACTTACTTGACAAAAAAAAACAGAGAAGTTACATGTCTTAGCAATTCAGTTTAGGATGAGTGTTAAGGACAGAGCTATAACAGTTACATGACTCTGTCCCTTTCTCTCACCGTAAACTGAATTCCTAAGCAATGCTATGGTATTCTCCCAGGGCCTTTATCATATTGCTTTTGACATGTTTTGGTATTGTTTTTAATTTAGACGCCATTACTGGTCAAGTAAATAAGAGTTATCTACACGTTGACAATACGGAAATACGTCAAAGGCATTAAAATAATAGAGGCCCAGTTCTTGCTCGAGGCACTGAATTACGGCGTAGGGTTGCAAGGAAGTTTAAAATTTGGAACAGGAATTTAATTAGATTGAGGTAACCCTACCAGATTGAGTACCAGCAGAACATAGTGATTATGGAAAGGAGTTTGACAAAAAGCAGGCTAATCTTGAAGTACATACATACACATACATAAAATCACGCCTTCATTCCCAGAGTGGGGTAGGCAGAGCTACAGAAATACCAACAAATCTAAAAAGACTTGTACCTATATAATTGTATATCCACATTTTGCACAATCAAGCCAAGAAGTTTACTAGTGTATTAGTGACAGGTTGCAAGCCCATCGCCTAACAGTACTACAAGCCCTTATTCTCTTAGTCGCCTCTTACGACATCCACGGGAAGACATGGAGTGGCACTATTCTAACCCGGCAACCACACGGGATGCCATATATTGATGTGTTAAATAATAATCCTACTAAATATTATACATCCAAAAGTTTGTGCGTGGGTGTGGTGTTTTAGTTTGTCACTCTTTCACGCTGCACAGTAAGTGCTAGACGGTTTAGATGGAATTTGTATTGGAGAAAACTAACCAAATAACTTTTAATAAACTTACTAATAATTTTTTGACGACACGCTAGCCTAGTTGGGAGTGACCCTGCCTTCGAAGCTAGGGGTCCTGGGTTCAAATCCCGGTAAGGGCAGATATTTGTGTGATGAGCAGTGGGCGGCTGACGGATGCAAATTGCGTCAAAATAATGTCGAACGTTATACGTAATATGACTATGACTAAAATAGTCTATAAAATATAAAATAGTCTCATCTGGCAAAATGTATGGCGTACACTGGCAGCATACATATTTAGCGAAAAACTGTCGAAAAGCGGCACTGTTAACACGTTTCCACGGAATATTGCATAAAACTAAAAAGTTTATCAAATCAATATTAAAATCTTCTAGATTCTGTTTCGTGCAAAATTCTTGACGGCGATGCGTATTAGATTTAACATGTCTATCAATCACGCTTTTTCGTTTCGCAAATAAACTTACTTGACATTTTGTACAAAAGATCGATCCTTTAGAAGTATCGTAAATTAGATCACGTTTATCTATTATTATTACGAATTGTGGTTTCCTTTGCCATCTTAAATATGAATATTGAAAACTAAGCAAATTTAATGGACAAGTCTAAGACGTAATAGACATAAACGCTCATCAGTCTCAAGAGGTGATAAAATAATAAGTGGCCAGTATCTTCTTAGTATACAATCTACGTACAATAGAGGATAGCTTATTATGTATTTACTAATAATGTAGATAAAAATAAAAACTGCATAATTTTGTATTCATAAATATTTCTCGAAATTTAATAAAAGTCTTATCCATGTTCTGTTTACGTTCCTTTTTTTGATCCGTCAGCCGCCCACTATGAGCACGAGTATTTGTTCCTGAGTGTTGGATGTTTTCTATGTATTTAAGTATATATTTCTCTATATAAGTAAGTTTATCGTTGTGTACCCATAGTATAAGCCTAGAGCTTAGTTTGGGACTAGGTCAATTTGTATGACATTGTCCTGTGATTATTTATTATTTATTTAAAAGAATTAAAATTAAAATTTTAATTCTCGAAAAAATAACGATACCTTATTGAAATTTACTTCCCGAGCTAATAACGAAAGTTGAAATGTACTCGTACGTGGACGAAGTACATTCAGACGCTTATCTATTATAAATTCAATTGTACAATTTCGGCATTTAAAAAGAAAATTAAGTTAAAGATAAAGATAAAGTTAAAGATCATAACACAGGTAGTTACATAAGGTCTTAAATATTAGGAAGTGTCACCATGTTGCGCCGCGAGGCATACAAATTGTAGATGCAGTTAACGAAGTTGTAGCATGCACATGCTCGGATTTCGTCAACTAATTGTAGTCACACAAGTATTCATTTACTGTGTAGTAAGCTTTTTGTACTAAAAAATCATGTAATTTGTTTTTAAATTCACCCAAAGTTTCCATATTTACTGCATCCTTTGGTACTTTATCATAGATTCTGGGAGCCATCCCGAGTATGCTCTTCCGAAATAAAGCGGTCTCAGAAGACGTTGCGCTGATTTTATTTTAAGTTAATCGTACAATTCTGGTATTGAATTTGGCATCTTATTGTTTTTAATTTTTAGTGTATCTACCCTACACGTAACGCGGGGATGTATTTTTTCAGGTTCACTGCTGCACAATGCTTTTTTTTTACTTTTTTAATTTTTACTGTTTTTCTTGTTTGCGTTAAATAAAAAAAATACTACCTATCTATTCTAATCTATTCTTATATCTACTAAAATCATCTAAGATTGTTGTTTTTATGTTTGTAGTACTTAACAGCTTCGGAACCCTACACAGAGCATGATCCGACATGCTCTTGCCCGGGTTTCACTGAATCTCAGCCCTGAAGTATTAAACGGGACCGTATAAATAGATTTAGGAACTCATAGAAATTAACCAACCAAATTTACAAAAACTTTTTTTCATATTTTCATATTTAAGAAAAATGAGTTCGTTAAAATGGAAGATTGTTCTGCGCACAACTTCACGACTGTTAAAATAAACTTCACGTGAAGTATTATATTATATAAATCATTACATTCACAAACTCAGACTAACTTGTATTATAATAGGTAGGTAAAAACTTCTTTAACTTATAACTACGTGCTTTTAACTTCATTTGCGAGTGGCATCAATTATTTCTAACAATTATTTACGGACAAGTTTTACTCAAATATACGGTGAAGCAAATAAGAGGATTATAACTATTTTTTTTAGGCAAATGTGCTCAATGGCCTAGTGGGATTGAAACTCATAGACAATTATATTCTGAGGACTACAATAACACCGCAAATGCGTTGATAATGCTGAGGACCAGGATAGAATGTCTAATGCTTGTAATTTCACCGGTTGTTTTATTCCCACACTGAATCACAACTGTAATTTATAACCTCGTAAGACCCGCTGTTCCAAAGGAGAAACATAATTAAGGCGAAATAATTTTAACTTTATTTTGACCGTAAGTAGTTCATTACAATTCGTATCAAAATTGAAAACGGCGTTTAAAAGCAACGGCAATCTAACTCCATTTCCTTGGTTCCATTCAAATTCCCACGCACAAAATTCTCCTTACACGAGCTTCACGAGAACACACACACCTTGTGCTGGGTCTATTCGGATTACTACCACCGTCTTATCCATTAACCTACCACCAAGCAGCATTGTTGTGTTCTGGTGTGGGGATAACACAACCGGTGTAATTACTAGCATAGTCCTCAGGGTTGGCAACGCATTTGAAGTCTTACGGCCGTATTAATAATTGTCATCTTGGCTGAGATGCTCGTCAAAGTAAACATCAAACCATAAAACGGTTCTCTGCCTTTTTGCCGACATATCTTTGACAAATGCATCGTTTCGTAACCTATTCATTTGTAAACCCGCTTTTTCTGTAACTACAAACATTTCAGGACTTTTATAAAACTAACCTAACTGAACCTATAGGGGTACACGATGGTCCTGAAATTAATCCAGAATTATTTATAGTTTCGGAACAAAAACGCAGGTTGTCAAATGATATGTTTGTGAAATGAATCATTTGTGAAACTTTGGTTATGAAATGATAGGATCCCCCATATATAATCCCCAACTACATATTTGAAGCATCTTGAGACGAGCAATACAGTTGAGTTTAGCTTATTAATACGGCCCTTAAGTTTGCAGATTTGAGAATTCAAATGTCTCTGGGTCTCAAATCCCACAAACTTACCATCAGGTGCCTTCTCCGAGGAATAAAATTGTCACCGCAGTACATTGCAAAATATCACAATAATGGGGAATATTTTTGATTCTTGGTCATTTTTGGTGTATGTGCATTTGTAGAAACCAGGGCCTCTAGTCAGGTGCGTTAAAACGATATCGTGTTTGACACGTTTAAGAATCGTTTATGTCACAGTCGCCATTATTGTAAATGACATAAGAGTTATGAAAACGTTGACAATACGGAAACACGTCAAATACGATATAGTTATAACGCAGTTGAATAGAGGCCCAGATGCACTGAAATTAAGTAGAAAAGACGTGGAAAACTCCAACATCGCAACAATTTATTTTTTCTAGTTGGTTTTTAGTTCTCTATCTTTAGTAGAGTAACAAATACAGAAACGATTTTTGTATCGCACGCGGAGGCGGATTTGGATCGGCCTTTTCAGTCGAATAGCTTCACCTAGATAGGCACCAGACCATGCTCTGCCTGTCGGAATTTTAAAGAACATTTTGATATAATATTTACTAGTAATGTAAAAAGCCTGGTAGGAAATGGATATTAGTGTAAATTACTCCACTAACACTAGCGCGACGTATCTAAGAATAAGTAATACCTCACTAACGCTTATTATTTGCGCTTTCAACTGTAAAAAATGAGTTGTGTGTGGTGGGGTGGGTGCATGAAACTATGCAACGTGCTCTAAAACTTTCTATTGAAATAGTCCGGTTTATTACTATAACTGCATGACTAACTTCGTAACGAAATGGACAGTTCTATACGCTGAAAAAACACTTGAATGCTACTAACAAGGTTATGATTATTCTGCATAAGCATGTTGATTGGATACAAGCCAGACAAGACGTTAGATACATCAATTAAGATGTTTGTTGAATTAATAAAGAACTTGCTGTTGTTCCCATCAGCTTTGGTTTATGTAGTTAATATAATAACTATTTTATTCATGTTTTGTCGACTAAAAGAAAAATCCCCCTTGATTGGCTCTCATTCGAAAGTTAGTAATGTCATTATTTATATCCATACCATGTTAATATAGCGCATTGATGACATAATAATAGTTTTAAATGGATTTAATTCTAGATTTTCTTTATGAAACCATAATTCGGTTGTTTTAAAGTTTTACACGAAAGTTGCATAAGATAAGGTTCTTAAAGAAACATTCATCCACCAGAAACCAGAAATATATCCTTACTTAGGTAATATAATATATATCTAACACACTCTGCCTGCGGCAAACAACGAGTCAGGTTTCCGTGTTTGGGGTCCCATCCTGCCAGTAATGTATCACATCTTACTGGACTTCATACCTACATCGTAATGTAACGTTAGAAAATATACTTTAACAAAATGCTTCAATGTTGGATGCTAAAAATTACATAACATAGGATATAAGGCTTGCAGTTGACTAATTGTATTCAATATCATTCAATTAATTAATCAGAATCTTGACATTATTTTCTTTAAACGGTATCAGTTGATGAAGTACATTGAGCATCAAGTAGAAATCGCAGCTATGCTAACTATGCAAGGGGCGTCCTAATCACCATTTATTAAAAAGCGTGGAGTAACTGTTGAGTAGGTAAACTACGCTTTCTTTGACAAAGGCAACGATGTTCCACTTGAATTAATTAATTAATTAATTAAGTTAATCATTTAAGCTTAAATTGTAGCGTTACGCTTTGTTTATTCCAATGTGTATGACTGTGTACTATACATGATACGACCTTGATGGTTTTATATTAATGTACTGTCATCAGAGTAGCTACATTTTTATTGTTATACGAATATAAAATTTCAGGCCAATCCGATGATCTGGGGTATTCTTCGCCATAAAACAATATCGTTAGCATCTTATCGTATTGTTTTTAACTAGGCCACTACATTGTGGCCCTAAACAAGATGGTTTGCGAGAACGGTACTGTCATCAAATACGATCCCGTCGAATACTAAAGTCTGTACACGATGAAATCCGGCCATGCACGCTCTGGTGTATCTTTGCAATGAATGCATATTTTCAAGCAGTTTTTTTAATAACTTGTATAATTATAACATTATATAGTAAAATAAATTCGTATCATAATGTATTGGTATGTGTGAGTTTTCGCCAAATATATTCTAGCATGCGTTTCATTTCCTGTCCAGCGTTTTTTGACAATCTTCACTCGCTTCCTGCTACAATGTCACAACTGTATTTATATTTTTACAAGCTGCTTTACGCTCATTAGAATGTCGTCTTACCGAAAAAATGCTTTTTGAAACTCATTTCTATTTAGCCAGGAAAACTTTTTACTCCAAGCACTGAAAGTTGTTTTTGTATGGGAGGCATTTATTAATTTGTCAAAAAGTCAAATTGGCCAAAATTAAAAAACCTCAGAACTATCTCATTTTGAATAAAATTATAAAAGTTTTAACTATCATAAAAAGACAACGTAATAAGGTATAATTTGCCTTGTATAATTAAAAACAATAAAATGTTTTTAACAGGAGAATTTAGTAAAGACTGTCAGAAGACCGTGTACAAATAATTATTGGTACTGTGGATTATGTAATGGTCTAAGTCACAGACGCTCTAACATTTTACTATGATTGTATTTTTATTATGTAGTTTCATCACCACTTATTTTACAAAAATGTGCTGCTTGAAAGCTAGTATTCGTGAAAAACATACACCAGAGCATGAATGGCTGGATTTTATCATTTACAGTCTGTTTTGTAATCATTTCGTTGACGATACGATAATAATGTCAAAAGTACTATTGTTGTCATTATTTTTATGTTTATTTAGAGCTTGGGTGATTAGGCATATTCTGGGTAAGCTCGCTTAATCATCGACAAAATTTTCGCCGAGTAGTATATAGGTCCAGACTCATGTTAAAATCTAATTTCTAAATTGCTTGCACACTTGTAATATTTGCAATACATGACGGCAGCGGCGCGCTCCGTTAGACCAATTAACTTTTCCCAGTTGCGTCAATGTATGAAATATAAAGTACTAGGGCGGAGTGTAAGCATGTTAACAGACTGGATGATAGGCAAGTAGAAGATATCTTTACAATTTACTAAGTCTAACAAAAAATAATTTTTAATAAACCAGGGCCTCTATTCAACTGCGTTATAACGATATCGTATTTGACGTGTTTCCGTATTGTCAACGTTTTGATAACTCTTATGTCATTTACAATAATGGCGACTGAGACATAAACGATTCTTAAACGAGTCAAACACGATATCGTTTTAAATAGCACCTAAATAGAGGCCCAGACTGCCTGTTTTGATTATGTCGTCTATGTATGTATGTTAGTAACCTAGCATATTTTTTTTTTATTTCGGTATATTTAATTTGTTTTTAATTTATGTACCCAGTGACACTAACGACACCTCGCTTGAAATCAACCCATCTATTTTTAGTCACCTAAAAGTTCACTCTTCTTTAAGGTTTTTGATAGATGACATCATCGAAAATTATACGTTTGTTGCTAGAAGCCTTTAAGTCATATTTTCCCTTGCAGCCTCGTTACATGCAACTACGGTGCAGCCGTAATTGTTTTATTATCAAGAGATGCAGCGTAGGCAGCCCAAGTAGAGCGTTAAATCGAACTCTCAAGACGGCACTTAAATCAGTTTATCCCGCCGGAGAAAAACGATGGATATCCATTACACTTCAAGCTTGAAAACAAACGTTGTTCATAGCCATTTACGAATCACTTTCGTTTGAATAAATAAAGCAATACATTTAATGTTATTATTAACCAGATACATTTTTACGTCTTGCGTCATTACATACATATATAACGTCACGCCTTTTTTCCTAGAGTGGGGTAGGCAGAGCAACAGAATACCAACAACTCTAAACTTGTTGATAATTCTGTAACCACATTTTGCATAGTCAGGCTAAGATGTTTACCAGTGTATTAGTGACAGGTTGCAAGCCCATCGCCTAACAGTACTACAAGCCTTTATTCCCTTAGTCGCCTCTCACGACATCCACGGGAAGAAATGGAGTGGCACTATTCTAACCCAGAAACCACACGGGGGGAATTATCGGAATAGAAATACTTTAGATTTGGTTCTATGTTAAGAAAATTCAAGAAACTTGGCCTTAAGGATAATAATATGTACGTCAAGAATAATTTTAATTTTAGAATGCTTTGCTTGACAATTGAAATGTTTTGCATTTAGGATTTTTAAGTTATTTTTAGAAATTGAGTAGTTACCATAGCGTATGCAACATCATCGCATATCGAGATATATATAAATATGTATGTGAATATATATTTATGGCATTGAGAAGGCAAAAGAGCACACAGGCCACCTGATGGTAAGTGGAAACTGTGACCCATAGACATTCGCATTCTCAAGACTGCAATCTTAAGACTGCAAATGCGTTGCCAACCCTGAGGACTGAGATGGAATGCCTCTATGCTAGTTATTTCACCGGCTGTCTCCGCCGTCCGACCGGTTGTCTTGTCTTGGCCGGCTGTGTAATATAGGTAAAGTACTTGCCCTCCCTCGTAGTACTACCCGCGCAGAACTTATCGTTATTCTAAGGAAAAAAAGAGATAAAAAGTATCAAATTTAATCCAAATCCGTTCAACCGTTCATGTGTAATTGAAAGGTAAACATCCTCATAAACTTGCTTTTATTATATTAGGATGAAGGACTTTTGGACACTCGACTGTATTAACGCTTTCAGTACCAAGCTCCTTAAATTTCGTACAAAATAAAACCGATTAGTAGTTCTTGGCATTGAGAGCATAAAACCGAAAAGCCTTACTACATGGTAAGCACCCTTGGTGGCTTGACGTGGGTCCACCCCGTCTACCCCTTTCAAGGAACCCTTCTAACATGTTAATTTACCACTACGCACAAACCTGTATATTTCGGTTCTAAATTTCATCTTTAGGGTAATATATTTGCCCTGTCTATTTATTTTAAAACTTCTATCCATCCAAACCATCTATTATTATTAGGCCGCCAAACAGCAGTGTTCCTATTGCTGTGTTCCGGTTTGGGGATAAGACACCCGGTGAAATAACTAGCATAGAGGCATTCCATCTTAGTCCTCAGGGTTGGCAACACATTTGCAGTCTTGTAAATGCGAATGTCTATGGGTCACAGTTTCCACTTATCATCAGGTGGCCTGTGTGCTCGTTTGCCTTCTCAGTGCCATAAAAAAAAGTGTGGTTTGTTAAATCAAGCCAAAGCAACAATTCTAGAAGCTACCTTCTTTACCCTCGGAATTTAGTTTATTTTACAAACACAAGTAAAGTCGATTTCGGCGGCTGTCTCTGTACCTAATTGTACGTCGTTCCAAGTGTTTAACCGTGAGAACCAACAAATACATTCTAGCACTAATAATGATAATAGTAATGCCGTCACGCCGTTTTCGGCAACAGCGACGCTTCATGAACTCTCAATGTTTCAGAGCCAGATGGTGCAGCCCTCTAGTGAGTCCTCTAGTGGTTTCCGTAGGCAATTTTTAAGCCAAACAAACGCCCACACTGAGCGCATGGTTACGACACCGTAATTATTGGGTTTGGCCGCTGGCGGTCGGAGGGTCATCCCGTTTCTTATGTAGCTCAGATTAATAATTACGTACTAGTAAGCATAATCTTTATAAAGATTTTTCCATGGCTTTACATGATGACACGCTAGCCTCGTTGGTAGTGACCCTGCCTTCGAAGCTGGAGGTCCTGGGTTCAAATCCCGGTAAGGGTATTTGTGTGATGAGCACGAGTATTTTTTCCTGTGTCTTGGATGTTTTCTATGTATTTAAGTATATATTTCTCTATATAAGCAAGTTAATCGTAGTACCCATAGTACAAGCCTAGAGCTTAGTTTGGGACTAGGTCAATTTGTGTGACATTGTCCTGTGATATTTATTTTTTTATTTACATACCCGAAGATCGTAGCGCAAAAGTAAATTTATCCTATAATTCATTTGACGACACGGCCTCGTTGGGAGTGATCCTGCCTCCGAAGCCAGCGGTCCTGGGTTCAAATCACGGTAAGGGCAGATATTTGTGTGATGAGCGTGAATGTTTGTTCCTGAGTCTTGGATGTTTTTTATGTGTTTAAGTATGTATTTCTCTATTTAAGTTAATTATCGTTTTTTAGCCTAGAGCTTAGTTTGGGACTAGATCAATTTGTGTGAGATTGTCCCCTGATATAATATATTTTTTCATTTACAAGTTAGCAACCTGTATATTTTTCAGTCCTTCAATCTCATATTCATCAAAGCTAGAATTGAATGGATCCTGGACAATGGGGCACAAATTGTCGACCCTCAATAGAAGTTCGTTCCTTTTAACTACTCTCGTTGGGTTTCCAATCCGGTCCAAACTGAATTCGATTGGAGAATAAAACTATGTGCTATAGAGTTCTGGCTATCTACCTATGTACGCTGGGGGCAAAGATAGATTTTATTTCGGGCTGGTGACCTGTGAAACGATTCGCTCGGCAATATGATATCTATTTAAGTCAACCACCTTCTTTATAGCTGAATACACAGTAAAAACATAAGTGTTATAATTGTGGGGTCCTAGTGGAAAAGGGTTAATACTCTACTTAACAGGGCCTCTGTTCTCCTAGATTAAAACGATATTGCGTTTAACTCGGCCGCCTTTACTGTCAAGTTATCAAAACGTTAACAATACGGAAACACGTCACACGCAATATCGTTTTAAGTTAGTAATAGAGGCCCTGGTAATAAAAAAAGCATACCAGGCGTTGCCTGTAATAAGAGCAATAAGTTGAGGGATCGTTTCCACACCACAAACGTAACAACATTTATTCTACAACTTTTGAAAATAACTTATTGTTAACTAAATATAAATCAACTAAGATTTTCTAAGCAAGCAATGTATTGCGAAAACTGAGAAGATTGTAGGCCAAACAGCAGTGTTCCTATTGCTGTGTTCCGGTTTGGGGATAAGACACCCGGTGAAATAACTAGCATAGAGGCATTCCATCTTAGTCCTCAGGGTTGGCAACACATTTGCAGTCTTGTAAATGCGAATGTCTATGGGTCACAGTTTCCACTTATCATCAGGTGGCCTGTGTGCTCGTTTGCCTTCTCAGTGCCATAAAAAACTGCTGACTGTAGATGTCAACTAGACTATTGGATGAAGTACATTGAAAATGCTAACAAGTTTTTTAAAAAAAAACCCATTTTTTTTATTTTTTTTTAAAGTTGTAGAAAAAATGTTGCTACGTTTATAGAGTAGAAACGATCCCTCAATTTATTGTTCCTATTACAAGCAACACCCGGTATACACATAAACGGAGTATACTATGTAGACTTAAACCCGGTTTTACTACGACCCCAAAATTTTAGCTGAAGTAGTATTCAGTTTATGTTAGTCAGTAAGTAAACTGAGTGTGGCGCAAAAAATTTTTTTTTACAAAATCAGCTTTTATATGCAGACCAGCTGTTCAGTGCGACTCTACGTGTTAAAGTCGTTTATCACTTATCCTAGGGAACTTACTTAAGTATTTAATGTCATTCCCTGGGACCTAATCTAGCTTAGTTTTCAGATAAAATTCGGATTTACGTACATACCTCTTGCAAATGCTCTCATACGTTCTTTTGTTAGTCTCACTGACGTTAGAACCCAAAAGACTTTTTAAGATCTCTTGCACATTATGTTAAAAATTAAGGATAAAATAAAAAAAGAAATCTATTTTCATCTTGAAAAATAACTTAAGTAATTATTTTAGCTAGGCGCAAATTGCATGAAAACATAACAGAAATGTCAATTAACAATAATGAATAAAACCATTCAACCAAGCAACCTTAGCGATGTTCTTTTATCTCTGTCAAGCGAATAAAGGATAAAAATATCTCTGTTATCTCATGAATTAATTCAAAATGGCATAATTAAACCAAAGAGAGCCTATTTAAATACCCGCATTACAGAATAAAGCGGTTCTTAACAGATTTCGCGTATCTTTGTTATGACATACCCCCGTACAATACACGAGGGGGAACTTACGCGTTTAGCCCGCAATTCAAAGAGGTTACATATTAATTTTGTGACGTAAATAATTGTTTTAAAAGGCCTTTTGTAAAGGCGAGCTAAAAATATTAGCTTCACTTACTAAATATCTATTAATCTAACAAACGATGTTTTCAAATGTTGAAAGTCAACTTTAACCCCTACTTCTAATTTTCCGATTGACTTAAAATTTGGCATACTTAAGAAAGTATGCCAAAAGAATAAGAATGAGATTCCGATGACAATGAAATAATAAGGAAAGTTGTCTAGGAACCCCTCAATGGCCCCTAGTAGATCCGTCGACATTGGACTCATCTAAGGACAGTTGGAACTAAAATGTGTTATGTTTTACTTCATTACTAAAATGTTAATGTGTTAAATTTTGAACTGTTTATCTATTATAAATATAACTCCGTGCACCTAATTTAATAAAAGGTATGTGTAATGCAAAGCTTGAGTTTAAAATCTATAAAATACATTAGATGCACGGAATTAAAAAGGGTGTTCACGAGCTTCTTTCCTTCAACTGAATGACCTGAGAGGTATTATTTTGATTCCAACAAAACATGAGTACGTACTGGATCAGCGAGTTTCATCCTAGACTTTATGATCGTTTAACATCAGGGGAGATAGAGGCCAATCGCTGGTCAGTCCTCATTAAAAAAAATGTTTCTGAAAAGTCCTATTTGTATATAAACATAATTAATAGTAATAAAAAAGAACATACCAAATTTTTAAGGAGTTCTGTTCATTTCCCACAAATTCCATACTAACTTAAACCTATTCATAACCAATTAGAAAAACAATCTTCAAAATCAGTGGACCATTTTGTTCAGAAATCGAGTACACACATAAAACGTTAAAACCTAGAGACGAATTTAGATCCCCTTTCTTTTTTGAACTCGGATGATAAAAATACAAACGAACTCAGTACCTCCTCATTTTTTTAAAGTCGGTTGATTAAGTTAACCCTACACATATCTGTTTAGTATTTTAATTACACATATTTGCGTGGAAAGCAGAATTAGCATCCACGCTTCTCTCCTTCACAAAGTGTGGACTAAGAAGATAAAAAGTTTTTTAATTACTTCATTTCTAGGAACAAAGTAAATACTGCTCTATAATAATTGCGTCGTTAATACTCTGTTTTGTGATTGCGTTGAAAGAGCCCTTAAAAGGTTTTGTTTTGGAACCCTATAATTATAACCATCTTTTGTGCCGGGACCCCGTGAGTCCGGAAGCCTTCCCTGCTCCGGGGATAACTTCCGTTTCCGTTTCTAAAGAAGTTACGTTTTTGGAGCTTTTCGTATAAAACGGATGTCGATTCCGGCTTTAAATGGACGTCTAAATTATGATTTATGACTTATCACTAGATTTTAAGTTCCGGTTACATATTCAAGTGTATTTTTGAGAAGTATTGTCACCTTAAGTTTTTTTAGGTTTTTGTATTACCTTTTCAAAGATGCTTTAAGAATTGTAAAAAACGTCTTTAGGTCAAATGGGATGGAATATAACTGAGAACAAATGCTTCATTTTTACATAGGAAAGGGTGGGGAGCTAATAGTTTATTATTACAGTGGTTATTTTTAGTAATTTTATTTGTTTATCGTGAATATCGTAAATCTGAACAACAGTAGTATACAGTACAAAAAAGTGTTTACACGACACGCTAGCCTAGTTGGTAGTACCCTGCCTTCAAAGCTAGGAGTCCTGGGTTCAAATCCTGGTAAGGGCAGATATTTGTGTGATGAGTACGAGTATTTGTTTCTGAGTCTTGGATGTTTTCTATGTATTTAATTATATATTTCTCTATCTAAATTAGTTTATCGTTGTCTAGTACCCATAGTACAAGCCTAGAGCTTAGTTTGGGACTAGGTCAATTTGTGTGGCATTGTCCTGTGTTTTATTTATTTACATACATACGTATACATTTAAATTGAAGCTTTTAAATGGAATCATGAAAACCAAGTGAAGATAGCTGTGAACATTGACACCCCCAGATGATTTTCAAATTATCTCATCCCAACTCTAGTTACGAAAAGTAAATTTTCTTACCGTCCAGTATTTAGTACCGCGTCAGGTGCAACGTCAAATTTACTTTTACAAGCCGGAAAACTTGTTACCAGCCAGTAATTACAATGAAGGCAGCTGGGAAGAGGTCGTTAAGTCCAAAATTGGAACTTCCTCCGATACTCGATAACGTCGGTTCCAGACAGACTCGACTTAGGACAAAAATAACGACAATTTATTATCTATATACGTCATAAGTTCCTTTAACATTTTGTTATCGTTATTGATGAAATTGCTAGCTAATCAACCGTACTTTTAATGTGATTTTGATCCTAATCAACAGTTGGTTTATTTCAAATTACTGATATTTTGACACAGTTAGGTACAAGATCAATGAATATTGCGTTACGTAATAATAAAAAATAATAATATCACGGGACAATCTCACACAAATTGACCTAGTCCCAAACTAAGCTCTAGGCTTGTACTATGGGTACTAGACAACGATAATATACTTATATAGAGAAATACATACTTAAATACATAGAAAACATCCAAGGCTCAAGAACAAATACTCATGCTCATCACACAAATATTTGTCCTTACCGGGATTTGAACCCAGGACCTCCAGCTTCGAAGGCAGGGTCACTACCAACGTGGCAAGCGTGTCGTCAAACGTATTAATAATACGATCAGAACAGATGATTTTAAGCACTAATTAAAGCGTTCTTTAGGGTTTCCTATCCACATAGTAATAATTGAATCCTATTACTCAGCCTCCGCTGTACGTCCGTCCATCTTTCTGTCAGCGGGCTGAATCTCATGAACCATAATAGATAAAAAATTAAAGGCGCCCCCAGGCACACAAGGGTCAAGAGCTGTTCATGTGCTAGTCCGACTAACATTTAGCCGGTTTTTCAATAACATTGTCCAGGGGCTGAAATACACGGTGAAACCTTATTGTTTTAGACTTGTTTCCGTGTTGTCAAATGACAGTATAATCATCGCGTTCTAAAATGCCTAATTTGACAAATGGCAATGCGTACAAAATATAACCTCAAACGCATAATACAGGGTGACTTCAAATTGGTAATACAAAATCAATGTTTTACACACATTTCCCCTAAACTTAGCCCCTCAATTAAGTCTCATACTTTTAAAATAATCAGAAGTATTTTTTTTTAATTTTAAAATTTATTTCATTCTTGTTGGCTTAACATGGTTATCCTACCATAATAATTAACAAAGAAGTTTAAAGAATTTCAAATGAACACTTTCCTCTTTGGTTATCCGTCACCTGTCGCAATTTATGAAGAAAACGTGTTTTGATTAGTAATTGTCATTTAGGTATCAAAGAAAATAAGATTGTATTATAAATGTAGTGTAACCACACTTTGGGACCATAATTATTTGTTTTGTTCGAAAATTAGCATTAATTAAATACAGTTAATTTTAACAAAGGGGTTAATGTATTATACTGTGTTGCATTAACAAAGCCACAATCAAGTGTTTTGTATTACCAATTTGAAGTCACCCTGTATACAGAATAGCATTTCAGAATGCGATAACTACAAGCGGCCGAGTTTAAAACAATGCCATTACACGTCAAAGATATCCGTTTATGGATTTGATGAAGATGATAATGATGATAGAGACCCTGATTACAATAAAATATAGTATAAAAACCTAGCTCTTTGCTTTAAGCACCGCACTACTCGATACTATATTATATCAATCAAGTAAATCGCTAAGGTAAACTTGCGGTCAACCTTTCGTTCATAATAAGTCTCATGTAACCGATCGTGAATCATTAAGAACACGAATTCCTTTCACATAATATCGTAACTTGCAAAAAATGTGGTTGGAAAAGCAACCATCAAAGGCTTTCCTTAAATATTGTAATCACATTTGTGCAGCCGTTCCCAAACTCTTACACACACGTAATTTTAACAGGGAATATTTTAAATTCCAACAAGCACGAACCTAAGCGTTCTGTAATTTATATTACAAATTAACGTTGTTACGTTGGCACGCCTGAGAGCGGAGCTTGTTTCTGATCAAATTAGACAACACTGCGAAACCCCACGCGCGGCATTCTCTGTCCCACGTGTGTTACCGCTGTTACATTAAAACAATAAGGTATTATGAGTTGCTTCGTTGTTGAGATAACGACAAAGCTAGTCTTGTGATAGCTACTTATTTGATTAAATTATTACGGTATGCACCAGGTTTTATCGCACTCTAAAGGTTCATATACGATAACATGTCAAAAGCAATATGGTTTTACTGACTTAAATAGGGGTGTCTATCATTTCATCGAATTTATCATTTCATCGAACGCTATTTTCTGCTAAAACCATAATGTTTTCAGGACATTTTGAACATGCAACCTAACCTACGTAATTAATGTTTAATATACTTGTACATACCCTGAATGAAATTCGATGAAATGATACATTCGATAAAGTGGTGAGTTACCTGTTGAATAGAGTCTGAAGGATTTTTCCGATTACTACATCATTTCGTGTTGAAAGAAAGCAAACTATATTGAAGTTGTTTGCTATTTTAGTAAAGTTTCCACGTGCTCCACGTGAATACTGCAGCGAGCTTGAGTGGAAACCGACGAGTATAGCCATCACGGAGATATTGGCTCGACTGCACGCCCTCAAACCTTCGAATTGAGACCGACCGATAAATTGAATTTTGCTGTAGTCTAACGGCGTATTACATTTCGGGAATTCCGTCGAAATATCTACTGTATCTATTCTGAGACACCCTCTAGATGGATATAATATATAAATAATATTCATCCACATAGTGTCCCAGAATGACGTAAATAATAGGGACAAGAAAACCATCTCTATATCGCTTCATAATATAAATTTAACTATCCATTGTGTTAATTAGTTTAATAACTATTAAGGTTTTAATTATTCTGGTACAGAATTTCGAGAATTTTGTGATTGGGGTAATATTTAACCAAAATTAGGTTGACAGAAAACCAATTTTTCAGTACAAAGTGTAATGGAAGGTAGCTCAAATTGATCATAATTCCGAATTTTCATAATTTCTTTATATGAAGTCTTTATTTTTTGTTATCGCTTATAAAAAGACCTAACCTAATCTACGTTTAGCAACTAAATTGTGCATTTTATTTAAAATAGCTCCGACGTAACATATCTGACGGAAAAATTTAAATTCGGACAAATGAATATTCGGAAAACCATAGTTCGGAATTTTTAGGTGTTCCCCTCTCCTAAACGTTGTAGTGTATTATTTATGTCATGGAGAAAGTGATCAAGCACACAGGCCACATGATGATAAATGAGATTTGTGACCCATAGACATTTGCATTTTCAAGACTACAAGTCTGCAATCCCAAGAACGCAAATGCGTTGCCAACTCTGAGGACTAAAATGGAATGCCTCTATGCTAGTTAATTTCTCCGGCTGTCTTGTCCCCAGACCGGAATGCGAACACTGCTTCTTGGCGGTAGGTTAACGGATAAGATGGTGGTAATGGCCCGGATGGAACTTGCACAAGATCTTACCTCCACTCCAGGCGAGGAAGACAAATCCAAAGTCCTCGTTGACAATAATAATTACATAACATAAAGTCACGCCTTTATTCCCAGAGTGGGGTAAGCAGAGCTACAGAATTAACAACAACTCTAAAAAACTTGTTGATAATTCTGTAATCACATTTTACACAATCAGGCTAAGATGTTTACCAGTGTATTAGTGACAAGTTGCAAGCCCATCGCCTAACAGTACTACAAGCCCTTATTCCCTTAGTCGCCTCTTACGACATCCACGGGAACACATGGAGTGGCACTATTCTAACCCGGCAACCACACGGAAACACACACAATAATAATAATTTATTTAGTTTATTTGGGTCATCAACAGCGATACATTGAAATAGATACTTAAGATATGGATACATTTGAGTAAGCTAATAACAGAGGACCACAAGAAATACAAAAGTACAAATGGAGTTATAACTAACTAAATATACATTTGCTAAAATAATCAAGTACAATATTATCCTTATTAATAATCCTAAAGACAACTAAAAAAGTTTTTTTTTACTTACAAGAATGTGTGTGTGTGTGTGTGTGAGCGTGGGTGTGTACAATAATTAAATACAGCCGCGAGTGCGTTCGGTGTCATACGTTAAATTTGTATGCGTGGCGCGCGGGGTCGCGCTTGTTTGTTCTCTCCTTCGACACAGGCAGCTAAACGTCATAGTGCTGAGGTCGCGCTACGAGTACTAGCCACTATGTAAAATGCCTTCGACGACACTTTACCCTAAATAGTACTGACCCTTCGTCTTGGATGTTTTGTATGTATTTGAGCACATATTTCTCTAAATAATGTTTATCGTTGTTCAGCACCCGTAGTATAAGCTTACAGCTTAGTTTGGATCAAGGTCAATCTGTGTGACATTTTCCCCTGTTTGTTTTTTATAAGAATCACCAATTTACGGATCAATTTACCAAGAAAATACGAGAATTTAGCTAGTACGATCATATTGCCAAAGGCGTTTGCTGCCCTAATGTTAACAATATCGAGTTTGTGAGGAAGAAAATATTCTTGATGTTTTAATTTGCAGAGCAACGAGGAAAATTCACCAACGTTGGGCTTTTTCATCGCCGAGGTCAAGTTTATTTCTTTATCATGATAATTACTCTGATATTTCTAGGAATGTTAGACGTTAAGCTGCCGCTATTTTTTGTTCTTACTCTATTTAATAATAAATGTATACCTATAAAAAGATAACGATTGTAAAAAAATGTTGTATTCTTTTTTGTCAAGGAACTTAGGCAGAACACGTATTTTATTTCTTCAATAAGATAATCAATATTGATACGGTCATATCGTATTATAGAGGTTATCTTCGTTTCGTCAAAAATTTGCCAAATTGATGCAGTTCCCAAACATATAATTTGACCAAACTGCTTTATTTCCGAAACTGTAAACATTTCAGGATTTTTATAAAAATATGGTCCAAGAACTTATATATGAAATACAAAGGATTAAATAACATTTCATGTAGTAAATACTAAAAACTACAGCTAGCGCGCTGACGGTGTTAATTTTATACACAGTTAAAATAAAATAACTTAACCTAACCTATAGGGTTCTACACGATGGTCCTAAAATAAATCGTAAAATATAAAAAAAAAAAACATAAAATTATTAACTATTAAACAGGTAAAAACTCCGACGTGATTCCGACGGGTCTTCCAAATTATTTGCTATTAAAACGTACGACATAACATGAAATGCTATAAAGCTACATGCTATAAAAAGACTTGCTATAATCATTAATTTGCCTTAAAAGCCATTTTATATAAGGTTTAGTAACTGTAGTTTCTAACTAAAAATCTAAATAAGTACAAAATGATTCCATACAGGTTAAAGCTGCAACAAATATTTAAATAATAGAAAATGACCATAATAAACGAAATAGAATTATAAAGAAGAGTATTTGATAACTAAGGATAATGTTTATATTGTGGGTAAAGCTGCCCTGTTATAAATAATTCATGGACAAAAAGTGACCCAACCGTAACTAACCCGGTGCCTTACACTTCCTTAAAATATTTACCTGTAGGAACGATGTTATGCCGTGGTTATTATACTATTCAGGTTTTATGATATACAGGATGTCTTGGAGACGTGATACAGCGCGCTTGATTTAATTCAACGACAGGGTACATTATTCTTGAAGCAGCTAAGTAAGGCTTGATGTTATTCTAAACTTGGATTCTGCTGCTCACTGGAAAATATTTGGTGTGAACTTCTATCGGATAAAAATCTAGTTTTTAATACATACCTTAACCTCTAAATATGCGTTGTTATTTCTGAGAAATGATATTGTGTTGAGCGCGGACAAAAAATAGTTTTTAAATTAGAAAATGGTGGAGTTTTGAAAAAAGTACTTTTGTTTGTACTATAAAATACAATAGTTCAAATAAAGGCCGAGTTTAAAATAATAAAATATTTACAACCGCTTTTGATACCCTGTATATACTGCATAGCACAATAAAGCGTGTTCGTCCCTTGACAAGGGATGTAGCAAAATTTGCTCCAACATTAAACGGCATTTTCGTCCCACACTTAACCTGAAAATGGGCAGTGTGCTTCAAACGGAACTTTTAATCTTCTTTATAGTGCCTTTAACACTTGGAGGATCATAAAGTACATTGTTGGTAGCGATTTTATGAGATTTTATTTTCAGGTCATGCTTCGTTTCTGTAAAATAATTGTTACAATTTGATAAGCCGGTGTAGTTTGTTAGTTCACAATCTTTTGGCATCCGGTTATAAAATGAAATCTGGATATTTTTTTGACTTAGCCCTATAAATAGGCTTTGTAAATGACTTACAACCAATGAGGCTCATTGAAGCACTAAAATTAATGTTTTCGGAATATTTATTTTCTAGTCTACTATATAACTACCATAATTATTTTCACAGCAATTTCAGACCGTTAGTTAATTCATCCCTACACAAAATGTTTACCCGGTAACTTTCCGTAGAAATCACTGTTCCTTGAAATATATGCACACTTGCATTTTATAATATTCATGTTTCTTCGAGCTTGCTTGCTGATAATATTCATATATTATTATACGCCTCGTACATAAACGTGCTTTTTAGGGTTTCGTACCCACATTACAATTACGTCCACTGTTTTGTCTCTGTGTTTGTCTGTCAGCGGGCTATATTTCCTGACTCGTAATAGGTACACAACTAAAATGTTAACAGAGTGTGTATTAGTATAAGGGGACCCCAAATAAGAAACGTGTTATTTCGGCGTTTTTTGCTCGACCTTAAAAAAAATATCTCTTGAACTATAACAGATAGACACTTTAACAAACATCTAGTAACAAATAACAAAGATACTCATTTTATATAAAAAGTAAATAAATAAATAAATTACAGGAAAATGTCACACAAATTGACCTAGTCCCATACTAAGCTCTTGATTTGTACTATGGGTACTGGACAACGATAAACTTACTTATATTCGTGCTCATCACACAAATATCTGCCCTTACCGGGATTTGAATCCAGGACCCCTAGCTTCGAAGGCAGGGTCACTACCAACTAGGCCAGCGTGTCGCCAGTAAATCTATAAACAAAACTAATATACTTTTGAATCATATTTCCATTTATGTACCTGTAAGTATAAAGCCAAAGGTTAGGTAAGTACATAAATCACGAAGCACACACTCCCAGTATACTACTCAATCCCCCTGTATAACTGGAACTTCTGTTGGACTTTGCATATTTGTTTTGCAACTCGAGTAGTAAGCTGATGGTAAGGCGAACTTAATACTGCTGACGTCGACGTATGTTCCTTAGTAAAATAAAGGGAACATGTAGACTTGGATGGTTAAGTAACTTGTACGTATGAATATTTAACTTAATATACTCGTAGAACTTCTTGTAGTTTGTGATTTTTATCATTTAAATACTTTATACAAGCGGGTAAAAAACTTGACGTAAAATTTATCAGACAAAACTTATACGGTGTCCCCTTGTTTTACAGAAACATAGAATGTATCACTTCACAGAATTTTCATTTCATAGAAAGCTAATTTCTGCAGAAACCTTAACGTTTCAGATTATCTTAAGCATGAGTTACGTAGGTTAGACGTGTGACCACCAAAAAATAATCTGAAAACAGTAAAGTTACAGCAGAAATTAGCTTTCTATGAAATAAAAATTCTGCGAAGTGATACACTGTGTGAAACGAGTTTCTGTAAAACAGTGTACAACCATACTAAATTAACAATTAGTTAGTCATTTGTGTTTACATTTTAATGACAGGATAGAGAAAGTTTGTTTATCTGTGTTATAATTTCAACGATTTTGTTACTTAATTAGATTTGCTTTTACTACATTAACTAAGGACATTCGTTAGTGGAATATTGTCATTTATGAAATTCAACGAATCGTCATTACGGGGCAAAAAATAAATAAAATTATTAAGATCACGTAAATCAGTGATAAAGCGTGGTTTATTAATTTTCTCCCCCCGTATCTGGGTCGTGATGAATTTATAAAATTGGACGATTTGAGTGCACGAGACAGAGCTCACGTCACAAAACACTTTCATACGTGTTCTTTTTTTGAATACGAACATCGTCTCACGCTTCCCCGTCAAAGAGATTTTACGTGACAAACTCCAGATTTCCTTTGCCTAACACCTTTGCTCCCAAAAGCAAAGAAAATGCACCCCTGTTCTTACAAAAATACATCTTAGTGCTCAGGGTTGGCAACGCATTTGAGGTCTTACAATTATAGTCTTGAGAATTCAAATGTCTATGGGTCTCAGATTCCACTTACCATCAGGTGGCCCGTGTGCTCGTTTGCCTTCTCCTTAACATAAAAAACTGAATAGTGAGTAAGTAGCTTTTACTTTGTCCGCACAGAAATCGCAATTTCCAATTCTCAATTTTTGCAATTTTCTCGGAAACTGACCATTTTCTGAGTTAAAAAATTCCTACCATGACATGCGTCCGACTCAGGGATACAACCTATCCCCCTTATTCATAAACGCACAATAAACCCCCCGTGTTGTTGCTGGGTTAGAATAGTGCCACTCCATGTCTTCCCGTGGATGTCGTAAGAGGCGACTCAGGGAATAAGGGCCTGTAGTATATTTAGGCGATGGGCTTGCAACCTGTTACTAATAAATACACTATGAACTTCTTGGTCTGATTGTGCAAAATGTGGTTACAGAATTACCGACAAGTCTTTTTAGAGTTGTTGGTATTTCTGTAGCTCTGCCTATCCCACTCTGGGTATGAAGACGTGATGCTATGTATTTATGCACAATAAAGTTTTTGCCACTTATTGTCAAATTAAAATATCACTATGACAGAATAGATAAGATCTAATCATGTTTTAACCAAACTGTAACTATTGCGCGGGTATGATTAAGAGGGTCAGTTCGGCAAAATTTGTGACAACTACTTGCATTGTGTGGTCGATAGTTAAGAGCTTGTGTGCATATAAGTTATGTTTTCATATGATAGGTCTAAAGCAGTCCTGACGGCGTTTTTGTGGGAATGGGCTTAGCCAGAAAATTAGGCTTTAAAAACGTTAACTTTCGGTGTGTCCACAGGAAAGCCGGCAACCTGAATCTGTGTACGTCCATATTATTAAAAAAGTAAGAAATAACGAACCATAAGGATATAATGTATATTGCACATTACTCGATACTTGATCTAAGTAAATGTTATTACCTGCCCATTCACCCGATATGATTAAAAAAATCAGGTTTAATCAAGTAGTCATAATTATCAAGTTAGAGCCCTGTGTATCAAATCCAACGGCTTGAAATATTCAGGGCTACTAATTACCCTATTCATTTGATTAATTGGACGCACTCTACCTATCAATTTGTTGAATTGGTCTATTAATCAGACTTTAAAAGCTGGGTAAACTTACAATAGCGTTCAATTTTGAAATTTTTAGAGGTCTGTTCTAAAATTGTAAAAAAGGAACGAGAACTTTCAACTTGAACATAATCTACGTGTAATATAAAAAGGATTCTTCATTTTTAGGGTTCCGTAGTCAATCTGGGAACCCTTATAGTTTCGCCATGTCCGTCCGTCCGTCCGTCCGTCCGCAGCCTAGTGCAGAGACTATTAGTACTAGATAGCTGCAATTTTGCATGAATATGCATATTAGTCACGCCAACAAAGTGGTACAATAAAAGTAAAAATTTTTTTTTTTTAGTGTACTTCCCTACACGTAACGTGGGGATGTATTTTTTTTCTCGTCCACCCTATAGTCTGGGGTGTGGTTGGATAGGTCTTTCAAAAATTTTATGGGTTTTTAAAAACAGTTTTTTAATTAAGTAATCCGTTTATGAAATATTAAGCTTTAATGCGCTAATTTTTGTTAGACTCAAGTGTCCCCCCCCCCCTACAGCCAAAACTACAATTACTAAAAATCTGAAAAATATCTTAAATGAAAGAGCATATAAGCAATTTAAAAGGATAACTATCACGACTAAGTAGACATCATTCGTTCTTGAGATACAGGCGATTAAAATGTTTATACCTACTAAAATCATCTACGACGGCACCAATTGACTTTAAATAGAAAATTAGTGATTACTTGATGATTTTTTACGTTTGTAGTACTTAACGGTTTCGGAACCCTACACTGAGCATGGTCCGACATGCTCTTGCCCGGATTTTTTTCTATATTTACCAAAAATAAACGACTCAAATGTATGCACTAAAACACAAATAATTGAAAGTGAAAAAAAAACAAACTGAAATATTTTCACTGTAACTGAACGTACTAGCATATACATTGTAATAGTTGCAATATATCACCAGAAACTTGTCTGAATACCCGCGTTGTTTGCTAAGTGCATTGTTACGGGACTCTGATCCTCTTTGTGACGTTAAATTGAATACCGTGTTACACAAACACCTTACGCTACTTACCTAAACGTTATAAGCTTAAGAATAATGTTGAGAAAACAGTGTTAAAATTGAGGGAAAATTTGGTTAGCGAGTTTTTTCCTTGCTGAGAAATACTTTAAGGATAAAGTTAAACACCTTTACAACGTTAAAAGTTTAATTATTTAAACATATTTTATTCCGTGCAATATCGGCACAACCTGTATTGTTACATATTTTGTCACTTTAGGGGCCTTATAAATGAGAAACAATTATAAACACCTATGCTAGAGGAAGACAGCAATTGTTGCCGGCCTCAAATTGCCGTAAAAAGTTCTGTTGACAGTCACCATGTAACGACTATTGAGCAAAATAAAAGTCTTTATTAAATTACTAGCATAAAGGTATTCCATCTTAGTCCACAGGGTTCGTAACACATTTCCAGATAATTCTATACCCTATTCCCCTTACAAATACATTCTCAAGACTACAATCCTAAGACCTCAGTTGATAACCCTGAGGACTAAGATGGAATGCCTCTTATGCTAGTTAATTTTATCGGTTGTCTTATCCCCACACCAGAACACAATAATTCGTACACTGCTGCTTGCTTGGAGGTAGGTAGGTTAATGGATAAGATGGGGGTAAACTTGTTAGATAGTAGCAGATGTTTTATCCACATTTATCTATAGCGATAAACGTGACTGTAAAAATCCCGCCGTTTTCAGATTCGACTAAAAGAGTAAACAGTAAGGGAGAAAGTTTTTCCGATTTTTTCGATTCTGGGTTGAATATTGAATAGTGTGATTCGCTTGCGATGTGCCTGCGGGCGAAATAGTAACGGAGATCCGCTTGCTTTTTTTAAAAACATTTTTACTTTTATTAATACGACTTGTAGAAACGAAAATATAATACTTAAAATAATGGTTTATATTTGGAACACGTCCATTAGGGAAACTTAGTCAACAGTGCTTATTAATATATTAATTAAAATCACTTTTATTACCTTTTTAGCCATCCGAAGACGTTTTATCACGAACGATTTATGACACGCAGATCAAGCAACAATGACGTAAAGATAGGTTTAATACCTCGATAAAACTTTGATTTTCAACCCTTTTTAGGGTTCCGTAGTCAAACTAGGAACCCTTATAGTTACGCCATGTCCGTCCGTCCGTCTGTCCGCAGTCTAGCTCAGAGACTCTTAGCACTAGAAAGGTGTAATTTGGCTTGAATATACATAATTAATAGTCACGCCAAGAAAGTGGTAGAATAAAATTATGTAAGATTTTTTTTTTAGGGCACCTCCCTTACACGTAACGTGGGGATGTCATTTTTTTTTATCGTCTACCCCATAGTGTGGGGTATTGTTGGATAGGTCTTTCAATATTATAGGTTTGTGACAACTACTTTTCGATTTAGTGAAACGTTTATGAAATATTAAGCTTTAAAGCGCTAATTTTTGTTAGAGTCAAGTGCCCCTCCCCCCCTACAGCCATAACTACAAATACTAAAAATCTGAAAAAAAACTTAAATGAAAGAGCATATAACGAAATTAAAGAAAAACTATGTAGACATCATTGGTTATTGAGATACAGGAGATTAAAGTGTTTACCTACACCTACTAAAATCATCTAAGACGGCACCAATTTACTTTAAACAGAAAATTAGATATTACTAGTTGATTTATTATGTTTGTAGTACTTAACAGCATCAAAACACTACACTGAGCATGCTCTGACATGCTCTTACCAGGTTTTTTATGCTGTTGCTGTGAATACAAATAAAATATAAGTAAAGAGTGACATTACTATTGGGTATAATTAATTGTATACTATGCATGACTAAATTAATAAAAAAAAAAATGTATTTTTCTAATAAAAATAATCATACAAAATTCTTAAAAGCTAAAACGCCGTAAACCTTACATTGTGTTATTCTCGCTACGCACACAAGATTACTTTATATTGAAAGGAACCCTCCCAAACTATTTGTTTGTTTATCGATACCAAGGAAAAATGAGTCGATGCCGCGGCTTTACAATCCACTGGTCCGAATAATGAAAACTCGGCTGGATACGCCATAACACATGGGTGTCGATTTATCATAAAAATCGAGGATTTATCGTACCTGGGCGGTTTGAGTGTTTATTTAAGCATACAGTTGCAAGTCGTTTTTAGGGTTCCGGAGCCAAATGGCAAAAACGGAACCCTTATAATTTCGTTATGTCCGTCTGTCCGTCTGTCCGTCTGTCCGTCTGTCCGTCCGTCCGTCCGTCTGTCCGTCTGTATGTCACAGCCATTTTACTTAGAGCCTATTGGCACTATATAAATGAAATTTAGAGGATAGATGTATTCTATGAACCGCTATGCAATGAAGTAGTAAAATTGAAAAAAAAAAAACATTTAGGGATGGCACTCCATACATGTAACTAGGGGACGAAAAACATATTTTGAGTCACATCAGCGTGTGGGGTATTTTTAGATAGGGCTTCCAAAATGATACCGAGGTTTTTAAGTGACTTTTTTACGTAAGTGAACAGTGGGCGAGATATACGCTTCTAAAGTCGTAAAAACTCAGTCCGGGTGGGTAGCTTTAGAACTGTTAAATAGAACATTCTAATAAAAATTACAGTAGTAGAACATACGAAATACTTCCAACCAAAATTTATTTGAACACGATGCGCTGTGTAGTTTTTGAGATTTTAATTTAAAAAAAAATTACCTTAACCAGCTACGGAACCCTTCACTGTGCGTGGTCCGACATACACTTGGCCGGTTTTTTTTTAGGATCGTTTTGAGCGCATAGGAGTTGCAAAACCCGTCACTTTAGAAGGGAGAATTAAAAAAAAAAGAAAAAAATAATTAAAGACTAGCTGTTTCCAGCGACTCCATCTGCTTAGAAGTCATTTATCGCTATTCCCTCAGGAAAAAATATTTTTTCGGGAAAAAATATCCTCTGTCCTTTCTCAGGAATTGAACATTCTCCAAACCAAATTTGATCCTAATCGATTCAGTAGATTTAGAGATTAACCCATACAACCTCCTAAACTCACAAACTTTACCTCTTTACCTCTAGAATATTTGTACAGATACTTTGAAATGTATAGCCGAGCGCCATTTTGAGGTTATTAAAGTAAATTTTGCAATACAATTTTGAATAAGCCTTCATTGTAATTTTGCGCTGTGGATTGTCACCATAAAATAAAATAAATGGTTTATTTCATAAAACATGAAATAAAATTATTTAACTTTTAACCATTTATTCAAACATTTACACCTTTTTTAATTTCCCGTCTTAAAATCTAAAGTTTTAAGCGATCATTTTTTTTCCAGCGTGATGTCATGGACATTAATAAACATAATTTTCCCTCAAGTATTTCTAATTGTGAGGTAATGTGTAGTGGGTATACCTCACGTCATCATCTCACAATTATGGTAACCCTAGCAAGACGGGTCATAATGCGTACAATTTAAAAATGGAACAATCTGTATTTTTTTATATACACTGTGCCCATGAGCATTACGAGAGATTTTAACATCATATTCCTAACAAATTATGGTGGTTCCTTACATTCATTGAAAATGCGGTCAACTTTCAACCTAATGAAGATGAAACGCGAAAAGGTTTTCTTCAGACAATGAAACCTAACACTAAGTGTATCTTAAAGCAACCAGCTACAAATATCTTTCGTTCAAAAAAAGGTCAGATTTATTTATTTCTTTTATGTTATTTGCAACTTTATTGCGAAGCAAGAAAGGTAGAATTTCTATAGCTGTTAAGAAGTAGATCTGTCCTTTTTACTTGTGACATAATGCCAGGCTGCATTTCGAGTCACGACTCGGCAAGGGCTGTAAATCTTCCAGTTTACGACGTGTGAAGGCTCCGGCTAACAATGACTTACGATTTTATGATACGCACCAGAATCAACCTTATTTCATTGATATAAAGGCGACGTAAAGTGATAAAATTTATTGGCCCATAATTTTTATATTGATAGTTAAGGATTGGGTGTCTTGTGTCAATAGAAAGCTTGGGTTTAGTACGCAGGGTTGATTTTAATAGCAGATTGATAGGGTATTCAAATAAAATGTTGATTTTATAGGCCATAGTGACGTTTGCGAACGTGTTTCTTGCGAAGTGTTTGTTCAATGTGTACGCCGCGAGCACGCAGCGGCTACGCAGGGTTAAGAGGCCGCATATGCTGCCACGTCGACACTAGAATGAAAAAGTATGACTTTTTCAGCACGAAAAACGTGAGATGGAGATAGTTTGAGCGCGCCCTGATGCAAATTCAAATAAATGCTGTTTACTTTAAAACCCAATGATATTACATATACCCTGTAATATCATTGTTAAAACTACAATATTGATTAAAGAAATGGTTTACCAGGATTGGAGGATAGGTATAAATAATTAGGGTTTCAAAGATTCAGCCATTCAAAATAATGCGATAACTTTAGACGATTTAGAAAAAAAAAAACATTTATTCACTAAACACAACAAGACGCACATAACAGATAAAACAGTAAACAAAAAAACAAAATGGTAGTTATGTGTGTCTTCGTGGTAGTGTACCGGACACTAGCTCAGCATAATGCTGAGGTGCTAGGCACCTGCAGCGCTGATTTTCAGCCAGCACCCAGTGTGTCAGACGGTCGCATTTTGTTCCTAATTGTGTTTTCAAGTTTAACAGTTTCACGGTCAAGTTTAATAGATCCAAAGAACAGAAAAAGGCGTTATGGTTATTGGAATCCAGAACACTACTGACTTTATCATAATACGAGTATAAGGCCTCTTAACGCAGCCACAGAATAAGTAATAGTAGTGGTACACGCAGCGGCGTCACCGCTAATACGTTGAATGTGTGCAAACTGCTAATGTAGGAAAAAGATGAACATAAGTACTTTAAAGTTTTTTTCTGTAAAAATTGACTATTATAATATTATTACTTTAAGATTTTTTCTGTATAGTGAGGAAACGTGTGGCAATCTGTAGTTACCAACTGTTTGATAGAGCATAAATCGTGTAAGTACCTATATAAAAAATACACCGCAAGGGGCATCATGCTAGTGTGTCATGAAAATGAGTATAACAATCACCAGTAAAACTAAACTAACTAAGAACTATTCAAAGAAAAGTAACCTATTGTTATATATTTTTTTAATAATATATTAACCGTGTGGTTTCCGGGTCAGAATAGTGCCACTCCATGTCTTCTCGTTAATGTCGTAAGAGGCGACTAAGGGAATAAAGACTTGTAGTACGGTGTAGGAATTTAATTGTTATGCCACTATGGAACCCTGTCATAATGGCAGCGTAAATCATTAATTTTTGCTTTCTTTCATGTGGTTTGACGCTGTCATTATGACAGGGTTCCATAGTGGCTTAGCAATTAAAATCTTTAACTGTACTGTTAGGCGATGGGCTTGCAACATGTCACTAATACACTAGTAAACTTCTTGCCCTGATTGTGCAAAGTGTGGTTATAGAATCATAAACAAGTCTTTTTAGAGATGTTGGTGTTTTTGTAGCTCTGCCTGCCCCACTCTGCGATCGCAATGAAGCTCAAAACATATAGCATAGAGGCATTCCATCTTAGTCCTCAGGGTTGGCAACGCATTTGAGGTCTTAAAATTATAGTCTTGAGAATTCAAATGTCTATGGGTCTCAGATTCCACTTACCATCAGGTGGCCTGAGTGCTCGTGTGCCTTCTCCAAAACATAAAAAAAACGGATTATAAGGTTTTTCAAGAAAGATGAGTGAATTTGAGTTCATAAATGGTATATAAAAGTTTTATGCCCACTAGCGGGAAAAAAACTTTAAGCATACTTTACGACACGGCACTTTGCTCAATGCGTCATTTGTTACCATCTACTTCTAAGTAAAAGCCATTTGCCCCTGCACTGGCATTGAATTTTAAAACAACTGCATTCAGTTGCTGGTTAAATTCTAGAAGAAGAAAAGCTCAAGTTAAAGTGTATAAGTTAAAACTGCACTTTATAGTGAAGGAATAAATGCGATATTTATCGTGGTTTAGTTAAAGTCTTTTACTTCTCATAAAGCAAATTAGCAAAAAAAAGTCACAGTTACTCCTTTAAATGTACCTATAGGAAAGCTGTGGATTTGAATTAAATTTAGAGTAGATAACAGAATCGATGAGTCTGTAAATTTCTACGTAGTTAATCAAGGACGGGTACATCATTAGGCACTAATGCTATTAAGTGAATGCTATCTTTTAAATATATTTTTGTTTATTTCTCCTTCGGCAAGTTGCCCTTTGGTCTTTCTGCCTTGCTAGGACCTTATTACTAGCAAGATAGGATTGAATCTGCATTGGCTATTGAATTTGAAATGCCTATGGGCTTGTGAGCATAGCACGGACTAATCATAGCAAATAAATTACAACTCAGAAATAGAGAAGGATGTAATAGAATCGTATTATGAAGATGTTCATAATTATTTTTATAACCGTTTAAATTGAGTTTTTTAGGGTATTTCCATCAAATTTTTTCTTGATTCTGACGGTTGAGTTGAAAATTAGCAACGCTCAACATCTGATACTCCATTAACTGGAGCAGAATATTTATTTAAAAAAAAAAATAAAAAATAAAAAATCCGGGGACAATCTCACACAAATTGACCTAGTCCCAAACTAAGCTCTAGGCTTGTACTATGGGTACTAGACAACGATAAACATAGGTACTTAAATAGAGAAATATATACTTATACTTTTTATTTCAAATTGTCAAGTACTTATATTAAGCTCAAAATAGTTCCTAATCCACTTATGACCGTTTTAAATTTCACCCTCCTTAAAATATTTAGAAATAACGACATAGTTTTGCAAATTTTAGCTGTCATAAATTGCTGCATGAACGTCACGTGACAAAGCTATAGCGGTAATGCAATTAAACTAAGTGAAATGATTTTAGTCAATGTGGTTACAGAATTATCAACAAGTCTTTTTAGAGTTGTTGTTATCTCTGTAGCTCTGCCTACCCCACTCTGGGAATGAAGGCGTGATGTTATGTATGTATGTAGTCAAGCACACATGATTATTTGCCATTATTGTAAATGACATAAGAGTTATCAAACCGTTGACAATACGGAAACATGTCAAAGACGATATCGTTATTGCCGTGTAGAATCTGGTTATTCCCATCTTCCAACCTATCCAACCCAAGTATATGGAAATTTTGCCATATACCTGGGTTGGATAGGTTGGAAGATGGGAATAACCCGTAGAATCCCAGCCCTGGGCCTCTATTCTACTGCGTTATAACGATATCGCGTTTGACGTGTTTTAGAATCGTTTATGTCACAATCGCCATTATTGTAAATGACATAAGAGTTATCAAAACGTTGACAATATGAAAACAAGTCAAAGACGATATATGGTTATTACCGTGTAGAATCCCAGCCCTGTTGTCTGTAGTTGTAACACATCTGTATCTATAGACCGTTTGACATTCTATATTTGAAATTTGACGTATGCTCCATATAGCAATATCGCGTTTGAAGTGTTTGAAGTGTTTCCGTATTGACAACGTTTTGATAACCCTTTTGTCATTTACAATAATGGCGACTGTGACATAAACGATTTTAAAACATGTCAAACGCGATATCGTTTTAATGCAGACGAATAGAGGCCCAGATCAAAGATGATATCGTTATTACCGTGTAGAATCCCAGCCCGGTCCTTTACTTAAGTTTTTCACTTATAACGACCTTTTTGTTTGAAGAATTTTGGTTTGATTGGCAATAAGCTCGAGATGGATTGAAATTAGAAGTCTGTTCACACGTCCACGTTTTTTCGCACGGCTGACGCATGAATTCGGCGAACGTGAGGCATTTGGTACCTAACATGACACGAACCTTTCAAGTCGTCAAATTATAAATCAAAAGTAAAGTAACTCTTTCTTTCCCACGTATTGTCTATTTTGTACAATCTTCTCTGTCGCAAGGATATGTACAAAATATGGTTACCTATCTGAAACACTAAAAAACCTTTGTCAGCAGTTTCATTTGCAATAATTTTCATTTATCCAAAAGTAATTTTTCTCTGAAACCGTTTAACTTTCCTGTGGGGCTAGACAAGGTGTATTCGACACTCGCTAGCGATTATGTTTCGATTGAAAAATATATGGAATTGGCGTACGTTACTATCTCGGTGGCTTACGTCAATTCCATACATTTATCAATCGAAATATAATCGCTAACAATTGTCGAATGCAACTTGTCTAGCACCACAGAATTGTTATAAAATAAACCTAACCTAACCTACAATTCTGAAAGTATATATCATCAAAAAAAAAGTCATTGGGTTCAGAATAAAATGAAAATTATGGCAAATAAAAAAGCTAGCAAACGCTTTTAGTGTTTGCGATAGGATACCACAAAATATATTTATTTAATATGAGTAAGTATTATAATATTTAATAATTTACCGGATGAATTAAGAATGATGTCGGGATAAATGTTTAAACGTACCTTGACTAATGGAGAAATATTTTTACAGTGTCAAGGGATATTTAAGGGTTTAAATTTGTATAATCGACTACCTATGTTTAATAAGTGTTTTGTAAATAGATTACTTATTTACAATATTTGTACACTTGCTTGCATGCCATGTATAACTGTATTCTGAATTTGATGTGATTTCATTTTGTTGTTACCTTGCTTATAGGTTGAAGTTAAATCTTGCAAGCCAGTTTTAAATCAATTAATGTTATTAAAATGGGATGTTTAAATAGTTTGAGTTTTTTTACACCATACCATAAAAGACAAACGAGCAGGCAGACCACCTGCTCTCTATTTTACCATCCTGATTAAGACAGGTGACAGTTGACATTTCAGTGTGCATGGCGCAGCTTACATGAACCGCAGTGATGTATCAGCGTGATAACTTTGCAATGTATACTGAATTGTCACATGTCACCTGTCATTATCAGGATGGTAAAATAGGGGGCTTATGGTAAGCAGTTAGCGTCGCCCATAATCATCAGTGAATACTCTTTGAGTACAGGAAACCCGATATTATATATTATAATGGTGTTTACGAAAGTACGAAATGATCCGATGATTGAGTTGAAAGATGGTAGCAGTATCTCCACTGTACTTAAACCGTAGACCCAGTTTAAACTAGTGTTATTAACGCCTCTAAGGATGATTTCCGAAAAAAAAATCTAACCCTAAAAATTATTCCTTCGTAATGTCAAGACGTCCCTTGGTTCACTTAATACTTCATTTAATACTTAAATTAATTTAATATTAAATGAAGAGCAAAGGCAAAATTAAAATCTAAAATCTTATTTTTTTGACGTTTGGTCATTTGTTTCTACATACAGAATAAAGTGGCTTTTATAAAACATTTTCATTTTCAATACTACCGTCATGCAAACCAAATATTGCCCTAATGTTGCAAACATTTCCTGTTAATAGATTGGCAATTAATGAAGTGGCATTTACGAAATTATCTATAGGGAGCGTGTTACATCCAACACGACTCTGATTTTCATTGCGGCCAATCCAGTTAAAAGGTCCATTTTACGAAGAGCTCCCGACTCTTGTTTCATCCTACGGAATTAACCAACTCGGTCGAGTGACGGAGTTCAAATTATGTTGGCCTTTCAATCGATTATGTATGCCCCGACAACACTAAGATTCATTAAGAATATCGTGAATATTCTTCGGCGTAATCAAGATGGGGTCTTTTTGTTACGTTTTCGAATTAAACAGCAAAACTAGAATCTCTAATCCAGCGGATGAATTGGACAGACAAAGTGTTGCCAGTTGTGTAGTAAGTTTAATAGTATAAACTAAATTTAATTTTTGAGACACGCTTTTGTTGCCGACTTTTTTGGCATAGTCTGCTTATCATGACGATTCTACCGAGCCCTAACACGACGGGTTAATCATGTTCAATTCAGGAGTTCTATGGCCACCTTCCGTCTTCATCAGACCAGCTCGATAGTGCCATATTATTGCATTGCCATCGAGTTTACATAAGTATTCCAAATTTCAGCTCAATCGGACAACAGCAAGAGACTAAAAAGTTGATTGCAAATTTTGACGGACAACTTACATACGAACATAATATGTAAGTATGTTAGTGTAGTGTTGTGGTTCCAACGGAAGATCAGCACTGGCTTTACGGGTAGCTAATGCTGAGTTGGGACCGTTCCGCAACCATTTCTCTGTCTTTATTATGATAATAATTACCGAATATTTTAAATAACAGAATGCTATTATAAACATTAAATTATTTAAATGTAATTTACAACTTACAAATCTGTAACTAAGTATAACTAAGTACTAGCTGTTGCTCGCGACTTCGCGAGAAGTCGTTTATTCCCTAAGGACCCTACCAAATTTTCGAGATAAAAAAATACCTTATGTCACTTTCCGGGAGTCAAAATACACTCGCGGTCAAATAAAACGGGTCAGAGTGCGTTTTTCATACTAAAGACGCTATTTCGAAGCCTTGGTTTCTCGCCAGGGGATGCTTTTAGTCAAATTTGATAATGGATACCCCGAGCATCGATAAAGGACTTCCAGAGTGCCTAGGATACCCAACTGATTGAATCTGCGGTCTGTTAACGCCGGAATTGTGCATGTTCAGATAAACATCTAAAATTGCAATAAAATGTTACGAAACCTGACCCAAACTCTCTCGCTGTGGTGTTACTGATTGTGCGATCAGTTAGGTATCTTAAGAACTTTTGACTTCTTCTATTGAACCTCGGAGTAAGTATCTACCACTAAACATCATTCAAAACAACCCCTGGCCAGGAACCTAGGCTTTGAATTAGCCTTGTTTGTGTGAAAAACGCACTCTGGCCTGTATTATTTGACCGCGAGTGTATCTCCGTACCAAATTTCACCTAAGTTCAGCGGTTTATCCGTAAAAGTATCTAGTCATACTGGGCCTGTATTCTACTGGGTAAATACCATATTGCCTTTGACATGTTATCGTATTGTTTAAAACTCGGCCGCCATTACCGTCAAATAAATCAGAGCTATCGTAACATCGGCAATACGGTAACATGTTGAGGGCGATATGGTTTTACTGAATAGAAAAGAGGCTTTTTACTTTGTTTAAGATTGTACTAATTGGTCTTTAGGTGCATTAGCTTGAGGAATGAATAATAATAATGGCACTTGAGCGATATTTGATTCTTCCTAGACCAGTCAACAATGTACCTAAAGTTTAGTCACGACATAAGTCAATTGTAAATAATGGACACTGAAAAAAGACAGATTTTCTTTTGAAATCATACGTCCTATACTTTCATAGTAATAATTCTATAACCACATTTTGCACAATCAGGCCAAGAAGTTTACTAGTTTATTAGTGACAAGTTGCAAGCCAATCGCCTAACAGTACTACAAGCCCTTATTCCCTTAGTCGCCCCTTACAACATCCACGGGAAGACATGGAATAAACTCGATAAAAACATTTTCGAATGTATATTCTATTACCTAAAACCCTTTACTTTCCTGTTATAACTTTCTTTTTGTTTAGGGTTTCCGTACTATTACAGTAACATTGAAGCACCTTCTTATCCCTTCGGCTTCGATAGATGGCGTCCTTAGCGCGGTTTATGTTTCTGACATTCTTCACAACAACTACGGAAACAGCTATGTCAATTCTATCAATATCATAAATCCAATGCTTACACTGGTGCTCTTTATTCTGCTCGGCTAAACAATAATAATATTACATTTGACAATGTTGCCGTATTGTTTTGTCGTCCCATTGCCGTCAAGTAAAAAGCCAACGATGACATATTTTATACCATATACAGTGTGGAAAAATAAGTCGGGCCCTGGAAGAAAACTACCTTTAATCCTAATGCAGGCTAATTTTACTTAAAGGAGACATTCCTTTATTTATAAAAAGATACAAAACTGCATACAAAGATTTTCTGAAACTCGGTAGCCTCGTCCGGGGCTCGAACCAACTAAAATTAAAAAACAAACTCTCGCTATTTAATTAGACTAATCGATAGGATTATTATTCAAGATATTTTTTTTTAAAATAACTTTGAACGCAGTTTTGTTTCTTTTTAAAAATAAAGGGTAGTCTCCTTTAAGTAAAATGAGCCAACTTAATGATTTAAGGTAGTTTCCCTCCAGGGCCCGACTTATTTTTCCACACTGTATATAATTGGAGGCATCAGAAAAAGCTAATAAAACTTGGTTAAGAAATGACGAAGAAATGCAAGTTTTCAAATGCCTATATTTGTTATTAACACCCATCCTATATTATTTTCTTTTAATAACGCTTTTAAAAACCGTTCAGTATTAAGCAACATTACGGCAAGTTTGTTGGTCAACTCTACTAAGTTGTAGCATCCTATTTTTACCTTTTGTTTACATTCAGCAAGCAGTGTAAAGCCGTATCACCAAACGTACTGCCATTGATGTAACTGTTTTCCTGCTGTGACACAAGGCAAGAAGCTTACATCTTTGAGCCCCATTGTTGAGTAACTTTTGATGTTTTTGCTTATCCGTTCGCAAGGTGACAAGAATACACCAATATAATTAACGAGTTCAAAAGCTATGGGATTTACTGCAAAGTTCTGCGCCTTTCGAGTTTCTTTTGTATGTTGGATACATGTGACTTGTTTGAGCCGACAGACTTTGAAAGGGTTTTTCTTTTCCCGGTTTTAATAATAAATGAAAAGGTTAGACAGTTGCGACATAAAAAGAAATGTAATACTTATTGTACATTGTAATGTTTTATTGACAAATCCACGTTGGATTTGCACACTTATACATAGTTGGTACGCATGCCGTGTTAAATTAAAATAGTTCAGTTCCAATCCTGACAAATACATTTTTTTTTTACATTGCAGGACTTTTCATAAGCGCGTGAAGCTAATATGTGCTTCTGTTTATTCCACAAGAGAAAATACTCTTTAACTAAACAATTAGTTCTCATCTGTGATATCCATGGACATATATCTCTAATAAATCCGTGGGACATCTTAACAAGAGTGAAAGCCATCAATTTCGTACATAGCACATTTTTGTATATTACCAAATGGATAGCTGCACAAAATGAATTGAATTCGTGTGTCAGCTCAGCTCCCAGAAAAACACGAGGGTTAATTACATTTCAGATCGGTTTTTCGATAACAAAACAAAATAAATGTTCTGGTCTTTTTCAATTACCCACAGTGCAATGTAGTTTTTGTGATCCGTTATAACATAATTGTTTTTTTTTAATAACCAACATAAAGACGGGTGTCATAACTTGGTATCTGTATGTGGCATCGTAGCTCCTAATTGGATATTTGGACGCCTTTTTTTATAAAAGAAATCTAGTTTATAATCTATCCACTTAGATAGTGTCGTCGCCTGTCTATTGCGCTGCCTTGGCACGTGCCGCCTTTTGTCAAAGGATGCCGCCGCGTAAACAAAGAATGCAAGCGGTGTACCCGCAAGTGATTTTGCCAGTTTCAATGGAATTAAATTCGTATTTTTACAACAACCACAAGTACGTGCGGGTGTAGCGATCTAAGCGAATAAACTATAGTCTGGATGTTTTTTAGTTTGATTTTTTAAAATCAGTCAGGTTGTTTAATATACGTCAGTTCTAACAGTAAGGGTCGCCATGAATTCGGGAGTTTTATCTATTAGTAACTAGCTGTTTCCCGCGACTCCGTTCACGTAGAAGTCGTTTATTTTTCGTGACAAAAAGTACCCTATGTTCTTCCCCGAGTCTCAAACTATCTATACACCAAATTACATCTAAATCGAGTAAGCGGCGAACAAACACATACGGACAGAGTTACTTTCACATTTATAATATAAGTAGTATATTAGTATTGAAGTTTGGATAAGATCTCAAGAAACAAAATGTTAATGATTAAAGTGAGTTGTCTTCTCCCGACATCTGCCTAATTTGCTGAAGCTAATGAAGTACATTATCAACTAGGGGAGAGCGGGGCCGAAAGTGCCGGGGGTAAATTGTTCCGATGATAATAGAAATGCAAGTAAAAAACGGAGCAATTTGTATGATGTTTGACGCGAAACGTTATGCCGTTGCAGGAGCCGTTTAAGTTGCTTCCATTATGGTATAATAGTAGTTATGGAAAAAAAACGAAATCGTACCCCACAAAAAATACCTTTTTGCCTTTGATTTTATGTTAACTGAGTTGATAGTGCACACAAAATAAACAAATATTTTGACGAACTACAAAATACTCCTTTAGCGTGTGTGAACGGACATGTTTTGTTTAAGGATAAGTTTGTATTTGAAAAAGATGGAACAACCAGCCCCACAGTGGGGTTAGTTGTTCCTTTCCGATCGATCTCAACAAAAATGATTTTATTTGAAAATTGTTTACCGATGCACAAAATAATATCACTATTCAGAAACTCCACAAGCCACACAATATAATATATACTATTTTCATAGCTCAATTTTGTGTTTTATGAAAATCGGGGCTTTCAGCCCCGCTCTCCCCTATATTATATTATGCGGTTTGACGCGACACGAGTCGCCTGAGTCTAGACGCTTCCTCGGCCAAATTACACCGTTTCTCACTTACAAATTGAAATGCTGATGATCTTGTTGGGTATCTTTAAGTGTTATGAGGATATAGTAGGTAACTAGGTATAAGATATTTTATGTTGAATAGACACTATTATGTACTTACTAGACGAAAACCCGGCTTCGCTCGGGTATAATTCTAGGGTCCTAGTGTAAAAGAGAACAAGTCGACTTAACTCGTAATAAAAAAGGGTATATACATGAACAGAGTATACTAGACTTAAACCCTTTTTCACTTGATCTTCAGAAGACTTATACCCTTTTTCACTAGGACCCCAGAATTTAGGCCCATAATAATTTTCCATTTTTTTTGTTGTAAAATGTAGATTATACTTCTGTAATTATCGTCTCTCAACGAATAATATTTTGGCTAGGCATTGATTCGGGTACCATATTATAATTGTGTCGTAGATTCTTTGTGGCATTCGACTCATGAAACTGAACAACTTTTGTTTTTCGTTAATCATGTTAATCATGTATCACCTTTCAAACCTGGTTCAGTGGTATTGATAATTTGGATTTTTACACCATCGAATCTTCGAACGAGAACGAGTGAGAGGGTAACATGTAACTGGCCGTGGGTGACCACGTTTAGGTAAAAATAGACCAATTTTGTCAAAAAATTGTCCCTGGCTTTTATTTATGGACATAGTAAATGCTAAGCGGTTCGGAAACTGAAGCCAAATAAATTTAAAAGGCAGTTGACTGATGGCTGAAGGCGAATTCGAGGAATTAAAACTCTGGTACCCACATGGCTACCAAAAATAATTTCAGCATCAATGGTGGCGTCCATTCATCAAAACAAAGAAGATAATCACACGTTTTAGATTGGCCTGACTGATTAAAACAAACGCAGTTTTTTTCGTGTCGGATTGTGATGTGACTGCTGGACGCAAAGACTATGTAAAAAAATATTAGCGAGTCTAAAGACTTCCCAGCCTTAATAGTATCACAAATGCTTTCACAGCTAACCTGTATCTTTTTTACAATCAAAGAAATAAGACCTTAGAAGTAACAATGTAGAACGGAATACCAACCTGAGACACATGATGACAAGACACCAAAACGCCACGATTTACTTCGCAAGACTTTTATATAGCAATTTTTCTTCTTCTTCTTCAATTTATTCATTTTTATATATTGAAAATACTCGATAATCCAAACTTTCCGCCTATATGTGGTCGACTCGGATCAACTATTTTTTTACGCTTTTCCATTTGATGTGCATTTCGTTCGGGTCTACCGTAGACCGGTACGAAATTATTAATATAGATAAGACCAGGAGAAGGCACATGAGCACTCATGCCGCCTGATGGTGAGTGGGATTTGAGACCTATAGGCATTTTGAGGACATTACAATCTCAAGATGGATTATGCTAGTAATTTTAACGGTTGTCTTATCCCCTCACTGGAACAACACTGTGAATGTGAATGGGATAAGGGCTAGTGATCCGGCAGGACCCTGCACAAGGTCCAACCACAGACTAGACAAACAATGCTTTTTAAAAACATACAAAATTTCATGGAATTTATGTAAGCGCTCAACGTGACCGATCTACCTCAGTTTCTAATTGATAATCATATATTACTAAAAAGTCTTACAGCCTTGTGTAAGGATATTTTTATGTTGTTCAGTTGGGGGTGAAATATCTATTTGTATTTTTGGGGCTCAGTTAAATTCACACAATCTGACTTTAACCACAGCATCATTCCACTTTAAAATGAATCAATCTATCTTGAACTGAAGTTCCCGCAATTTGATATAGTAGTGTCATTTTGGACTTGACAACAAAACTAGGCGTGCCAAAGTTTTTAATAAAATTTTGATGAGACCTCACATAAACAATTTATTATATTTAAAAAAAAATAAGCTGTATTTGCTTGTATCTTACCATATTGAAGTTAGTTAATATTTTTGTGAGAATTTTACAGCAACTTTTTACAAAAAGTGTGAATTTTGACTCAACTGCAAACCACCACTTGTGCCACCACGGCAAACCTGATAAGACCTCACGAAAATGTAGGTATTAAACGTTACAAAAATAAAAAAGTAGCTAGTGTGAATTGTCTATTACTCGTACTCAGCTTTTAATAATTTAGGAATGGAATAGAAAACTCAAACTCGTTTCGGAATAGAGACAGATGGCAAGTAAACCATATCATCCCAGGTTTATATACCGGGCCAGTACAAACGCTTATCTCTGTGTTAATTTGGGTCTCTGACTCGGTTCTGCGTATTTAGCCGGTCGCGGCGGTAGCCCATCGCTATTTGAGCTATTTTGTTGTTCAAACATACTTATATACCTAGACAAAAACACACTTCGAACCCGGAACCGGTAGCTTCGTTAGGCAGAATAACCGCGTGACAATAAAACTATTTATTTTCGAAATATTACAAAAACGCTGAGACATTTTATCAAAATTTAGCACACTTTACTCTGCCGTGATTTTGATAATCTACACTTCCTTCACAATATACGTTTAATGAAGGCAAAGGCCCTTGGCAAGGTTCTTAGTAACTAAAATTTTCATAATATAGTCTATCAAAGGAACTAGTTTGGGAAGTATTCCCACAGACGCGGTGAAGGTGGGGCTCGATAATTTATCGCTCGACAAGAATACGTTTAATGTTTGGTAAGAATTATAGAATTGAAGACAGGATACTGTGTCACGCTCATGACAGAGTAATTCTATAATTTCTCATGTCACTTAAAATTTACATCATGCTTAAGTGACATCATCTTTTGTTCGAAAAAAACGTATTTATCTTGTTTTCTCGATTAGTTTATTAATGTTGTAATATTACATTGATGAAAATTGGTGTTTGAAAAAAAAAAAATAGGAAAAAAAAAATTAAAATTTACGCATGAAAAAGGTAGCATTTTATTTGTACCGTACCTGCTTTTGATTTCAAGTTAGTATTATAAAAATAATATTACTTCATAATTTTCAGTTTATTTCTTTTTATCGAGTAAAAAGAAATAGACTTAAAAATTATGAAGGCCTGAAGGAACTTATAAACCTTACGGTACATACAATTAAAAAAACGAATATTCATATTTTTTATCTAAACTATTGGTCAAAGCAAATCTACAATTACAGTAAAAGAAACAGAAGATAATAATTCATGTAATAAATAAAAACTAATTAAAGTTAAAAAAAAAAACTAATAACGTGTCTTAAATAAATAAACTAGATAGATCATAAATAAAGTACAAGAACTTTAAAACAAATAATTATAAAGTGATAAAAATTTTAGTCTCCGTATAAAAACATAGTAAAACCAGTACTAATAATATAATAAATTGCATTTAATTAAAAATTGAAAGTGAATAACCGAATTAACTTATAACACAATCCATACTCTATACTTAATAATATTACACATAATATTAGTTTATATCTATGATATTATAAATGTGAAACAAGTCTGTCTGTCTGTTATGTATAAATGTGAAACAAGTCTGTCTGTCTCTTTGTTATGCTTTCATAGATAAATCGCTGAACCGATTTAGATGAACTTAGGTATGGAGATAGTTTGAGTCCCGAGTAAGGACAAAGGGTACTTTTTATCCCAAAAAATTGGACGGTTCCTGGAAATAGCAATAAACAATTTCTACGCGGACAGGGTCGCGGGAAACAGCTAGTTTTAATATAAATACCTCTTATTTTCATTAAATAATGAATTAAAAGCCAAAAAAATACCTATCATGGAATAGAAAAATTGGAACATTACTCTGAATCACTTTGTTTCATTCTATGGAAATATTTTTGTAATTATAATTACCAAACTCCCCGATGCTTTCAAGAATTAATAAGCTTTTAGTCTGCCATGATTAATGCGTTAATGGAATCAAAGGCCGCCATCTTGGATGAAATACATAATACATAAAATATATTACACAGGTAATATGACATAAACATAAGATCCGTCTCAACGTCTGAGAAACGAAAGCTATTGGTTTATAATGTTACTAGCGCCCCGCCCTCGCTTCGCTCCGGATTAAAGTATTATACATATAAACCTTCCTCATCAATCACTCTATCTATTAAAAAAAAGCCGCATCAAAATCCAGGGTCCAATAGGGACAGAAAAAGCGACTTTGTTTTATACTATGTAGTGATGATGAACACTGATGTACCATCACCAGAGATACACTGGAACATAAATAAAATGGATTACTTAAATGTTCTAACTTTAGTGGATCGAGGAAGAAAAAATATTAAATAATTGTAAATACTCAAGTATGCACGAAGAAGAATTTACGACACTTTTTTCATTAATTGGTAGGGTAGACATCTATAAAGTTCAAGTAACTTTGCTTACAGCTTAATTAAGAGGCGGGGGTATGCGTGAGGTGCGGGGAGAGGGAATAGCAACTATATGAGCTTTGTCATACCAAATCCCGCACTTCATGCCTTCCCCGGCTCTCAATTAAGTAGTCCCATAGTAAAGTAATAAAAATCACCTAAAAACATCTATTTAACCCTTAATTGGGCTCCGTTAAAGCAAAAATTCTAGACCGAAATGAAACACAGTCATTTTATATTTCAGGTAAATACAATTAAAGGAGATAGGCGAAAGGGCCCTAGCCGTTACAGGAATCTAACTAAAACAATAATTAATGATGTATTTTTTAACTACTCTTAGTGAAGTATCAGACTTTTTTTCTATGGGATTTAAAATATAACAATAATAAATAACATTGTTGATTTCTGTTTACCGTAATACGCCGTAGTAGGACATTTAAAAAAATTGAGGGTAGAAGTACCCTCCATAACATAATAATTATAAATGTCAGTGGCATTCGCTTCGTTTTGTGTTCTTTACATTGCACTGTGGTGATTTGTGATTACTGGTGTTTTATTCATGTTCTTATAATAATATCATGTTGCATATGCTTAACATCTATACCATGATTATTTGATGCTTTTTTAAATATAACTTGTCAGAAGTATTCATCGAAGTCTTTTTTAACTACTTACTTTGGTTCATATGGAGAACCGTCCATATCTCTGCTTTTCCAAAGACCAGGCCCATAATTTTTATCCTGTAAATATCCTACATAGTGATCTACAATACGGCCTAAAAATCATTAGTGTAACGGTTGGGCCCAAGACTCTATGGATGTTCGCCGATCTCCTTTGCATCATAAAATGTTGATAGTAAAGGTCAATTTCAGCTTATTGTAATGTGGAAATATATGGCCTCTGCCTTAATAAGGGATAATAAAAATAATATTTCATATATTCTAGCTGTAGTGTGTTGGTGAAGCTGTCAGAGCAGTTTTTGGGTGGAAGGCAGGAGTCAAAGCATTAAAACAGCCTCAGTCAGATGGAGAATGTAATGATTGAAAACTGCTCAGAATTAAAGAAAGACTTTTACAGGTTTGTAAAAGTCCTTCTTGAGCATCATTACATTTAAAGAGTGCCAGGTCTGTTTGAAGCTTACGTTAAAACATTTGCAGGAAATTAATTCCTAAAACTCCTTGAGAGGCTACATGACAGGCAAACCTACACGTCTTTACACATCTAGATCAATATTCAAATGTATGACAGATACGGATGATAGCTAATTCAATTTTTCAACTTCGACATCAGATCAGCTTCTAGATGTGGTATCTTGTAATATTGTGGTAATATTACAATTGCCCTTATGTTTATTTACTTCAACCCATTACATGAATGGAAAATGGACATTGAACGAGGAAAATTAAATAAAAACTTGTAAACAAGTCAAACCAGGCTTTAAAAACCCAACTGCTCTTTGATAATGTTAGTTACCATGTATATACTTTTTATTTCGCCAATGTTTCATTAAAAATCAAAGTTAGTTCTGAGTGACATCCGCGAGGTTAAGCTAGCTAGCTATGCAAACCTCTCTTTTCGAAATCGAGCCAAAGAACCATACAGGTCAAATTCATTACCCAACTAGCACAACAAGCTGCTGTAGGGCTTTAAATTATCTCCTAAGGTGCTAAGCGAACACACTTTTATGCAGTTTTGCGGCGTGTAACAGTGGCAATAGAGACCCATTTGCAGCTTAGAGTGCTAGGAATTATTTCCTAAATCTCATTAAAGGGTAAAGGTGACAAAAGAGTTCTAAAATGTACTGTTATAAGAGCTGGGGTGGTGTTTGATTCAGCTCTTGTAAATTTTAGTCACTTTCGAAGCTACAGTCAGCTGAGAAAGCAATTGTGCAACTTTAAACTGCTTCATAAACTCTAACACAGGTATTATACAACACAAAGCTATAAAATAGGCTCCCAGGGTAAGTTAAATTTTCAAAGCGATATCATGTACTTGACGCAAAACCTTTTCATTTCGGTTTCTTTCGCATAAGCCGGTTTGTTTAACAGTCTTTGGGGGAACCTTTATATAGAGTTCTATTCGAATTAACCGGTTCTTAGATAAAATAAAAGGGTAATACAGACGCACGTCACGCCTGATATAAAAGCGCCACTTAGTATTTTAATTTACTACACAACTTTTAGTTGCTCGACTTGCCGGTCGTGGATTAAAATGAAGTTCTCAAAACGTTCGCGTTCCCTAGAAAAGTTCAGAGAAAAATTGAAATTAACCGGTAATAACCAGTATTTTTAAACCGGTTCCGAGCCCTGTAAGCCGCAGTTTTCACCAGCGAGCTATTTGGGTACCCTCCTGCTGTGGTAGTCGGGTAAAAAGAAAATGGTTTCCTGCATCATTGGTTATTCGCACTGCCAAGGAGTGGAATGCTCTCCCTGCGTATGTGTTCCAAGAATCATATAACGTTGGTGTTTTCAAAGCAAGAGTGAATAGGTTTTTTTCTGGGTAAGCGTAAACCACCTTCGACCTCGGCGTAACTTAACATCAGGTGAGGCGGAGGTCAACCAGTAAACCCAAATAAAATAATCAGAAAAATTTAAGCAGGTAATAAAACAATGTTATTCACAATTATTATGTGTCACGTTAACGAGTTTCAAGAAAAGCAATGTTTAATTAAGTTTAATAATATATATTCAAAGAGCAGCAGCGGGCGTAGGTTTGTTGACATTGAGCTCAATTCAATTCAGTTCCATATAAATTATTAATCTAAATATTTACAGCTAGTGTTACATTTTGTATTGCATTAAATCTATAGATTACATTAATTTTCATTTCGGGATTGTAAAATTATGACTTGATCGTTATCAATTTATTTTACTAAGCATCAGATTCCTTAGCTGTGTTTAAGAATTCATCTGTTGAGTACTACGCATATCAGAGTTTTAAGCTGTTTGATGAAGCCCTACAAATACAAATGTATATCTACTACCATAAAACAAGTAAGTAGACATAGTACACGTGTAACTTTTACCCCCACTAGTACCCTAGTATCTTGTATGACAAGTTTAAGTTGTTATCCCGATGTTAACAAGCGAGGGGAAAACTAAGGATTAACTAGTATGGTTTCGGCCCTTGTACACCAACTTAACTTAGAACTTAATGCAACAATACACGTGTAGCAAGACACAATGCCAACAAACAGATAAACTTTTAAATCTATAACGAGGGGACGAGAATAACTAAACTAGTGGTGGTAGGATCGCTACCACCATCTTATCCATTAACCACCTGCCAAGCAACAGTGTTCGCATTGTTGTGTTCCGGTATGGCGATAAGACAACCGGTGAAATTACTAGCATAGAGGCATTCCATCTTAGTCCTCAAGGTTGGCAACGCATTTAAGGTGTTAGGATTATAGTCAAAAAAAAAAAAACTAACACGCAATTTTGTTAGATATGTTTACAATGTAATCGTCATTGGCCTTTTCAAATATAGTTTAAAAATTATATAGTTTCATTTATGAATTTTTTAACTCGCCTCTTATCTTAACATAATAAATGTCCACGTATAGGACTCCGACGTGTATAGTTTAATGTTTGCAATGAAATAATATTAATCATTGAACAGAAAAAGGTGGATTTGTGCAAAGGCAATAACCAAATCTGAGGAGCAAAGAAAACGGGTCAATTTCTATGTAAATTTTGTGCTAAAGTGACCCGTTTTCATTGCTTTGGACTAAAGATTTATCATAACATTAAGTATTAAGCATTTTATAGTTAATGTAATTCATCGGGACCTTATTTCACTAGCTGTTGCCCGCGACTCCGCCCGCTTATGGCGTTAATCGCTGCTCGCGCGAAATAAATGACCTATTTTCATCCTCGGAATTTAAGCTATAATACCAAATTTCATCGAGATCAGTTTAGCAGTTTAGTACCAATTTCACCATATATTTATTTTACTAGTTGTTTCCGGCGAAGTCGTCTATCGCTATTCCTTTGGGAACTTTCCAATTCAAACTTTTACATTTATAATATTAGTAGGATTGGACTGGAAAATCTATCCTGGATTGTCCTTATTTTGCTTTACCAAGATAATAAAATAAACAACATTAACCTTTTCAACGCCATACGTCAAATACACGCCAAATGTACTCAAAGTTATGCAAAATTTTACTTAATCAACACCAAATAACATCTTTTTTAAACTGTACCTGTGACAATTATAACTGTCGGTGGCGTTGTAGGCACGTCAGCTCATGACTACTTTAGGTGTTGTTCACATTCAAAGGGTTAAAACCAGGCAAGAGCATGTCGGATCATGCTCAGTGTAGGGTTCCGAAGCAGTTAAGTGCTACAAACATAAAAATCAACAAATAATAACTAATTTTCTATTTAATGTCAATTGGTGCCTTCTTAGATGATTTTAGTAGGTATAAACATTTTAATCGCCTGTATCTCAAGAAACAATGATGTCTACTTAGTTTTGATAGTTTTCCTTTAAAATTCGTTACATGCGCTATCATTTAAGATTTTCTTCAGATTTTTAGTATTTGTAGTTTTGGCTGTAGGCGAGGGGACTTGAGTCTAACAAAAATTTGCGCTTTAAAGCTTAATTTTTCATAAACGGATTACTTAATCAAAAAACTGTTCTCATAAACTCGTAATATTTTTGAAAAGCGTATCCAACGATACCCCACACTACATAAGCGATAAAAAAATATACATTCCCACGTTACGTGTAAGGGAGGTAGGTACCCTAAAAAATATTTTTTTTACATTTTATTGTACCACTTTGTTGGCATGACTAATATGCATATTCATGCCAAATTACAGCTTTCTAGTATTAAGAGTCTCTGCGCTGACGGACGGACGGACATGGCGAAACTATAAGGGTTCCTAGTTTGACTACGGAACCATAAAAAGGCAATGTCATTATATTGTACCAGTTTTTGCATCGGTAACTTTACAAATCACACTATGATCTTTACAAATATCACTACGATTCCGTGCCAAGCTTCGAAATTTTCATACAAATTGGACTCTATATTGAGGTCTTGGCACTCATTAATTAATGGAATCCTTCTCCATCCCTTCATCCAAGTAATTAATTTGCTCGAGCTCTGATCTGCCCGAACAAATAGATAAATAATTGATATGACCGCCCTTTTCGGGTTGATTGGTGCCATAGTGTGCGGGCAAGCGGAAGCTTCTATTATTATTAAGGTTATTTACTATGTTTAAAGTAATCAATAAACCTTGTCTGTTTTTTTATGGCATTGAGAAGGCAAACGAGCACACAGGCCACCTGATGGTAAGTGGAAACTGTGACCCACAGACATTCGCATTCACACGACTGCAATCCTAAGACTGCAAATGCGTTGCCAACCCTGAGGACTAAGATGGAATGCCTCTATGCTAATGATTTCACCGGCTGTCTTATCCCCAAACCGGAACACAACAATGCGAACACTGCTGTTTGGCGGTAGGTTAATAGATCTGGTGGTGGTAGCGATCCGCACGGACCCTGCACAGGGTCCTACCACCCGCCGTTATTAGGTTATGGGACAATATGCTTTTAATAGTCGAATCTAAAGGGCATTGAGTAAGGTTGTTGAAAGTAGTTTGAATTTTGAAGGTCGTAGTCAAACTAGGAACCTTTATAGTTTCGCCATGTCCGTCCGTCCGTTCGTCCGCAGCCTAGCGCAGAGACCCTTTGTAATTTGGCTTGAATATGCATATTAGTCACGCCAACATAGTGGTAATAAGTAAAAGAAAATATTTCTTTTTTTACGGTACCTCCCCTACACGTAACGTGGGGATGTATTTTTTTTTCTCGTCCACCCTATAGTCTGGGGTGTCGTTGGATAGGTCTTTCAATAATATAATGGGTTTGTGAAAACAGTTTTTCGATTAACTAATCCATTTATGAAATATTAATCTTTAAAGCGCTAATTTTTGTTAGACTCAAGTGTCCCCCCCCTACAGCCAAAACTACAAATACTAAAAATCAGAAAAAAATCTTAAATGAAGGAACATATAACGAACTTTCAAGGATAACTATCACGACTAAGTAGACATCATTGGTTCTTGAGATACAGGCGATTAAAGTGTTTATACCTACTAAAATCATCTAAGACGGCACCAATTGACTTTAAATAGTAAATTAGCTATTACTTCTTGATTTTTATGTTTGTAGTACTTAAAAGCTTCGGAACCCTACACTGAGCATGGTCCGACATGCTCTTGCCCGGTTTTTCTGTAATAGTTTAGAGGACTGTTTTAATACACATACATATAATTTAAGACATTAATGAATTTAATTTTGAATTCAATACCGAACACATTAAATATGTATCAGATCCAATGAATTTTAGATTTTATTATTTGAAATAGATAACCTACCACTTAAATGTTATTTTTTTAATGAAAACCACAAACCTTTTTGGTGAAATAAATACAAAGAAATCAAATGTAACGGCCATATTGTTTTCTTTTGTGACGTTACCGCTTTATCCAAGAGCTCTTCAAAGCTCAGCATAAAGACTTACTTTATAAATTTAACTTTCATTGCAAAGAGTATCGTATACAAGCTTAACTTTGTTACTTTATCGTCTCTAATTGAATTCAATTTCAGTGCAATAGCTCTTAAGACGACCACCGGGATTTCGACTTCTCCTTCACTCGCTATTATACGATCTCGTTCTAGTCTAGAAACTTCTGGAAAACTCGCTTGCAACCCGCGCTACAGTCGGTCGCTTATTGCTAAGTTTATGCACGGTTATTAACGTATTGTCAACGTTTTAATAGTTCTTATTAACTAGTGTGGTTGCCGGGTTAGAATAGTGCTACTCCATGTCTTCCCGTGGATGTCGTAAGAGGCGACTATGGAAATAAAGGCTTGTAGTATTAGGCGATGGGCTTGCAACCTGTCACTTACCCTAGTTAAATTCTTAGCCAGACTGTGCAAAATGTGATTACAGAATTACAAACAATGCTTTTTGTTTTTGTGATCTTATGTATTTACTTTAAACGTCAAAGAAAATATCGTAGGCCCTGTAAAATAAAGACCCATGCACTTAGCCTCTTAGTCTATTTACCTGAAACTAAGGCTTTAAGAATACATTATTTACTAGCAGACTTAGCGATATATATAAAGAAAACCACAAGCCTAAAATAGTGAAAATAAGGATGTAAAAGCCGCTTCGCCTAACCCGTATAGCCCGACCGCGGCGAGGGCCGTCGCCCTGCGGTAGGCAAATTAAATTTTGCCGTCCCGGAGGCTCGCCCAAATTTGCAGCATACATACATAACACGTCTACCGCCGTTGGATGTTATTCCGGGTTACTGGAGCCGTATTATGATTTTAAAAACCGGGTGAAAGCATGTCGGACCATGCTCAGTGTATAGGGTGCCGACGCTGTTAAAAAGAAAGTTATTTGGTGCCGTCTTAAATGACACTTTTCCAGTTCAATATTTCCTAAATACAAATAAAAAATTGAAATAAAGTGTATGTAATGTTTATTTTTAAGATCTCATACGTCACTCGATGTTAAGTAAAATGTAAAAAAATACCTTTCCTTCACATAGGACCCACCAAAAAAAAAACTAAATTTAATTTTACAACTTTCTTGGCGTAATTTAAATGTATGCCAAATAACCGTTTTGTAGTACGTACCAAGATGTCTCTCAGTGAAACCGTGAACAGACAGACATAGCAAAAATATAAGAGTTTCTGGTTAGTCTTTGGTATTTTAAAAGCTAGCTAGTTTCAGGTAAAACAGAAAGAGCTAGGAGTTTCTTTGTCCCTTCTAACCTATAACGTGTCAGGTATTGACAGTTTATATGGCTTAATTCATAATCAAACTGATACCTTTTGTCGCTAATCCTTAAGGAGCTGTATGATTTTCCGACATAATAAGTACCTACTCGTACTCCTGACCTATAAACTACAATACAATACAATTACTCTTTATTGAACAGCAAAAAAAACAGAACACGGAACAGTACATTTAAATCATAGGTATATAACAGGCGGTCTTACCGCTACATAGCGATCTCTTCCAGACAACCTTGGATACCTACCTTTCTACGTACTAATTTTCAAAGCTATCGTACAATTTCTAGTATCTGGGTGGGTGTGGGTAATTTAACGAAAAGAATTTCATTGTGTAAGCAAATAACATTGTTAAGAGTACCAGTTAATATTTTATTCGCTAGAGAATCAAGTAAGAGCAAACGACTTTTTATTTGTCTTTCCATTTGACTGGAATCGACCAAAGTTCTCTCTGAACCAATTTGTTAAAATTACCTATTGGCGAAGTAGATACAATTTAACTTTGACATGACCAAGTAAATATTGTAAGTCTCTTTGTAATTACATAAATAATGTAGTTTGGTAAAGAAAATAATCAATTAATTTAAAACTAATTTAAATGATTTTTTTAGCTGGAACTGGACTTATCCCTTAAAGGGATCTCCCCTTTAAGGGATAAGTTTGCTTTGGTACATTTTTTTTTGAGTTACATCAGCGTGTGGGGTATTTTTAGATAGGGCTTCCAAAATGATACAGAGGTTTTTAAGTGACTTTTTTACGTAAGTGAACAGTTGGCGAAATATACGCTTCTAAAGTCGTAAAAAATTCTGCTCGGGTGGGTAGCTTTTGAACTGTTAAATAGAACATTCTAATAAAAAATACAGTAGTAGAACATACGAAATACTTCCAACCAAAATTGTTTTGAACACGATACGCTGTGTGGTTTTTAAGATTTTAATAAAAAAAAAAAAAAGATTTTCAACCATGAACGTTCATCCCAGCTACGGAAACCTTCACTGTGCGTGGTCCGACATGCACTTGGCCGCTTTTTGTTTTTATTATTTAATTTTGAATAATCGACCTGAAACTGGCGACTGTTTTGTAAATTTTGCTGTAAGACGTTTAGAATATCGCATATTCAAAAATCGTTTTGACGACTAAAAGGTATGAAAAAAATTACAATTTATTGCTGTAGAAGTGCTCCTAAAAATTTATGAATCACTTTTTACCACCTTTATATATTTTTTTTGTGTGATAAAAAAAATACTTACTAAAATTTTATAGAAAATGGGCAAAAAAATGTTTTTGATTTCGGTTACCTACATAAAACTCTCGTTCATAAAATTAAAACGACAGTAATAAAATACAGTTCAAAATCAATCCATTATCTTAAAAATCATCCGATGTCTGTAAAAAATAGCAATATATAGTGTATTAAAACATCCTAAATCTCGCATTATACGTGACAAAAATAAGAAAGCAGCTCATTCATTCGTAACCCATTTATTCGATCATAACTGAAATGATATTTCATGATGTGCATTAAAACATATAGAAAAGCAGTAATTTAATTGTAAAATCACGAAAAGAAACAAAACTGGCAAAATTTCGTATACGGCCTCTTAACGTTTCATCAAATTGAGTACTGAACTCAATTTGTACCTGTTAAGCTTAGTTGCCTGGTATAGATTGCCTTAAGGCATTGAGGCCACCATTTACTTAGTGTAGGTAAGTTGTTCTATGATTTGTCACCCCAAACTGTTTTTAACCGTAGATTGTATTATCGTACTCGCCTTGAAGCCCGTTTATTTTGCTATTGAGTTTGCCGCAGTTGGGTAAAAAAACGCGTCCAAATCAGTCCGTTTATTTATTTATTAAGAAAGAAAAACACTTATTCGCAAAAAACACATCAAATAACATAAAAGAACAGACACAAACACACAGGCATATACACGGATAAATACATTAAACTTATTACACCTTTTTTGTCGGGAGTTAAAAATTAAACTGAACGGTGAACGTGGTCCTTGTCACGGCCATTAACGCCGCTCCGGCTGCATGCTAATATGCTGCGGCAAAAAGTTATTCCAAAAGTTCATTTCCGAACGTAAAATGGAATGAGTTTTGGCACTTATTTTAAACCATTAGTGGAACAAATTGAATTTTTCTATGGAAAAGTTATATGCACGTTCAGGTTTATAACAAGTCCACATGTTTGTTAACTGGCAAAAATATTGGTCGCATCTTACAGGATTGTGATTATTTTGCATACCCGTCTTGATTCCATAAGCCTAACAAGACGGTAGATACATCAACTAAGATGTTAGTTGAATCACTAAATAAAGCTGTTGGTATCGGCTTTGGTTGATATAACGAATATCATATTGTATTCCTTTTATGTCAACTAAGAGAAGATCTCTCTTGGTGAGGTCTCGTTTTTTTGAGTGTACCTTGTCGATTTAACGCTTTTGAAAGATTAGTGCACCAGTTTAAACATCGAATATCGAAGGATATCATATTTTGTCGCATTAACGCACGAACTAAAGGCATAGAAGGAACCTTAAAACGAAAGCGTCAAATGTATACCTGAAACCATGGTCGTAAATTGTATATGCAACAGTTTGCGACAGCAACAGTGTACGACCATGATATTTTCGCTTATAGAAATGTCTATGTTTGTATGTTGCCTTTTATTTTATCGCTCCTTCTATGCCTTTAGTTCTTATTCTATGAGTTCAAACATGGCGTTAAAGTGCCAAAGCACTAAAATTTGTAGCGATAACGCCTTACCTTAAAATAATTGAAGAAAGCAATTAAAAATAAGTTGTTATTTTCCTGAGCCTTATTTATAAAAAAAAAAAATGAGTAATAAATAATCCTTAATGAAGCTTTATTATGAGTATTATGACTAGTAATATAATACTTGAAAACCTTGACGAATCATATTAAATATTTATTAAAGATATATTCTAAACACACCACTAAAGAGTTGCATGACTAGATGTATGACTGCGGAAGAAGCGAAAAGGATTTGTGAGGATCGTACCAGGTGGATGGAAGTGGTCTCTGCCTTGCCTACCCCTCTGGGACACAGGCATTATGTAATGTATATAAATAAAAGCATATGTAAACATATTCTTATGTCAATCAGCCATAGAATTTCAAATATTAGAATTCGTTTTCAGTTCAACGAATTGTAAAACAAAACTACTTCCAGCAAAATAAAGTCGACGAAAAACAGCCACAAAGTAAAACAGATGACTATAATTCTTTGGTTCCAACAGCGGTTTCACTGTCACTGGCCAAAACGAATGCTTTGTCCTTTCTAACAAATGACGATCAAAATAGACAAAGTGGGGGAAATTTCGGAGGGTACTTGAATGTATGGCGTATACAGGGTAATTTTTTAATAGGTGCACAAATTTTAATATTTACTTCGCTATTGTTAATCAATAACACATGTTGTGTTATTTTTTCTCTAGCTTAAAAAATATTAGAGATATTGCCGATTCAATGATTCTACTAACTTATCGATATTCATGGACCCTCTAATGCAGGAGTGCGAGGAGAGGGGAGTGTTGTTAAGTAAGTTAAGAAATGAAATTTCAAATTTAGAATATCAGTAGGAGAAGGGCTTGTTGTCTGATAAGCTGTATTTGAAATTTGAAATTTCGAATATCAATACGGTGTATCGCATACCTACAGCTTGACAACCCATGTCATCATTTTTAGTGTGACTTTGTATCCACATGAGAAGGTAAAAGAGAGATAATTCGCAACAAAACAAAATATTTGAACTTGTTTTACCGTCGTAATATATTATATTAACGATACAAAATCATATGTTAAAATTTGTGCATTGATAAAAATGTTACCCTGTATAGTGCCAGAGTCCAAGATGGTCACAAATAGAACGATGCTAGAGCTGAGTAACCACCGTATGTCACCTAGGTGCTTTTTTTTGGGTTCCGTAGTCAAACTAGGAACCCTCACCATGTCCGTCCGTCCAGCCGTCCGCAACCTAGCGCAGATACTCTTAATTCATGACTGTAATTTGGCATGAATATGCATATTTAATCACGCCAATAAAGTGGTACATAAAAAGTACCCGTACACGTAACGTGAGGATGTATTTTTTTTTCTCGTGTTCCCTATAGTGTGGGGTGGGATAGTGAAAACAGTTTTTCGATTAAGTAATCCGTTTACGCAGTATTAAGCTTTAAAGCGCTAATTTTTGTTAGACTCAAGTGCCCCCCATCACCCCTATAGCTAAAACTACAAATACTAAAAATCTTAAATGAAAGAGCATTTATAACGCATTTTAAAGGAAATCTGTCATTCCTACGTAGACATTATTGGTTCTTGAGATACAGGCGATTAAAGTGTTTATACCTATTAAAATCATCTAAGACGGCACCAATTGACTTACATAGGAAATTATTTATTACTTGTTGATTTTTATGTTTGTAGTACTTAACGGCTTTGATACCCTACACTGAGCATGGTTCGACGTAGGTACTCTTGCCCGGTAATTCTAAATAACTTGGAGCCGTTTTAGGTGCTCTTGAGCGATAAGATCATAAGACCGTCTCAAGATTTGGCATTAATGTCAGGTTTATTTTTATTTTTTTATGTTAAAGAGAAGGCACACTAGCACTCAGGCCACCTGATGGTAAGTGGAATCTGAGACCCATAGACAATTGAATTCTCAAGACTACAATCTTAAGAGCTCAAATGCGTTGCCAACTCTGAGGACTAAGATGGAATGCCTCTATGCTAGTAGTTTTCAATTAATTAGTCTTACTCCTTTATTCATCTCACTCGGCTTCAGCTTTCACTCCTTGTGGGTCGCCAATGTCATATTTTAGACAATCACCGTGAACTGATTAAAGAAATAAGTCCATGGGTATTATAATTATAACGTGAGGACAAATGTTCGGTTGAAGAGTATCAATTTACTCTGGTGGACTAAACAGAAGGACACGGGGTAAGCTCCACGCGCAACTGTCAAGTCACCCATTTTAGTTAAAGTATTAGTCTCTTTCCGTCTAATTCAAATGTCACTATGACAGATAAAGAACTAATCATATTTCAAGCATAGGTATTAGCCTAGAAGCTTATGTATGACACTGGAGATTGCACGGCGAACAATGCTTTGAAGCCAACAAAAGTGACCTTGAATGACATCGCTTATGTTTTTTGTCCCTTTCTTTCGGATTTAAAGTAAGAGACAAAAAACAAAAGCGACAGTTTTTGTCCCTTTCTTTATGATAAAAAGAAAGGGACAGAAAACATAAGCGATGTCATTCAAGGTCACTTTTCTTGTCTTCATAGCGTTGTTTGCCGTGCAATCTCCAGTGTCATATAAGCTTCTTGGTATTAGCGATTGCGCATTTATGAACGAGAAGGTTAATGTTTTTTTTGACGTTCTTGAGGCGGTCATCTCACTCAAGTTTGATTGAAAATTGTCATTAACTAGTCGTGATAGCACATTCATTATGCAGAGTCTGTCTGGGCCACTACCACCGTCTTACCTTTTAACTTTAAAAGGTAAGACGGTGGTAGTGGTGGCCGCCAAGAAAGAAGCGGTCATGCGCATTGTTATCAATTGTAGGGTAAGACAACCATAAAAATAATTGGCTAAGATTCCATCGTAGTCTTCAGGGTTGGCAACGAATTTCAGTCTTGAGATTATAAATAAATAAATAAATATTAGGGGACAATCTCACACAAATTGACCTTGTCCCAAACTAAGCTTTAGGCTTGTACTACAAGTACTAGACAGCGATAAACATACTTAAATAGAGAAATACATACTTAAATACATAGCAAACATCCTAGACTCAGGAACAAATATTCGCGCTCATCACACAAATATCTGCCCTTACCGGGATTTGAACCCAGGATCGCAGGCTTTGGAGGCAGGTTCACTCCACATTATGCCAACGTGTCATCTAAAATTTAAAATATTTAAGAGCTTCTGAGCCCACAGGAGGCCATATTGCTATTCTCCCATCTGATATTACGAGTACGTAATATTTATCCCCACAAAAGATGTTTACGGCAATGTGATAAGGTCTTCTTTATTTTTATTAGCTTAATAGTAGATTGTTTCACAAGGGAGGAAAAATTAAATTTACGGCGAGGGCGTACATTGAATCCTGAGCGTAGTGAGGGATTCAAGGGTTAACGCCCAAGGTGGAAATATTTTTTTGACATTACCTATGAGGAAAATAAAATATCTTAGTGATGAAACACAAAAAAAAGAACAATAAAAGTGGTACCTATTTTTCAAACCGTACCGACCCTGTGACGGTGACAGATGTCACTAACAAACAATTAATAAACTTAAAACGCCAAATTCACAAAACTGTATTAAGATCAGATATTGTATATAAAACCACTGCATGCACACTTTTTTCATATTAATTTCATTGCGTTTAAATTTGATACTGGCAACAAAATGACCTTGAACAGAAAATTGCCACTTTTATCCCTCCTAGCAGGGAAGAAAAGTCGCCTTTCCGAGTAGGTGATGTGAAAAAGAAATTTAGTGGACTATGGCTAAAGCATGAATAATAAATCATGTAGCATTATGGGTATATGTAATAAAAAAGTATCGATGCGAAAAAACTTTATACGGCAAAAAAAGAAATTAATCATTTTTACCGCGCTTAATACCTTTAAATCTCTTTCGCGCGAAGCGATAAACATAATCCTCGAATGTGTGAAAAATGACGTCGCTGTCGAAAACGTAGCCCTAACACCTATTGATGTGAACATAGGGTTTAAAATGCAATTAAATTGGCTTAAGTAAGCAGGTGTTATGTTCGTGTTAATGAAAATTGATGCTTGGGGCTTTGATGGAAATAAATTGCTCATGAAATATCGAAACGGCTGTTTTATTTTTTTGCATAGGTAAATAATTATGTTTTATTAATAATAAAATACGCTGTTATTGTTTTAATCTCAACATAAAATGGTAGAGTGTGACACAAGAGTTCAGTGTAAATGAGGCCGAAATTGTAACCCTTAAAATTACATACATACATACATAAACTCACGCCTTTATTCCCAGAGTGGGGTAGGCAGAGCTACAGAATTGCCAACAACTCTAAAGACCTTGTTGATAAAAAAAAAAAAAAAACTGTTTATTTCTTACACAAAAAACAAATACATTATTAATTTAACATGACTTATAATCTTAAATTAATCAAAGATTTTATCAGTTAAGAGTATAATATGAGTTCTACGTTTTATTTTAATAATACCTTTTATTCATTAACACTATTAAATTGTAATATTTATGTTTTTACTAAGTAAATATCGTTTCGTTAAGTTTTTACCTGTTTACATGTTGCATTTTTAATTTTATTTATCATATGACATGGAAACCCATTTAAAATGCCGGGCAATGTACGCGTCCATACTCTTAATTAATAATTCATGATAATAATAATAATTCTGTAACCACATTTTATACAATGAGGCTAAGATGTTGACCAGTGTATTAGTGACAGGTTGCAAGCCCATCGCCTAACAGTACCTACTACAAGCCTATATTCCCTTTGTCGCCTCTTACGACATCCACGGGAAGACATGGAGTGGCACTATTCTAACCCGGCAACTACACGGGGTAAAATTAAAACAATTAAAACTGCTGCTTGAGAATTTTATAATTTCACATCTAATTACTAATCTTTATTTCATTTAAAATAAAACTGTAACAATCTTTCACAAACTACAAAACAGTTCGTCGGCGCTTTTGTTAAATATTCTGTTCTTGCATCAAACTCTTTTTACATGACTGTCCGAAAAGGAGAGTAATTTTTTTAGGATTCATGTATGTATATTTGTGGGTTTCTTTATTCCAAGATGACTTCCTACCGACATGGGCGTATGGGGATATCATTGGGATTGCAAAATTACCGCGAGTAATATAGGTTTTGCCTTAAAATAAAGCATGACAATGGTGGTGGCAATGGTACCAAATAACATACTCCAAAATTTTCAAATTATAATTTCAATCATCATCTATAAATTGAAGAGAAGGCTCTAAAACTATATATGTATAACACTATTAGGGTCCTATTTTGAGTCGTTTACGAGTAACACTCATAAACATGTTTGGTTATCTCTTGATTCCATTTTTTGTTTGGCATTCACATTGATTCACATTGATTGATTGATTGATTGATTGCCATGCTTGTTATTGATTTTTTAAAATTCACTTTTAAGCATGGCAGGCGTGTTCTTTAATTATTTTTAATTTCCCAAGTCTTAAATTGCGGGTTAGGTTAGGTTTTATGGTGGTAGGACGTGGTGCAGGATCCGTCTTGGTCGCTACCACCATCTTACCCTTTTAGCGTTGTAACCTAACTTACGTAATTCGTGCAGAAGATGAATACCTATCAATGATGAGGTTGAACATTACACGCAAAATCACCTCTCAGTCAAACAGAACAAAGAAAGAGAAAAATCTATGATTCCTACTAAAAAAAACCTGTAAAAACTATGAAGCGGTAAGTACGTAAAGCACATAAAATGATTTTCAAAGACAATTTATCAGAAAAAACAAATTATAGTAATGTTGCCAAAAGAAATTTCGAGAGAGAATTTGATCTGTCAAACGCAATAGGGATGCGTTTCGAAATTTCGAAATATTTTCCCGTCTGGTTAGACGGTTGTTCTTGATCATTCTTTGGCCATATTCATTACTTATATATAATATCAGGGATTACTTGTTATATTAAACAGAAGTTAGGAAATGATGTAAAAACATGAAAATATCTCGAGTCAGAAATAAGTGGGTACCTAATTTTATAACCTAGTAAAGTTTCAGATCAAAATAAGACTTAATAATTTTAAGATGTCATTTATTTGAAACAATCACTTTGCTTTTAATCTTTTTTGAAAAGTACTTTGGGCATCACCCCTCTTGGCCCTTTTGAGTGAATTTCTGCCTTCTTATGAGGCCGATTTGTAAAGGACCAAGTCTCTATTTTGTAGTAAGTTCTTAGGCAGCAGGCAGGTGAGTCGAGTTCAGTGTCGTATAAAGCTGCCTAGTTAAGAAGGCACGCGCTAAAATCTGTTTTGTACGCTCCGACGGCACTTTTTATACTTGCCGGATATAACTTCACCTTTAAGATCGACACAGCGCTGTGTTGAGAGAATCACCCCCCTGGCAACACGTACTGATCAATGATTTTTGGAAGTAATCATTGTCTATTGCTATTTAAAAAACTATTAAAATTCTTATATAAAACACATGCACGAAATAACACGGCTCATGTGGTAAAGGTGACTAAACAAGCTCTTTCAGTGACCCCTTCATGTAAACTACAAAATAAATGTATATTATATTATGTAAGCAGTCAATCAAAAACAGTGTAAATTAATCGAACAGTAATGAACCGTGATGAATGCGATGTTAATTGAGTGCATCGGCCCAAAATGGCGCGGCATTTGCCGAAGCGTTCATTTAATTTCAACGGTTTGGTATTTCATCGGGATTCTTACTTTATGATTCGACGTGCTCATTTGTAATGACTTCAATGACTGCTTTTCACGAGTCTGATAGTAGTTTTTATATCTTTCTAGCATTGAAGTTGATTTACTAGTGATTACCCAAAAAATGGTTAGGGTTTCGTACCGAATCCTAAAAACGGAACCCTTATAAGATGATATTGTTGAACGTCTTTTTGTCTGTACATCCGTTTGCCGATAAATTATTTGGAAGTTCTCAATTAAGTAATGTAAAATAATCATGATTCATGATGTTTTTGGATTTATAAAATTGATGTCTTTTTTTTTTCTTTATTAGTGACAACAAACAGTTACACGCATATATTACAAATGTAACAAAGTAAATACTTAACTTGATTGACATTATATTAATTATATTGATATTATATTTTATTATGAAAGCAAGTCTCAAAATAATAATAATAATAATAATAATAATAATATCACGGGACAATCTCACACAAATTGATCTAGTCCCAAACTAAGCTCTAGGCTTGTGCTATGGGTACTAGACAACGATAAACTTACTTATATAGAGAAATATATACTTAAATACATAGAAAACATCCAAGACTCAGGAACAAATACTCGTGCTCATCACACAAATATTTCATAACTAAGATATAATATAATATATATATATATATATATATATATTGTCGGAAAATAAAAGACTAGCTCTAACATTCTAACACTGCAGGTTTAAAAAAATAGATATAATTGACGCACAAAAATGGGCCTCATAGAAGACCGCAAAAGTCACCCAAAAGGGCCGAAAGCGATAATTCCCAAAGTTTTCTTCAAAAAAGATAAAAACCAAAGTCGTTAGTTCAAACAAATGACACTTTAAAAGTTAATTAATAAGATTTTTTGTCCTAAATACTTTACTATGATATAAAATTAAGTACTTACTTCTAAGTCGTGAAATTTTCAAATGTTTCACACCTTTTCCTAATTTAATTTTAATATAAAACAAAATCCCCGATATTCTAATGAATACGGCCTAAGAATGATTAAGTACCTACTTACCACTTCGTAGTTTTTACAAGCATTTTCCTCTTTTTCTTGAAAGGTTCTCTTTTACATTAGTCTTCATCTCGATATAAATGAAGGTATCATGGATTACTCTTTGCTCTGTTTGATTAAGAGGTGATTTTGCGTTTTGAGTTAATGAGAAATGTTTTTGGGTCATTCTACTTTTAAGCGCAGGTCGATTTTTTGACAAGTGCCCTTCAAATAATATTTTTATAAAAACGTTAAAGTGCTCGGTTTTGTAATTTAATATTGAAATAGTTACACAACTTGGCTTGCATTTAAAATTATCACTACATTTAAAAAGTCACTATTTAACTTTAAAGTAGGTAACATAGTGGTCACGCATGTCCCCGCCATTTGTATGGAAAAAGTGTATTTACCGCTGTGTTACCAACTTTTCCTGATAAAATATCAATAAATTTAAAGTGTTTTGTTTTGAACTATTAAATTTAGTTGTTCCAGTTTCAATATAAGTCAAATTTACGTGAAAAAAATGTCTAAAAATGCCTTTAATTTCACCAATGATTATTATGCGCTAAAATGTAGAATGACCCTTTTAAGCTTTTTATTTTCTAAGTGGCTTATTGAAAGGTAAAAGTTATCCTCTGCACAAATTGCATAAGTCAGGTTACTACGCTAAATGGGTAAGATGTTGGTAGCGACCCTGACGGACACTGTACCGTTACCATGAGTTACAATAACCGTAGGTACTCGCTAGCGAGTTGAATGCTTTGTCCTTGACAATATTATAATAGAGTGCAAGGGAGAGAGCATTCGACACTAGCGAATATCGTCCCTGTAACTTTACTTATGATAAGAAAATTGTGCCCTGGGCTGGCATTCTACAAGGTAATAACGATATCGTTTTTGACCTGTTTCCGTATTGTCAACGTTTTGATAACTTTTATGTCCTTTACAATAATGGCGACTGTGACATAAACGATTCTTAAACGTGTCAAACACGATATCGTTTTAACGAACCTGAATAAAAGCCCTGGACGCTAACGGCTACAGCCGAAATAGATATCAGTGAAATAGCGAACTACGTGCATTCGCATAATATTCAAAATCAAGTTTGAGATCACTATAGCTTGGTGTCTGAATTGCAACTTTTGCATTTTGGCTCTGGCGGACAAAAGGTTAAGCAGCCACTTTCTTCAAGATTCCACATGGGAATTAATCATTTACATGTGGCCACTATAGAGGGTCGACTATGGACCGAGTTTGAACTCCCATGGCCACCGTGTAGGTACTCATACGACACGTTGGCTTAGTTGAAGGTGACACTGCCTCCGAAGCCAGCGGTCCTGGGTTCAGATCCCGGTAAAGGCAGATATTTGTATGATAAGCGTGAATATTTGTTCCTGAGTCTTGGATGCTTTCTATGTATTTAATTATGTATTTCTCTATACAAGTATGTTTATCGTTGTCTAGTACCCATAGTACAAGCCTTAGAGCTTTGTTTGGGACTAGGTCAATTTGTGTGAGATATTTATTTATTTATTGATAATACTAAAAAACATTACATGCCAAAATATTACAATTATTAAATTATCTTTTTATTGTCTTTGCACAGTCACGAACATAAATTTAGAACCCATCTCAGGTCCAAAGTGAAACTGACATTCTACATCAATAAGGTTAAGTTTGTTGTAAGTTACAAATGACTTTGAATCTCTAATGACATTGACGACGTCAAGCTAATTTTTTTTAGGGGTTCTAACTTAAAGTTCGCACCTCTGTCAATGAGTTTAACTAACTGGACTACATTACCCAATGCTCTTATGGTGAAGAAAAAGCATCATGAGGAAACCTGCACGTTCCAACAGCTGAGTGTACAACTGTGTAATGGATAAATGCAGTGAAGGTTTAGATGCGGTTTTTATCCTGCCCTATTTTTATGCTGCAGGTCTCGATGAGTCCGACTCACATTTGGCCATTTTTATTAATTTGTAAGACGAAATTCAATTACTAGATACCTAATTTCAATTATTAGTTTTAAGCACAGAGCTCGTCGGCCGTATTCTACAAAGTCAGTTGGGTTATTCAACCTTGCTTAATTTTAACCCAAACTTTTATAAAAAGGCACTATCTACGACCAAATAAAATTCTTCAACCCTGCCTTCTCAAACGAATTATTCAATTCGTTGCAGTACATATCTTTACTTCTGAATTCGGACAAGGTCGTGACACAGAATGCCGTAGCACTCGCTGAAAAGGACAACCATAATTAAGGCCTTAAGCGAATATTAAAATGCCTCGACAACCCTTATTATCTGCATTCCTACGTCGCGCTAGATCTCGCCTCATAACCGCAGTAGACATGATGTGATCAGTATATTAATGAATAGAAATATTCACATATTATGACTATTCTGCACACGATTAACATATTTTATTCGTAATTTACAATTTTATTTAGAAAAACAGGGTATTTTTTTTTCCAATATATAAATATGGTATAGTAATGTCATGCATTCCATGTTGCTTACTCGACTACAAAAGAGATGTATACACTTCTTCACCTTATTGTATTGTAATGGTGTTGTACAAACACATTATAATACCCTAACTGGGCTGTACTTATGAACAAGTATTTTTTGTACAAATGTAATGTAATAAATAAATAATGAATAATAAAGTTTAAAAGAGGATACATCTTTGTAGTCAACTGAACATGGTTTTTATCCAACTTAAATAACATAAAGATTTTATAACTTAATTTTTTGTTTGCAGGTAATACACAAGCCGTACACAGATAACAGTGGTCTTGGCTCGCAATTTTTAGCACACAAGAAGAGGTCCGAATTCTTGCATAGTAATTTTCATTTAAATACGTTTTTTTATTGCAAGGATAAGGAAAACGAGCACACAGGCCACCGTATGGTAAGTAAGACCTGAGATCCATAAACATCAGACTACAATCTCAAGTCTGAAAACCTAAGAGTAAAGAGTAAGATCTATGATAGTAATTTAACTGGTTGTCTTATCACCGGACAACAACAAGCCAATTATGTGTAATTGAAAAGACACGGCAAATAAGAGTAGAACAGAATATATTGGCACAACCATATTAAACATGTTACCTATCTTGTACAGTCACCAACAATAACATATCATCCAACATTGTGCTCCAAAATATCTGACACGTCTGAAAACATAAACGCGTGTCAGATATTTTTAAACGCAATGTTGTATAATATAATTACTGCTGGTGATTGTACGCTAGACTGAACCATATACTGAAACAAGCGGGTCCTAGACAAGATCCATAACGCTCACGTTAGCTGGCGATCTTTTTCGGCTACTTAATTTTTTTTTTTTGTTACTTTCTTTATCGTGAGGCATCTTGTCTGGGTATGCGATTTACAATCAAAAGAATTACACTACTGAAATATAATGTTTACTGTGATCAAACAAGGTGCTGAGCGAAAGGGGATGGAATTCAAAAAGGGGTACTGAACGTATTATTTAGCGTCCCAGCGACTTGGAGGAAATATATGGAGATGCGCGCTCAATAGAAAGTAAATGGTGACTTATAAAAGACGGCAATTACACTTTCAAGAACTGCATTGGTTAGGGGATACGAAAAAATCCCGCAGTTCATTCACGTACTCTCCTACGTTCGACTCGGTAAAACCATATCGTTTTTGACAAGATAACATATCGTTTTAACTCGGTCGTCATTTAGGTCACGTACATAAGAGCTATCTTAACGTTGACTATAGGAAACATGCTTGAAAAATTGAATTTAGTTTCATTGATATTGATTGCAAAAGAGTACCTATATAATATTTAATAAGACTTTTTTCAAAGTTTAGATAGTTTTTTTCGGCATCCCCATTTCATTAACGTAATATTTTACGACCATGGTGTGCATTTTATGTCGTTGGAATCCAGTTTACACGAGTTGACAACACCTTCGTGTGTATGGCTAGTTTTAGAAAGAACTGTAGTCTATACTCTTTCCTTTTTTAACTTATTGAACACACACATTGAAATTTTCGAGACAAGTATAGATTTGACGCTTTCGTTTTAAGGCTCCTCCTATGCCTTTAGTTCTTATTCTATGGATAAAATAAACTAATAATGCGACAAAATACAATATCCATTGATTATTAATATTTCTCTAATTTTACTTGACATTTGTTTTTACATACGTACATAGTATCACGCCTTCATTCCCATAGTGGGGTAGGCAGAGCTACAGAAATACCAATAACTCTAAAAAGACTTGTTGATAATTCTGTAACCACATTTTGCACAATCAGGCCAAGAAGTTTACTAGTGTATTAGTGACAGGTTGCAAGCCCATCGCCTAAAAATACTACAAGCCCTTATTCCCTTAGTCGCCTCTTACGACATCCACGGGAAGACATGGAGTGGCACTATTCTAACCCGGAAACCACACGGGGTATCTTTTGTTTTTGACATCGGTTAATCGAAGTATGAGTTGAATTCATTCGAGAAATCAAAATCAACATGAATTAAAAACCTATTTCTTTACGTTTTAAATTATACATTTTCTCCAGTCTGTCTTAAAGCATATCGCTTATTTCACTTTGTCTTAAACTTAATTAGTCGAACTGGCTGTTGCCCGCATGGAACTCGTTTATCGTTATTCCCATAGAAAATGACAAATGTTCCAAAATAAAAGTAGAATATTTGCTGTTCCAGACTATCTATCTCTGTGCCGAATTTCATCTAGATTCGTTGAGCCATTGTGGCGTGATTGAGTAACATACACCCATTTACTCAAACTTTCGCATATAATAGTTGTTAAGCTAAGATGGTAAGATTGAAACCGGGCAAGAGCATGTCGGACCATGCTCAGTGTAGGGTTCCGAAGCCATTAAGTACTTAACTACAAACATAAAAACACAACAAGTATAAACAAATTTTCTACTTAAAGGCATTTGGTGCCGTCCAAGAAGATTTTAGTAGGTATAAACACTTTAATCGCCTGTATCTCAAGAACCAATGATGTCTACTTAGTTGCGATAAATTCCTTTTAAATTTGTTAATGCGCTTTAATGTAAGATTTTTAGTAGGTATTTTGTAGGTTTGGGGCGCTTTGAAGCTTCATATTTCATAAACAGATCCCTTAATCCAAAAGTTGATTTCGCAACCCCGCAATGTTTTTGAAAGACCTATCCAATGACACCCCACACTATGGGGTAGACGAAATAAAAAACACATACCCACGTTACGTGTAGGGGAGGTAAGTAAAAGTTTTTTTTTGAAGATTTCATTTTACCACTTTGTTGGTGTGATTTATATGTAAATTCATGCCAAATTTGACGACACGCTAGCCTAGTTGGGAGTGACCCTGCCTTCGAAACTAGGGGTCTGGGTTCAAATCCCGGTAAGGGCAGATATTTGTGTGATGAGCACGAGTATTTGTTCCTGAGTCTTGGATGTTTTCTATGTATTTAAGTATATATTTCTCGATATAAGTAAGTTTATCGTTGTGTAGTACCCATAGTACAAGCCTAGAGTTTGGGACTAGGTCAATTTGTGTGACATTGTCCTGTGATTATTTATTTATTTAATTACAGCTTTCTAGTACTTAGTGTATCTGAGCTCGGCTGCGGACGGACGGGCATGGCGAAACTATAAGGGTTGTAGTTTTGACTACGGAACTCTAAAAACGCTAAATATTTAATTACATATTATATCAGCTAAAAGGCATTGCCAGTCGCTGCCTGAATGCCAATGAGGAAAAATTAAAGTCCAATTTTGTCGCGCGGAAGGCTGCTTCGTAAATCGCCTAGCTGACATTTTTATGCATGGCTGTACTCTCATTTTGAAATGCTTACAGAGTTAAATTTTAAGTGTTGTCAACTGTTAAAAAGAAATATGATGTTGAAAATTGTGTCAAAAGATTTGTGAATCCGAAAACATCTTATTTAGGCGTCGAAGAAATTTCGGAAAAATAGTGTCATTTTTTTATGTTTAAGGAGAAAGCACACAAGCACTCAGGCCCCCTGATGGTAAGTGGAATCTGAGACCAATAGACATTTGAATTCTCAAGACTATAATCCTAGACCTTAAATGCGTTGCCAACCCTAAGGACTAAGATGGATTGCCTCTTTGCTAGTAATTTCACCGGTTGTCTTATCCCCACACCGGAACACAACAATGCGAACACTGTTGCTTGGGGGGTTGTTAATGGATAAGATAGTGGTAGAGATCCGGACGGACCCTGCACAGGGTCGTACAACCGCTAAATCAATTCTAATTCTTTGAACTTTGACGTGAAACGTTGTAGTAAAGAATAAATCGGTTTGTCTTATCACGTTTAAGCAGTCGTGTGCTAACTTAAGTGAGGTAGCAAAATATTTCACGGCAAAGGCAACATGGTTTTAACCGAGTAGAGTAGAGGCTCAGCCGTATAGTGGGTAGGGGCTATATTTTATCAATAGTACTTTGTCTTTTTGGCAACTCTAACGGCAATAGAGAACATGCATAAAAATCAGAATTTCATTGATGAGATTTAGGAGGAAATGTAAAAAAAATCATATAAAACGCAATACACTAAGTTTTGACCCGTTTATTAACATTTTATATTGAATTTAAAACTTCTTGTAATGTTTATATTGTTTTCTTCGGCGTTCTCATATTATTTACGTAATTTAGGAAATAAATGCAAATTTAATTTTAAGGTCCTTATATTTCAAACATGGAACAACATCTGTGACGTCATTCCCGTCGTCGATTTTGTATTGTTTTTGCAGGGGGTCTAAACTATGACTTACAGCTTCATATCTCAAGAAGAAAAAAAACAGAAAAAATATTTCCCATTCATCTCTTTCATAGCACTTTCCAGACAGCGTAAGAAAAAAAATGCATGTTCGCTATTGATTACCTACGATACAGGCTGTGCCTAGTGTAGGAACCACTGTATCTTGGATTGGATAAGCGTGAACTCTCTTTAATCTGTGTATCTACAATATTTTTTTACGCTATTTGTAAAGAGATATGAATCAATGGCAACAAGGCAACCCGAACAAACAGACCTACGACAACCGGTGAAATTACTAGCATAGAGGCATTCCATCTTAGTCCTCAGGGTTGGCAACGCATTTGTCTTGGGATTATAGTCTTGAGAATTCAAATGTCTATGGGTCTCAGATTCCACTTACCATCAGGTGGCCTGAGTTCTCGTGTGCCTTCTCCTTAACATAAAAAAAAAAAAAAAAAAAAAAAAAACCTGGCGCCTATCCCACAAAAATTTACAAGTGTACAAGTTGACAATATTGTCAACTTTTTCTATGGAAAACCTTACAAATTTGTCAAATTGTACACTTGTAAAGTGTTGTGGGATAGGGGGCTAATGGAACGTGGTATTTGAAACACATAGACATATCGATGGTATAGAAGACAATCGTGCTAAGTGCACCGATGGTCTAGAAAACAAATGTGATAAGTGCATATATGCACTTAGGACATTTACTTTCTAGGCCATCCAAGCACGATTGTCTTCTAGACCATCGATATTATGAATTCTGAAGAGTACAATCCTTAAACTTCAAATGCATTGCCAACCTGTTGGAATAAGATGGAATGCTATTGTGTTAGTAATTTCACCGGTTGTTAAATCTCCCAATGCAAACGAAAATGGTGGTGGTGATCTGAACGGACCCTGCACAAGGTCCTACCTTCACTAAACAACTTTTGTGTCTCTTAGGTAAAATATAACAGCAGCAGATACAGAATAGAAAATAACATTACAATAAGCCATAGGCATTTACATTTTAAACAAAAACGAGATTGCTTAAAGTTTAGATTGGATTTCCTGCCACTTTCTACATGAATAAGGAAACAAAAATAAGATTTGAACACGAATAAACGATTGCAAAATCGTTCGCTTTCCATCATAACTTATGAGTACCTTTTTGAAATGCAATCCATGCAAATGCGCTTTAGACTGAGCTCGGTAGAAAAGCTTGAAGCGTACAAAGTCGAATTGCCCAGTTTAAAAACCTTTGATCGGTCTAACTGTATTCCAGAATTTTGTACTTCTCGTTTGAATTATGAAAACTTCCGATTTGGGCTTTATAAATTTTATAACTCCAACCCGAAACTTTGTCCGCGTTAGTAATTCTCTGCACCTCTCAAAAAGAAGAAACAAACATAGTAACTAACACGTACTTTTGAATTTGTGTTATTAGCAGACGTAGGAACCCACGGGGCAAAATTTTATGACAGGTAAGGAGTTCCCATATCGATAAACAATCATCGATGCTTGTTCCACATACTAGTGATCGCTTCAAGTTTTGTTGGGTTTGAGTTTTTATTGGGACTGCATTCCCCTGCCAGTGCCATATTGTTTTAGGTTAATACAACTAACACCTTAGACTAAGTAGGTACCTATTCTTTCTAACAAAATTATGTGTCAATTATGTTACATGAAATAAATAAATAATAATAATAAGCGAAACAATATAATAACGTAATTCTCTTCTAAATTAATTTTTGAAACTTTACTCATCATCATAATTTTTTCTTCATTACTGTCCCATTATTCACAAAGTATTGTTTCATAGTTAATGTGTAAATAGGTAAACTACTTCTATCTAATTATCTAAAGAGGTTTGGTAAAGAGAAAATACTAACTATATTCCATAGTGCAATTTTACACCCAAGCGACTATTCAAAATTTGCTCTGTGTGAACTTCATACTCGTCTTCAGAACAATACTTACAAAAAAAGCGGCCAAGTGAGAGTCGGACTCTCCCATGAGGGGTTCCGTAGCAGCAAGTAACATAATATAAAAGTTCGTTGTAGCTTTGATCAATGTGTTTATGACGTATTAAAAAAAAACTACTTACTAGATCTCGTTTAAACTAATTTTCGGTGGAAGTTTGCATGGTAATGTACAGTCAGCGTCAGAGAAAAGGACCCCCCCAAGTCGTTAAAGATTATCACACGACGGCGAACGTCACGCGACGTTCGCCGTGAGCGGCTAGCTTCCCCCGCCCCGCACCCACACCTCTTGCCCGAGCATCCACCGATACCACTCGAATATCATAATTTCTTTATTTTACTATTTGGCATTTGGTCGAACCGAATACCAAGAATAACTTACAAAAAGACATTTACTTTATACATGCTGTTGAGGATACGAACCCGCTCCACTAGCCGCTAGCCGATTGCTTTTACATGCCTTTACCACTAGGCCATCGACTCAGTTGTCAATCTCGGCGAAAATTTTAATTGCATTACTCCATATATCGAACAATTTTAAAAACGATCTTATGTTATAAACGTTATGGTTCAAATTTCAACTTCCACCATGTTCCACTCCTCAATTAACTATAAGGTTGAATTACGTATAGATTTCTCGTTTGGTTGAATATACTGTGCTTCTTGCCGATTGTTGCACTACCCTAGTTTTACTTCAGAAAAGTAGCTGCTGCATAAACTGCGACTTAAGGTTGAATTTAGAATAATTTACTTCTTCGCCTTGTTTACTAAACTGTGACTGAGGGTAACTTTATAATAACCTTACAGTTTCTTTATATTTCGTTCCGAACTGATTGAGTGTAAAGTCCTCGTCGTAATATTATCTGATTTATTAAGTTTTCAAACAGTTGCTTCGATGAACCGATATTATGGTTAGATTAACAACTTTTTTAAAAGCTAAAATTATTGTTCTCTGGGAACAGGAACAAAGCATAAAGAAAATAGCACGAGATATGGGCATAACGGTAAGATTTACGTTATTTACATATTATCATACATATTTATTGTTGCAATCATGTTGCAGTATTACGTATAGATACTTACAAGTTGGATTTACGTATTCCTATTATATTATCATTTGCATTACAGAAAAAAATCTGTTAAAAGATGGATACAAAGGTATCATGCCACGGGTGATGTGAAATGTGAACGGCAAGGTCCTCGCCCTAGTGCTTACACTGATGAATCGGAGCTACACCGTAATATTGTGGAAGCTCACTCAGTGGCACCGTTCAAAACTACGCGTTCAAGTGCTGAAACTTTTGGAGTGTCGCTTAGCACTGTTCGACGACATCTACACGCTGCGAATATCCATAATTATATACCGGCCAAAAAAATTCAGCTTAGTGACAATCACCGCACCAACCGAGTAAACTTTGCCACTCGTTATTTAAATTTCGACTGGGAAAACGAAATTGTGATATTTACGGACGAAAAGTGCTTCAAGTCAGATAAGGATGGCCGAAAAACTTTATGGAGAAGATGTGGGCAGAGGTTTAACCCTAAAAATGTATTAGACTTGAGAACAAGCGGGCGGTTAACACTAGGTAAATAATATTTTTATTGAAATTATATTAGGTATATATTGTTGACAATTAATGTGGATTACATCTTTATTACAACATATTTTAAACGGTTGACTGTTTTTAGGTTACTGGGGATGGATGTCTTCAATGGGCCCAGGCGAGCTAGTGGAAATAGGAGGCCGCATGAACAGTGAGCGATACCTTGAAGTGTTGAAGGACGTAATGCTGCCGTCAGTGCGTGTCGCATATCCTGAAGGCCAAATTTATCTGGTTCAGGATAATTCTTCAGTGCATCGGTCCCGAATCGTTCAAGACTGGCTAAAGGTCCAAGAAGACATAACGGTGTTTGAGTGGCCGGCTAAAAGTCCGGACCTAAATAAATCCAATAGAAAATTTGTGGGGACAGATGGTTTTGAACTGGGACTCCAGTGATATAAAAAACAAAAAAAAATTGGATAGTGAGGTAAACAAAACTTGGGAACTAATGCGAAATAGTGATGCATGTTCCGGTATGGTTTCGAGCATGAAAAGTCGACTTCAAGAAGTGATAGATAGTGACGGCCATCCTCTCCGTTATTAATAGGTATACTCGGCAGATTGATTGGTGAAATACTTACGAAGCAATATGTTAACAATTTCAAATATTTGTGGGGTTATCACGTAGTTAATCAAAAATAAACATCCTTTATTATTATCAATCCAGTTACTCTTGTTTACAAGTAGTCTTGTGTTAACGATAAACCATCTGACCTCACATCTTTTTCTATTGAAGTGTTAAAGGGTTATTATCACTGTTATCAGAAAGAAAATGTGATAAAAGAGAAAGATGTATATTGCTATACTATTATAGTTTAGCATGTTGGTTCTTCCTCTGAGATTCACAGGCACTAATGACAACATTTGATTTTATCCAGGCTTTTCTTTGTTAAAATCATTCAGAATGTAAAAAAATATGTTCACTGATTTAAATAAAGAAAGACGTGTAGGTAGTTGTTTCTAGAAATATCTATAAACGAACCGTTGTCTAATGTTAAACATTCTAAACCGCTAATTTGTGTTTTGATAATAAATTTAGTTCAGTTAATATCCTAAGTAAATAAACCTAATTTAACACAGAAAACAAATTCGAGAAATAAATTAACATTTTTTTCGCAACATGCCTTTGTTTTCTTACATAATCTCATACCTACTTTAACGTTTGATTTCTTTAATAATAAAATCTAGACAAATGATTAACGAAATAAAAAAAAGAATAAATCCCACCAAAGGCCTGGATTTGAACCCGTGACCGTTGCATTCGTAGGCCGCAGTCTAGACCATTGGACCAACATGCCATTTACATTTCATTACAAAAAACTTAAACAGTTTGACGTCATTACCAAGGGGGGTCCTTTTCTCTGACGCTGACTGTACATCATATATTTTTTTTAGTTCTATCATTCTCTTTTTTTAGAAGTTACAGGGGGGGGACACATTTCAACACTTTGGAAGTGTCTCTCGCGCAAACTGTTCAGTTTAGAAAAAAATGATGTTACTAACCTCAATATCATTTATGAAGACCTATCCATAAATACCCCACAGGTATGGGTTTTATGAAAAAATATATTTGAGTTTCAGTTCTAAGTATGGGAAACCCCCAAAATTTATGTTTTTTTTTCTATTTTTGTGTGAAAATCTTAATGCGGTTTACAGAATACATCTACTTACCAAGTTTCAACAGTGTAGTTCTTATAGTTTCGGAAAAAAGTGACTGTGACATACGTACGGACAGACAGACAGACATGACGAATCTATAAGGGTTCCGTTTTTTTCCATTTGGCTACGGAACCCTAAAATACACACTATTCTGGGGGCGATCACTAGCATACGGAATAAGCATCGATAATTGAGTTTATCGATATTTGAAGTCCTTACTCCTGTCATAAAACTTTGCCCCGTGGATTCTTACGTCTGGTTATTAGTTTGCTAATTTGTTCATGCCTTATTAATAAGTAACAACATACATAAAAAAAACCGGCTAAGTGCGATTTAGACTAGTGCATGAAGGGTTCCGTACCATTATTATATGTATACAACATTAGACACTATATTATAACCTTTTTTTTACTTTCACCTATCCCGGTGTCTGCCTGTTACCGCGGTTTCTGTATTAATATCGAGAAAAAAAACGCCAAAAAAATCACGTTTGCTGCATGGGAGCCGCCCGTAAATATTTTTTTTAATTAAATTTTACTATTTATTTTTAAAATGTATATACACTTAAGTATTCTGTAAATATTTCAAGCGTCTTCTGTTGCCGTTATTAATATCGAGCAACAAACGGCAAACAAAACACGTTTGTTGTATGGGAGCCATCCTTAAATATTTAGTGTTTTCTGTTTCTATTATTTTCTGTTTTTAGCCCGTGTGGTTGCCGGGTTAGAATAGTGCCACTCTATGTCTTACCGTGGATGTCGTAAGAGGTGACTCAGGGAATAAGGGCTTGTAATATTGTTAGGCGATGGGCTTGTAACCTGTCACTAATACACTAGTAAACTTCTTGGCCTGATTGTGCAAAATGTGGTTACAGAATTGTCAACAAGTCTTTTCTGCCTACCCCACTCTAGGAATGAAGGCGTGATGTTTTGTGTGTATGTATGTTTTTAGTATTTGTTGTAGTATCGGCACTAGAAATACATCATCTGTAAAAATTTCAACTTTCTAGCTACCACGGTTCATGAGATACAGCCTGGTGCCAGACAGACGGACAGACAGCGGAGTCTTAGTAATAGGGTCCTGTTTTTAACTTTTGGGTACGAGACCCTAAAAATAAACTCGCCATTTATCCAAAAATTAAAAAGCCAAAGCAACAAAAGGCTACGTAGAAAGATTTTTAATTAGCGTTTCCCGATTTCAAGGTAGTGTTTTGTTTTAAAAACAATACTGTTTGTTTGACGAACTTTTCAATGGGGAACTAGCTTGTTGCCTAATGAATTGTCTGCTCCGAATAAAACAGAAAGTTGACAGACACTGGTAAGTTGGAGTATTGTGCGTTACTTGTGCAGTGTTCATTGAAGGTTGTGCCTTTCAGATGTTGTGGAGTCAGTTGAAAAGTTTGCACAAACATGGTGCCATGTGACATGGCGAAACTATAAGGGTTCCTAGTTTGACTACGGAACCCTATAAAAGTGGGTTGGCAAGTGAATAGGTTGCGAAACGATGCATTTGTCAAAGATTTGTCGGCGAAAAGGCAGAGTAATATTTGGTATGGTAAGTATAATAAAGTTTTATTTACCTACAAGGACGGAGTCGTGGGCTTCAATTATAAAAATATCAGTAAAACTCTACTCATCCAATCGGAAAACTGAATGCAGCTCAGCTCTCGCTATGATTTCATAACAGCTAAGTATTCTGAAACTGAATTCTGAAAACGTTTCCTCTCAGTATTAAATTCTTTGAATGGTAATTTACGATGCTCTCGGGCAAACTGAGCGTTGAATTAAACTGGATCTTAGTTTCTTTGAACATAAACCCTGAATGTAAAAAAAGAGTTTTTGTACGTTTTTTCAGTTTGTATGTTTAACTAAGATTTTAATAAAGAGTTGGATCTGATTGAGGATTTTATTTGAAATATTCTTTGATTTTCTCGTGCTTTGTTCTTTAATTTAGAAAAAGTTTTAGATGTTTAACTACGAAGTCAGTAGTCCCAGGTTCAATTCCCGGCAATTATATGTGATGAGCGCGAGTTTGTTCCTTAGTTTTGTATTTTATCTTATAATAAATAGCAATATGTGTTTTTCGGTTTATAATTACGCGTTTACGAATTTATTAAGTAATTTTAGTACCACCGAGTTAAGTTATTTGCTTGTGGGTCGTAAGTACAGTCAAGTTCAAAAGTATGTATACACTTTAGTACCTTGTCTATTTAACGTCATATTTAAACTGCCATATGAAATTATCCAAGCGATTAAAGTGACAAGGTACTAAAGTGTATACATACTTTTGAACTTGACTGTACAAAAAATGTTTTTTTTTTTACAAACCTTGTCCTGACACTAAATTACGTTTTTTGTTAAGTTACATTTATCGTAATTACTTCAATAATCATCAATTTACATTGAAATTAAAATATTTAATTCTTTTCTCGTGCCATGTATTACAGTTTGTGTATTCAAGCTTCTGGTTTTTTTTCCCGCGATTCCACTAAAGTATTATCTATTTATTGACAATCCAAAAAAGGTAACTACTACTTTCCGTTTGGTCAAAATCACTAATGCCTATCCAAATCAGATCAACATTATTTTTTTCCGTTATAAAATCGTGACGCAAGCAAACATAGATTAGATACTAAATATGGTCATGTGTTATTTCAATACAACAAAATAAAACAAAACGAAAGTTTTATATAAATGATGGTTGCTGACGTTAAAATGGCACAAAAAACAACGTTAACAGAAAATCGGGGTTAAATTTATACATTACTGTTATTCCAGTCTACGTCGGCAGAGCACTCCACTATTCGCTTTTGGGAGTGATTGCTTTTCACTTATCTACAGCTGAAAGCGAAAAATTCAGAGCCGATCGACTAGGGATGTGTTTTTATGGGTATTAAAGACTATTTATTTAAGTAAAAAAACAGAAAATCGTCAAAGCTGTTCCATACAGCTGTGTTTAGTGGTGGTAGGACCCTGTGCAGGGTCCATCCGGATCGCTACCACCATCTTATCCATTAACCACCCGCCAAGCAACAGTGTTCGCATTGTTGTGTTCCGGTGTGGGGATAAGACAACCTGTGAAATTACTAGCATAGAGGCATTCCATCGTAGTCCTCAGGGTTGGCAGCGCATTTGAGGTCTTAGGATTATAATCTTGAGAATTCAAATGTCTATGGGTCTCAGATTTCACTTACCATCAGGTGGCCTGAGTGCTCGTGTGCCTTCTCCTTAACATAAAAAAAAAAAAGAAAAAAATACATTAACGGTGAATTAATTGAGAGTTAATGTATGGAACAGCTGGTTTTTTTTTTTGGCGATTTCGTGGTTGGTCCCACCGGAAAAGTTGTTCAGTATGACCATCTTATTCACTTTTGGCCATTCCGGATCATGACCCCAAAATACCAACAATTCTAAAAAGACTTGTTGATAATTCTGTAACCACATTTTGCACAAGTAGGCTAAGATGTTTACGAGTGTTTTAGTGACAGGTTGCAAGCGCATCGCCTAACAGTACTATAAGCCCTTATTCCCTTGGTCGCCTTTTATGACATCCACGGGAAGACATGGAAAATTTAAACACGGAGCCATGGGAAATTAGTACCTAGTTCAGCAATATGACTTATGTTTTCGTGTTTACCTGTACTTAAAGTAGTTTCTATGTAATTTACATACATAAGTATTTAAACCATTTATTTTTCTCTTCAACAATCACCGTTATAAACTAACTTCTTATAGTGTATAGTCTGTTATAGTATGTGTTTTCACGATTTGATTTGTATCAGAAAACAACTTGTATAATTTTATTAGTATTCAATCCAAAATGGCGCCATGTTAAAATATTAAGAAAATACTTGTAGAACTCCAACCCAACTTTACTATCCTAGTGCAATAGAACATGGCCTTTTTTCTCCTTTGTTATACTCCTATTGAAATAGTATTCTTGACATTATTTTTAACCCTATGGTTATCGTATCATTAACATTATGACAGTTTCTATATTTTTTACAGTTAAATCGATTAATTCTTAATTACGGTTTTGGTTCCTTTTGTTGTAAAAGACGGGGAGTGACAAGTAATACCTTCACATTTAGTACACTGATAATAGTAATAAAAAGGATGATTATTTTTTATCTAGTATTTTCTCCGCCCTACCAGAATTGTGACTCTTTCCAAACACTCTGTATATTTAGTTTCATTCACTGCCTGCACCCACTTGACATTTCCACCGTGCTCCCGCTACAGTCACCGTAATGTATTCTTCCATTATTATTCATGACGAGTCCGATTGTTGACAAAGATCATGCCGGATCCTCTGACAATTTGAATTTAGGAAGATAGTTTTGAATCTGCATAATATGCCGATTTTCAAGATTTTAGAAAGTTTAAGGACGAAAAAGCGATTAACATGTTTATTTTGTAATGCAATAATTATAACAATACCTATATCACGTAAATCGTTATTTTGTTCAACATTTTATGCCTCTTCATTGGTTCAATATGGTGTGATGAGAGTTAATTTAAATACAGCTATAATATCGTGAAGAAAGGGGTAATAGTAAGAGATACTGAAACTGTAGTTTGAGAATATTCTACTAAACTGAAATTCAGTGCTATGTTTTCCTAAAAACTGAAGAAAAGAGTTGTGTTTAAATGAAAACTTCATGTAGTGTAGATCGTATACCAGCACGTGGGCCATGCCGCGCAATTGTCAGGTACAGGGTGTTATAAACCTTGTTTAATAACCTAGCACACAGATAAGTAGAAAAAAATAATATAGAAAAAGCATTCTTGTAGCTCGAAATTTCAGTTCCCTTTTTATGATTAGAAGTTTTTCTTAATAAAACTCTATATTCCAATCCTGGGCTACAGTTTTTCCTAATGTTTTTCTCTAACTCCTAATGCATCTTGCAGCATGTTTCTATTTGAACAAATTATGTGTTACCGAAAACATAAAGACTGAGTAATTACTCTGGGACGCGGGTTTTAATTCATTAAGTATTTCTAAGCAAAACTTCAAGGATACATTCAAAGGAGTGAAATGTTGTGACTCAATCCGAGTAGAAGACTTTTATCGCTATTCCCGCAGGAACAGTATTTTTTTAGGATATAAAAGTATGTCCTTCCCCGGGACTCAAACTATCTCCATAATTTTTTAAATCAGTTTAGAGGTTTATCCGTAAAAGCATAACAAACAGACAAGAGTTTCTTTCTGTGTATAGTTTTTTTTTTTTTATGTTAAGGAGAAGACACACGAGCACTCAGGCCACCTGATGGTAAGTTTAATCTGAGACTCATAGACATTTGAATTCTCAAGACTATAATCCTGACCTGACCTTAAATGTCTTATCCCCACACCGGAACACAACAATGCGAACACTGTTGCTTGGCGGGTGGTTAATGGATAAGATGGTGGTAGCGATCCGGACGGACCCTGCACAGGGTCCTACCACCACTAAAACTATAGTATGTATATTTACAGAAAACCCAGATGTAATGATTTTAAATGCCCGTTTAAAATAAAGAGGTTACATGTATTATTATGTTTAAAGGGATTATTTCCCTGGTTTCTCTCATCGCCTGGAGCCTAAAAAAAGTAAACCAATTTTTATAGTATCAAACAAATATATTTTGGCAGTGATTCTTAGCTAAGTTCTGTCAAAAACGATTCCACTAGTTTATATTGTACCGTTGGGGAGTCAATATAATAATGGGTTTCCCCATCTACTTAATGCTATTTGTAATTACTTAAACAAACCTACGACCATAGAAGTAAGGAGTCGCACAAGGAAAGTTTTTTTCACCTCAGCACCTCAAAAAGGGTGGTTATGCTGTTTAAAGACAGTAGCAAAATTATATTTTGCTGCAAGCGTGAGACAAAGTAACTTTAAATTTTTGTTCACAATATAAAGCTGGCCGTGGTCCGGCGCACGGGTGGCTGGGGAATTCGTTTTATTTTTACCATGTTGTTTTTTTTACCTTAAGGTTATATTGTCTTGTTACTAAGGTGAAAAATAGTATGTGCAACACGAGACCAAAGTTTTTGCATCTTGTGTCTTTGAATCCCTCGCAGCAAAAACCAACGTGGCTCTATTGTTACACAAATAACTATTTCCATTAGATTACTCGATGCATATTATTAGCATTTTACCGACGAAAAACTTCTTAAATTGTAATTGTTAAACACATGAGATATTCTCGCCATTCTCGGTAACGAAATATTCTTAAATGGTACCAAGAATATATTCTTAAATGTCTCAGTAAATGAGAAGAGATTGGATCTTCTGAGAATCTACATTTCGCTCATTTTCTGCGAGTTATTTAAACTAAATTTTAAACGTACATTAATAACTAACCTTATTAAAATAAACGAAAATAAATCCGCCTGTATTTAAATAAACGTTCATATACGAGTATATTGGAAGTTTTGCGAGCATTGAATCCAGTAAATTTGTTTGGCGAGCTCTTGCGTATACCGCTGGATTGGAACGGTCGAGTTAATAGCAAATATGATTCGCAATTGAGATCTGCAAGCTATATCACTACAGGAATGGTAATTGGAGGTTTTATTAACTTAAAGGAGTTGGTTTCCAAGTTTGTTTTGAATATAATTGGGTTGACTATGTATAGCAAAAGCGGATTTGTAGGAATTCTTCATTTTAAACTAGGTACCCGCCCTCGCTTAGATCGGTTTATGTCAGTTTAATGTAATAACATACGTATAATAAACCATAATTTATTATACATTACGAGCATCCGTGAATAATTATCTAACTCAATGTGAAAACTGCATCAAAATCCGATGCGTGGTTTAGGCGAAATAACCAGATATAAAGACAGACAAAATAACCTAACCTAACAGAAAAGAACATTTTTTAAGACAAACTTTTGTTGCTGACTGTACTTTTTTGGCATAGTCGTCATCTGCTTATCAAGACAATTCTAATGAGCCCTAACTGGACGGGTTTATCATGTGTAATTTATGAGTTCCTATCGCCACCTTTCGTCTCCATCATCGGACCAGCTCGATGGTGCCATATTATTGCATTATCATCAAAGCCCGGACGACAGGAGAAATTATGTGTTGACGTCTCAATAGTGCGAGGACACACATTTTATAAGTCGATAAAAAGCACGATGTACTGGACAAACAAAATGAAAATAAGCTGTTATTTAAAAAAAAATCGTAATAAACGTATTTTTTCTACATTTTCCGATTTTTAAACTCTTTCGACTAGGTGATAAAATCCATTTCTAATCTAGGTGATAAAAAAATAATTCGTCTTAATGTAATTTCTAAGATTGACATTGATTGACTTGAGTCAATGTCAGATAGCGGTTGTTTATAATTGCGATAAGCAAATATGATATGAACGAGGTCTGTAAGTTAAGAGAAAAGTATCTTTTTAGATTTGTCACTCTTATTTTACCATTACAATCATTCCCGTGACCCGTAATATTGATAATAATTATAGTATGTAATTAGTTTACTGAAATAATATAATAATAATAAGATTACCTTGGTACTTGACGTAATATTGTGTAACAACCTGACAGGTAAGATAAAAAGTTTGATCAATAAATTTCTGATATTTTATTTCCCTTATGGATGTCGATAGAATAGTCGATATTTAAGTAAGCACTAGTGAAAAGTGCATTTTTGCTCCCGTCGTCCGGGCTTTGATTATCATTGGGTTTACATAAGTATTTCAAATTTCATCTCAATCGGACAACGGCAAGTGACTGAAAAATGTATTGCAAATTTGACGGATAACTTACATACATAATTATAAGTATGCTTACATACGAACAGTGCAAGTTTAATAAAAGCTTGTTAAACAGGCAGAAGTGGAAAGCTTCTTTGTTTACACCCTTTAACTATTTATATAAAAAGGAATAAATAACGCTAAAAATTAACATATTTTCTAGTGGTCTAAGAAAAAAACACTTTTACTTAAATGTAACGGAAATTATTTTGCGTTGTGATAGTTTAACTTTAAAAAAAACCGGGCAAGAGCATGTCGGACCATGCTCAGTGTAGGGTTCCGAAGCCGTTAAGTACTACAAACATAAAAATCAACATTATTTTCTATTTAAAGTAATTTGGTGTCGCCTTTTCAAGAACCAGTGATGTCTACTTAGTAGTGATAAATTCTCGTTTAAAATTCGTTATTTGCGCTTTCATTTAAGTTTTTTTATTCATTTATTTTTAGCATTTGTAGTTTTGGCTGTAGGGAGAAGGACACTTGACTCTTACAAAACGTAGCACTTTAAAGCTTAATATTTCATAAAAGGATCCCTTAATCAAAAATTATTTTCACAAACTCATAATATTTTCCAATTACCCCAAACTATGGGGTAGGCGAGAAAACAAAAACATCTCCACGTTACGTGTAGGGGATGTAAGAAGTTTTGAAAAACTAAGTTTTGACTAACGTGCATTTTTTTTCCGAAATCAAAAGAAGACTTGATTTTATTTTACCACTTTGTTGACGTGACTAATATGACATATTCATGCCAAATTACAGCTTTCTAGTACTAAGAGTCTCTGGGCTAAGCTGCGGACGGACGGACTTACGGACATTTCGAAACTATAAGGGTTCCTAGTTTGACTAGGGAACCCTAAAAAAAACATTGTGTGCCAATAGCACGTAAGTTATAAATCTACCTTAAGTCATGTGAAAATAAAACAGAGATTTACCTTATCCTTTAACCTACCTCCAAGCAGCAGTGTTCACATCGTTGTGTTCCGGTGTGGGAAAAGACAACTTATTAATCCATAATAGTCCTAGTTGGCATGCATTTGCGGTCTTAGGATTGCAGTCTGAAGATTGTAGTCTTCAGAATGCATTTTTTATGTGTTAGAGATCCCGCCTATATAAATATAAGTACGAGCATTCATTGTTAGCAAGCAACATTTTAAATAAATATTATAGACCCGCTCTTGATTTTCATACTTAGCCTTATCATTCTATTCTTACACTTTACGCTGTGTTTTTAATAAAATTATACATGTTAATACTTTCATTATTAACCTTCTTCAGAAGTATTGTTCCCCTGTGGGTCGCCTAACGTCTGTCATGAAGCCAAGTGATGAATTAGCAGTTTAATTTCCCCCGAGCACTAGTCGGCCGGCAGAGCATCCCAGGCAAACAATGGCTCATTTTATATTTACCTGTTATAAAATAGGCAATACCCCCGATATTATATCGACTTACTCTTAGAGCCGTAGCTCTAGACTGCATCCGATGATCGTTACCATTTATGTTGCGTTTGAAAATGGAATTGACATAAGCTACCGAGAGATAGTTACGCTATTATTTAATATTTTTAATATTTAGTGGCTTTCACTCCTTTTAAGGTTTATTTTGCTAATGTCCAGACATTTACAGACACTCTCACGGACTTGTTAGTGAAATAAATCCATGGATATCACACGTAAGGTCAATTGTTCGGTAATAAGTAGTGTGTTTTCTCTTGTGGACTAAACAGAAGCACGTGTAGTTGAGCATTTTTCAAAAAAACTTTGTTTGACATCTCCAGATTTTAAAAAAGAATGGAAAATAGGTAGAGAACATCAAACTTTGCAATGATTAAATAATATTCTAATAAGTCCCAAAATATTTGTATGAAGAGTTCCTTTTGTGTTACCGATATTGATACGTATTAGGTAACGCAAAAGGAACTTCTCATACAAATAGTTTGGAACATATTAGAATATTATTGAATTATTGCATAGTTTGATGTTCTGTACCTACCTGCCTTTTTTTTTAATCTTGATGTCACTTAATGTGGCAATTTTTTTTAAGAAATTCTTGGCTCAACCCGTTTCTCTCTAGTCAGGGATAAAGCTCGTCATAATGTTACCTAACCTTTGACACATGTAAATTCAGTTCAGAAACTTACCCTTATATTTATTTTTAACTAGCGACAGACGTTGTCCTGTCTATGAATATTGAATTCAAATTGATATATAGGCAGTTAATTAAAAAAATATATAACTGTCTATCGTTTAACAGTTGGCGCCATTGACAGAATGCGCGCTGCATTTTTGTCTTTTATAAGAACCCTTTTTTGACAATAACAAACACAACCAATGAAATCGATCCAGCCATTCACGCGTGATGCCAGAGAAATAGGGATTCGTTTTTATATACATATGAGTAATAGCGTTAACTGTTCATCTCCCTATACTAAAAATAATTCGACGTGTTTGTCAATTGTAGTATGAAAAACGGTTTAGTAGCATGATTCTTGTTTTGATAACTTTAGGAAGTGCGATGGAGATCTATGTGTGCGATTTTTACAGTGACTTAAGTTTATTGTGCTTAGTTTGTGGACACTTGGTCAAAATTGTAATCTTAACATTCAGTGTATACTCAACTGTCTCATGTAATTTGGGTTCAAAACTATTAATAGAACCACAGGACATAAAAGTGGGTATGAATTAGAGCAGCCTCGGGTTGAGGCACGCACGGCTCGCCTATTTTCCTCAAATTCGTACGCGCTCACGCGCTGTGCGCGAGCAGCGGGCCAGCGTCGCGCGGCGAGCCGCCGAGAGTGAGTCTTTTGCCCGTGCTCAAAGGCGCCTCGGTGTGCGTGCCTCACGTAATTTGGACGTGTATCCGAGCGTGCCGCGGGCAGAACGACAAGTTCTAACTTTTCTGTGGGCGAACGAAGTACGTACAAATTTGATAAAGTTGCTGAGCCGTTCCACCAACGAGAGGCGATTTCTTCATCTTTTTGTTGATAATTCGGTGAATTATGACAAACGCAGCCGCGGCTGTCACGTGTCTGACGCCATTTAGAAATGTTGGCTAGCGGCGAGCACGCTTCCTCACCCGCGCAAGTTTATAGGCAACAATTTGGCTCTGGAGCAGCTCGCTGCGCGGGGCGAGCATGCCTCAGGCCGCTCAGATTCGTGCCCAGCTTAAGAAATAGTAGTTAAGTCATCAAATAACTTATAATATTAGTTGAGAGTAGGTAAAATTTCATTCGCGGTAAGTGCTCTTTTACTTGTATTTGTACTTTCTAGATACTTTTCTAAACACAATAATTACTATGTCTGTGCAAGAAATAAACGTAATATTTTAAATAAATATTCGTTCAATTGCTATTCACTGAGTAGAGGTGCCTATTAATTGAATTGTTTTGACAGAAGGCAAATTTCAATTAATTCCTTACTAAAAATGGTGCAACTGTATACAGAGTATAATATCCAGTGATCGGAATAGGTAGTGCAAATTCACGCGAGTTCGGTGATTAAGCTTAGTATGGATATAACTTATAATCCCGGTTTATCACTTTGAAAAGTTTTAAAGTTTGTGTTTGGTTTAAAATAAATATCAGGGGACATTACACAGTTTAACCTAGCCTCACAGTAAGCTCAAAAAAAGTTATTTATTTATATATTTTTTGTACTATTGTATTTTTTTTTGTTATATTTTATGATTGTACCTACTACCTTCATTTGTCATCACTATGTCTTATTAAGTGGTAACTACTTTCACCTAATTAACGAAATATGTAATGTTTTCATTTTAAATAAATGATGTAATTACAATGAGATAAAGTCTTATATTATCCCATATATTTCAATTAATGTTATGTCAGGCAAATATTGAGATAGTGAAAAATTACGAATCCCGGAATCCCGGGTCTTATCCATATTATTTATAATGTTTGAGGTCATTCACCCGAAATTGCACTACCTATTCCGATCACTGAAATATCCTTTAGGTTACAGTGAAGATGTACTCTTTTTGTGGATGCTAAAATTCCATGGGTGTCAAGGTTGAAGTTTAATGAACTTTTGAGCTACGAGTATGAATGGAATCCACGTGTCCGTCATTGAGTGTATCGGTTATAACCACACTAGGAAACATTGATGGTTTAATTTATTCATAAATTAAACTAAACATAAAAATTATAATTGAAAAATTGTACATAGGTTCAGTTTGACCTACTCTAATACCCCTTAAATCAATAGACATTCATCATGGGTCACCCTGTATAGATAAATAAAACATAGTAGGACCTGCTTGCCTATTGTTTTTACTAAAAGGTTAAACATAAGCACACACTTAGCAATAAAGATATTGTTTATCAATCATCCTTAGTTATCCAATGTAAGAATCAAAACTACATAAAACATTTTTTTAACTAAAACAAGAAAGTGGAGCTTGTTTCATACCTGTGCGAGCAAGAATATGAATATTCATTTCCTTTGTTACAAACTTTTATTTTGCATACAAAATGGCGCACATTTTCATATATTTTGTTTGTAAATCTTTAAATATAAATAGCATTGAAGTTGCTTTACTGATAAACCGTTTCGTAAATTCTATACTTTTATTATAAAAATAAAAGTAACTCTGTCTAATCCGCTCTTGCAAGAATTTATTTTACCGTCCTAAATTTTATCAACAGTCCTTTAAATTCATAAATTAATTCTTGTAAATGAAAATAATCTAAACAATGTCACAATTCCACACCTTATATATAAATATATTCACACCAAAAACATCAACAAATTCGAAAATTTCACTTGATTGCTACCTATAAAACAATAAGTACTTCATTTACTAATTTACTTTGCCAAACTAATCCAAAACAGCAACCGAATAATCGCGTGAACGATAGCAATCACGAAAATTTCCAATGGAGACCGCAAATTTTTACAAGATCGATAATTTATCTTTGTAAATCTCAATATATCTTACTTCAACAATAAATTGCATACACAATCTCGATCAGCTGAATTTACGGATTACGTTTCAAATTGGGGTTTAGAAAATATGTCCTGGTATCAGTAGTTTTGTAATTGAACTTCAGAGAAGGAAATAAGTTCGTCGGATAAGAGCTGCAAGTTGGTTATATAGTGGTAAATTAAATCTATTTTTTTTTTATTAAGTTTTATATTCAATCAATTGACAATTGACGGGCTTGCAACCTGTTACTAAAACACTAGTAAACTTTTTGGCCTGATTGTGCAAAATGTGGTTACAGAATTATAGGTAAGTCTTTTTAGAGTTGTTGGTAATTCTGTAGCTCAGCCTACCCCACTCTGGGGATGAAGGCGTCATGTTATGTAATGAATGTGTATATTGAATCAAAAACATAATTTGACTTGTTAATAAATAAACATCAGAGAACAGTACAGCTACACAACAGTTTATTTCTATTTAAACTAACACGCTTTTCACACATACGTAATATAGTTCTGATGGCCAAAAAGATTAACTTATCAAAAAAGCATTTTATTTTGTAGCCTTTTAAAGCAAACGTGACCAGAGGCCACCAACCCCATATTTTCTGATCCTGCCAATGACAGGAGACAGGTGACATTTCAGTGTACATGGCGTACCTGATATGAAGCCCAATGATGTAAACATTTGATAACCCTGCAATGTATACTGAATTGTCACCAGTCAATAATGCCAGGGGCACAGCTACATTGAAAAAAAAAACTTGGTCGCTTCTTAACAAGATTGTGATTGTTGTGCATAAGGGTCTTGATTCCACACGAGCCTAACCAGATATATCGACTAAGATGTTACTTGAATCACTAAAGAACTTGCTGCCCTTACTATCAGCTTTGGTTGATTTATTTATTTATTTGTATGTATGTATGTATGTATGTAAACTCTTTATTGCACAAAAATATAAATATTACAATTATAATACTAAATTAATGTACAAAGGCGAACTTATCCCTAATTGGGATCTCTTCCAGCTAACCCTGAAGCAAATGAGTAAGGACAATGCATGGGGTTGGACACATACAAGTTTGCACAAAAAGTAAAAAGAAATGATGATACTTATAAATAAATAAATAAATTTTAAACAAATTAGCAAGTACACAAACTAATACAAACGTACATGTATAATACACACATATATACATATATACAGACATATACATATATACCTACATAAATATATAAATAACAACTCTAATCATTATAGGAACCTGACTTCACGACTCATTCAGCCACAAAGTTTTTAAATTCCTCTTTAGAGAGTTTACAGAAGGGGACTGCCTTAAGGACAACGGAAGTTCATTCCACAGTTGGACACCACGGACTGTGAAGGATTTGGCATAGAAACGTGTTTTATTACACGGAACCGCAAGGGAAAGATTGGCGCTGGAACGCAGGCGATGACCGCTGCCGCAGGCCAGATAGTTGAATCTTTCAGAAAGATAGGGAGGGGAAGAAGGAAGGAAGAGGACATTGAAAAGGAGTGAAAGTACATGTAAATCTCTACGGCGGCGGATAGGAAGCCATTTCAGCTGCGTACGAAACATCGACACGTGATCGAACTTTCTCAGCCCAAAAACGTACCGGATACAAACGTTCTGCAGACGCTCTAGTCTGTCAAGTAGCTCCTCTTTTAAGTCCAAGAACGCTATATCGCCGTAATCTAGAAGCGGGAGTAATAAGGAACGCGCAAGTGTCAGTTTTGTCGGGAAAGGCAGGAAATTCTGCAGGCGCCTCAGGGAGTGGAGTGACGCAAAGAGTTTGCGACTTATTGTACTGATGTGAGCTGACCAGGACAAAGTCTGGTCCATAGTAACACCTAAGTTTTTGACTGTCGAGGACTGTTTGTATTTATTTATCAAGGGAAACAAACAGTAATATATAATACGTTATGGTTAATACATTGTAGCTAGAACATTGGCCAAAACAGTTTCCATTACTAGATTAAATACACTTGATGCTCAAGGTGAACTTAAGAAAATTGATATAACTATTTCATGGCTATTGTAATTTTAAGCTAAAATCTCTCTTGGTTGGCTTTCTTTTTTTAAGTGCAAATGCTGCTTTTCAGGAATACTCCATTATTTTTTACGCTATGTTTTTTTTTAAACATGTAAAATAAATAAATTGTCAAGCTAGTAGCTGATAGTTCGATCATGCGCACTCTTAAAAGCAAAAGTTGTCTTACCTGCGGTCTATGTTAAAAGCTTGTGTACCTACATATAAGTTTTGTTTTTATAATGATAGGTCTGAAGCAGTCCTGACGCCGTTTATGCGGGAATGGGATTAGCCAGAAGAAGGTGTTAAAGACGTTAGCATCCTGTGTGTCCGCAGGAAAGACGATAACCTAAATCTGTGTATGACCCAGTTAGCGGTCATCTATTACTAACAATAATGCCAGGCACAGTGAAATTCATGCCTTTCAGGAATACTCTGCTAATTTTAGCTACGTTAATTAGGTAAACCCTTCACGAAACCCTTTTTAATTATTAAGAAGTAAGAAAGCAAAAGTTAACTTGAGAGCAGGCTTGAGCGGTCAGGGGAATTACTTTATCCCCCTACCAGCGGTCTCAAATGTCGCGCCTGAAGGGCTATTAAAGACATGGGTTGAACGCCAATCATCCTGGCTAATTACATTTGTGCCCTTTTTAGAATTCCGTGGCCTAAAAGGCAAAACAGAAACCTTCCTTCCTTCTGTCTGTTTCTAGGTTACAAGAGTATATTTCTGTAAACTACTAATGGAATTTGGAATTTGGAAAAGTTTTAAATTATTGCTTATCTGTTATTAGTGTGAGGAGAAATACCTTTTACCGTAAAACATTATCGTATCACAGGGCTTTCTTAGCACAAGACAGAATCAGTCGTTGATTTTTTTTTCTATTAGAAATTGTCCATAACATACCGTTCCATGAACTCCATCTCCTGAGTATGTTAAGTAAAAATCTGACGTACTTACTGTTAATTAAGTAACTTTATGTGAACTATTACCGGAAAAATAGAACAATCTAGCATAGTTATAAAAAACATCAAACATTTGCTTTTTAATAAGTAGGGAACCTGTGTTAACTTTAAGAATATGAAACATGTATTTATAAAAATGTATCACACTGGTGCCGTCCATTTGTGAAAAAACATAAGTAAATTGTACTTAAATTTTCAAAATTATAATGAAATTGCCCACGCTATGTTGTTGCTTAGTTTAGGTTTAGATAATATAAAGCCTTTCCACGACAATGTTATCCATATTTAAATTATAAATGTGAAATTAGCTTTGTCTGTGTGTTACGCTTTCACGGCTAAACCGCTGAACCGATCTCGATGAAATTTGATAATTGGATAGCTTGAATGCATTGAACTTGGAGAAAAAGCATGGGCATTTTGACAAATTTCACGCATAATGACATTTGAAATGACACGTACGCATGAGGATACATACGTATAAACATATAATAATGACACTTACGTATAAGACGCAAACGCATAATGACACAATATGTAGATTACGTACGCAAATTGACACATACGCACAACGATACATACGTATAAAGACGCATAAGCATAATGACACACAGTAGATAAATTGACACATACGTATAATGACACACCTAAAGACGAAAATTGAACATGGCAACGTATTGAGGTTACTACCGCGAGTCGCGATAAACGGCTTCTAGTGATATCATATTATTATGACAATATATACTTTTAAACTAACGCTTTTTATTCTTCAAAGTCATATGCCATGACTTTTATATTTTACGTATAGTTAAATTAGCGAAAGCGAGGGGAGGCCCTAGCCAAGATGCGTTCGCTAGTTAGCGTCTCTATTCGTTTGTATTTCAAACCAATCGCATCACTGGAAGATCACGTGACATTTCGAATGGCGTGATCTACCGACGCGATTGGTTTAAAAATAAAACGAATAGAAACGCTAGTTAGTAAACACATCTTCGCCAGGGCCTAAGAACTTCCGCCCCCGGCGATTTTATTTCCGTTTGCTTACAATTTGAACCTAATTAAAGCTAGGGTGAATAGGCTTCTTCTGGGTGAGCTTGCTTTATCGTCGACTAAATCTTCGCCCTCCAAGGGGAAGGAGTTAGTCAAGAGTAAACCCGTTATCATTAATTTTGATCCTCGCATGTCATAAGGTGATAAAAATACCACTTTATTTGCCTAAGCTGTTTTGTTATTTTCCTTTATGGGTTGACAGCTTCATATCACATGACAGGTATCCATCAAATGACAATTATATTTGCTGCCCCTTGATTGTTATTTTTACTAGAAAGGCAAACGGGCCAGCTAGTTGCGTGTTGGGCTTAACAAGACTACTACTATATGGGTATTTGGATAATGATTTATGTTCGTAGTTATCTAGTCACCAGCAATAATATACTTTGGAAAATCGGGCTTAAAATATCTGACTTTTACTAGAGGCATAAGGGTGTTTGATATTTTACTCCAATTTGGTAAAGTTCAAAAAAACAAACTTTTGAAAGTAGTATATTCTAGTTAAGTTTAGTCTTTGTAGTTTCCATTTGGTTTTTGTAAAATATGTCTACTTACTAGATATATTCCTCGGTACATTCCTATGTTGTAAATATTGTATTCTACTTTTACGTACAACAAGTGTTTCAATGAATCGCCCGTTTTGGCGAGCGTTACTCATAAAGTCAGATGAGAAAATTGAACCTTTATAAAGATCTTCGAAATTTTAACCAAAAAAGTGAGATTTATAAGATTGGGTAATAAGCATTGTAGGTCAAAAACCTGTTGTACCTGTTGTTTATATAATAGTGGTGTACAAAAGTAATATAGATCTTTTGTCACATTTCAAATACATAATGTCAAACGTTCTATACAGCGGGGCTGGACAAGTTGCATTGGACAGTCGTTAGCGATTATGTTTCGATAGACAACATTAAATGTATGGAATTGACGTAAGACACCGACATAGTCACGTGGTACTGTTTCGGTGGCTTACGCCAATTCTTTAAAATTTTCCATCGAAACATAATCGCTTACGATTGTCGAATGCAACTTATTTAGCCCCACAAATGTGTTACAACTAAAAACGAAAACAGGTAATTAAGTTTTTCACCTATATTTATTGGTAAAATGTATACGTACCTACAGAAGTAAGTATTTTAAATTCAAATACGAGCTAATGCTGGTTGGTTGTAATTTTCAAATATGGAAAATTTTAAAGTGACAATCTGCCAGCAGAAATTTAAAGAAATATTTTTAAGGTTGTTATTCAAACTAGGCTATGACGACGGTAAATCATCGGCCGGAATACCCGAGCGGTTTGACAAAGCATTACTTAAGCCTGACGTGACAGCGGGTATTGAGGACAATTTAGCACACAAATTTATTCCGCAATGTTCTGTTCCCTGCGATTTAGTATAATAAAAGTTTTGAAAACTCCTCAGAGAAATTATTTCTGACACGAAGGAGTATATTGCGAAATGATGAAAAACGTTTTCTAGAGAGAGAGAACTTTTTTATTTTGTGGCTTTGTGTTGCCACCTATGATCGCCATGACAGGTTTTCAGCAGGCACACGTTTACAAAGAAAGTGATTAGTTTTGAAAAGAAAAATAAAAATTACAAAACAAAACTGTACGTACCTTATTACTATTTAAATCATTTTTTATGAATGAATCTAACTAAAAGTTGAATGACATCTTAGACTTGTGCAAAAAGTGGTTTCAGAATTATCAACAAGTCTTTTTAGAGTCATTGGTATTTCTGTGGCTCTGCCTACCGCACTCCGGGAATGAGTGATGTTATGCATGTATGTAAATGTTTAATGAGAAATATTTTCCAAGAAAAAAAAATATCTTTAGACCTTGAAAGTAAGATACCTAATCATTAAGTAGTCTACACGGGTATATCACACGTCTGAAAAAACTACCAGTGCTTCCAAAGAAGAGACCACCGCTGCTGTTAAGAAGCGCCGCGAGGAACTCAATAGTCACTCGTTCTTTAATATATTCTTTATGACAATGGTGATACTTAATATAAAATAAAATATCATGCGTAGTAAAAATGTGCCAAAACACCTATTAATAAATAAATAAATATCAGGGGACAATCTCACAGAAATTGACCTAGTCCCAAACTAAGCTCTAGGCTTGTACTATGGGTACTAGACAACGATAAACATACTTAAATAATAGAGATTTGATAGATAATAGAGATATTATTTTTGATGACCTCGAATATTTGTTCGAGTTTTGGATGTTTCTATGTATTCAAGTTTATTTATCGATATAAGTAACTTCATCGTTGTCTAGTACCCATAGTACAAGCCTAGAGCTTAGTTTGAGACTAGGTTAGTTTGTATTAAATTATCCCCAGATATTTTTTATTAATAAATAATTATGACAGTATAAGATAACCACATTAAAAAGTTTCGATTTGTTGCCTTACATAAGTAAACCACGTTCCTTAGAAAAGATACAATATTATCATATTTTTATAGCTTAGTTTTTTAGTAATTCGACCTATTAATATTTTTTAGGTTTTTGTAAAAATATTTGAAAATTTCCCTTTTTGTTTTTGTTATTTTCTTCTAAATACCTTACATGCAACACTTATTTGCTTTTCACATTTTCTTCAACTTTTAATAAGCTAAGTTGGTACCTTAATAGCCCAAGTTCTTTGTGAAAACTAAGATTCCAATTAGACTCGAAACGTCTTCAGCTAGAAGACGAGTCAGCAAACCCTTGCTGAGACCGCATTGTGCTCGCTAACTCGTCTGTCCTATTTTAGGCACGGTTGACCTGACCTTTACTAACCTACTACGAGACGAAGATAGAACAAAATTTGTACGTGTAGGTCTAGACAAGATTTTTACTGACCAGTCTCATGCTTTTATGTTCTCCTGGTACATCCTCCACTGAAACTTGTAGGTACAAACGTTTTTTTGGGCACATATCCTTAATCAATGTAACACTATAAATAAGTTAACCCATAAATACTAATAATCAAAGAATAAAAAATAACATTCAAATAATTAAAATTAAATGATCACTTACCTGATGTCAATACACAAAGATTAATAAATTTCAAAAACAATAATAATTTTACAATTTAGGCTTCATAAATTCATCCACGGAGTCCAATGGATTATCCAATAAAAGGTTTCTCAGCCAATGTTTAAAGGCTTCGTGGGATTGTACATTTTTAAGTTTGGCGGGAAGACGCTCATAGTACATGGGTGTTATGTATGATACGCGGATTCTTAACCGCAAGTGCCATGCGACGGGAAACTGTTCAAACGCCCAGAGCTCCTTGAAAATGTTTTTTCTTAAGAACATTAATATTTGGAAGATGTAAACTGATTAGTGCGTCAATATGCGATGTGCGGATATTATCTTAAAAAAATATAGCAGGGAGAAAGCAAATGTGCACACGTGGGATTTGAGTAACATTTGCAATCGCAATACTACAATCCTCAGATCATATAGGGCGTATTAATTTTATTGGTTGTCTTATCCACACCATAAAACAATGTCAACAATGCTGCTGTTACGAAAGAAGAACATACAAGTTTTATTTTACCTGTTCCATTTCACGAACGTCGCGATTGCAATATGTCCCACGCGGCGTTTAGTGTGCGCTCGTCACTGTCCAAGATAAGCAGGCATAGTAAAGTTAAAATCAGTAATACGACATAATCAAGACTTTATTTGGTATTTTTGTTATACAATGATCTGTGAAGGGATCCGTCGTCGTTATTACAAACACCATGAAAATTTTGCAAATTTTCTATTTAAATTTGTATTGGCGCCTGCTACTCAGGAAGCAATGAAGTCTACTTAAGGCCTGTTGTTTGATCAGTGGTTAGACTAATTGTTAAAAATCGTAACAAATGGTTTCTCAAGGAAATATGACAAGTTTTTGACTATTTTTTCGAATTTTAACAATTAGTTGTGTTTACTAGTGATCAAACAACTCGGCCTTAGTTGTGATACGATTCGAGCTTCCAATCCTTATTTTCCAGATTTTTCTGTTTGTTGTTTTAGCTGCAGCTGGTCATATCCAAATATAAAACAACAAATTTCCGCCTGCCAATTAAAAAATAACTTTAGTTGCAATCAAACCGCTTAAGATCATTTTCAATAATTTTATTCTACTTTACCGTAAGGTACTCTTTTGTCTATTTTTAGAATCAACTGCTAGTTTTGTTTGTTAAATTTGACACGGTATGTTTTTTATGAATGTTACTTGTGACATATATTTGTAATACGATGAGACAAGGATATGCGTAGATCAATATAGTATTTTGTTGATAACATGAAAAAAATGCACCAAACAATACGAGGCACAATACTTAGTAAAGGTTATTTATAGATTAGATTCGATTACGTATTGCTGAAATTATAAAATTACGTCACAAAATGCACATGTCAAGTTATAAGATTTTACATTAAGGTCGTCACAAATAAAAATACTTTCATGAAAAAGGGAAAATAACAAAATACAAAATAACATTTTCATTAGAACAAACATTGTCATGTAAGAGGTAAAAAAAAAAAAGTTTCGTCCTTGAATGCGGCAGGGAGGCGCTCATAATACTTAGGGCCAATGACACGTAGATGCTTTCCTGCAAGCCATTATATGCCATGTCTTTATTTTATTTTTATTATTTCTATAATATAAATAAAAAGTGAATAAAATAATGCTAAACAGTACTGCACATAAAACTATACCGAATTGAGCTAATTGAGCTAATAAATGGTTCATATTTCTGCTTACATTACATTATTACATTAATTAGGAAGATATTTAGTAAAACAAAAGGTAAGTGAGCGTCAACTGACCCCTGTACTAGTGTGAACTGTGTCATGGACTGTAAATTGGAATCTCTTAGTTAGTAAAACTTAAGTTTAAAAATATGTTTCTACTTTACAGATTGTCTTCTATTTCTATTATGTCTCTCCCGGTATTCCTTCCAAAGTTTCCTGTGCGATGGCATCATTAAAAAAAATATGTTTGTGAATACAACTTGCAGCAAAAACCCGAAAATTGTCATTGACAAAATTATTGGATTCAATTCGATCGTATGAACTATATAAAGGGGTATCATCATTAAACACCCGCTAACTAAGAATATGAACGTTGCAATCCGTATCTTTTTACAAAAATTCATATACAAGCTAGCTGTTACTTTTGCTCCTTTTAGTAACGTATACAATACTCTGAAATACAACAGTATGTTAACTAACGATACTCCGAGCAATGCGAAATCAGTGACGTTCATGGCAAAGAAATAGTCAAAAACAATGATTACCATCGGGATTCCCCATGCAAATGTACACGCCTTCAAATACATATGTTCATAAGTAGAGCTAAATACTTTAACAATGTTAACGTAAAATGTAAAAGAAGTGACGAGCAACCAAAAGATAAAAGAAAATATACCTAAGAGTATGATCAACATGGAGAATTTGTGGTTGAGAAATAAAGGAAAGGTAACACTTATCACAGCAAGGCCACTGGAGGAGCAAACGTTGATGAACACGAAGTTCCTAAACTGCCTCCACTTCGCAATTAAAATCCACGACGTGATTCCGAAAATGACTGTCACTAAGCACAATATCACCGAAAATATCCATAAAGCCACTAAACATACATTTGCAAGTTTAACTTCTGATGAATGTTCTTCATTGTATTCGGTTTCATTTGCAGTCGAGTTGACTGAAGTATAATTATACATTTTATAAACAGTTTCATTTTCGGTCGTCATATTAAATTGTGTGAAATCACTGCTGTTAAACATTATTCATGTATGTCTTTGTTTTTTTTTCTTGAAAATTTTACACTCTCAGAGGCGATGACGTCTGTAGATGTTGAACAGTATTCTTAATGAAATCGTTATCACGGTACCGCATACCAAAAACTAATTGTTTTAAAGTGTAAGTAAAACATATTTCAGTAGTATCAATGTTTATGATTACGTCTATAAACAACTACAGGCAATATAATTGTAATGTAGCTTGATAAAATTTGAGTTAATGATATTAATTAGTTCACATACGTAATTAAAAAATGTTTTCGTGATAATAAAGTCATACAAATTGAGGACTCGCTTATGTTATCAGTATCACACAGTAGCTAAACAATAAAAAACTCAACGTTTATCCTATTTTCTTAATCCTGCCGATTGTAGTTTTAACACTTATATTTGACATCAAAGAGATCACACTACTTAATTACTCTCCCGTACGAGTACAAGAACGTGTTGCTACAAAATGTATGAACTCATGCGTTTGGTTAAGAATTCACGGGGTTTCACGCGTTAAAAATTTACTGTGCAAATTTAAACATCATTAATTTATAATTATAATTACTGAATAATAGCTTTACAACTTTAAAATTATAGCTTCTGACGTACTGTTATTTAAAAACTATGCCCACCCCCGCAGCGCTGTTTTTAATTCACCTAAGCCTTCAGAATTGCGAGCGGACAATTTGTATGCAAAATCTAGTTTTTTCGCTGACGCCAGACAGAGTTTCCAGGCTTTAGCTATGCATCGCTTAAATGGATTACAAATAGAGAAAGAAGCAGTCGTTTCTTTTGTCAGAGTTCAGGTGTAGTAGATGGAAGTAGGGCATTGTTTAGACACCTGCAATTTTTCTTGGTGGTGGTGTTAGAACATCTTATCTACCGGAGACTCTAGCCAAGATGCGTTCCCTAACTAGCGTTTTTATTAGTTTTGTTTAAATATACTCATGAGTTGAGCAAAGTATGACAACAATGCCAATGTAAAAAGAACAAGAAGTGACCAACAACCAAAAGACAAACGAGCATATACCTAAGAATTATGATCAATATATAGTGATTTTGAGTGCAAAAACCTAAGGAAATATAGGTCATATTAAAGCAATGGCTCCGGAGAGACAAACGTTGATGAACACAAAGTTCCTAAACTTCTCGATACTCCAAATACCAAAGATGACTTCGATACCACGATGAGATCACCACGATATTCCAAAAATGACTGTGTCGAAGCATAAAAACGCAGTAAATATCCTTAGCTTTCTCAACAAGTTCAAGTTCCATTTCGTTTTCTCCGTATACGATATTTATTCTGCCCTGCTAACATAAAAGGCAGTATCTCAGACAAAACTCCTATAGTAAATGTAACCTTATTACGAACGGCTTAGGATTAAATATGCTTTGGCCATTGAATCAGAGATACTGCATTTTGGCTTAGGAGGACAGTATTGAAGTCTTTTTTTCTGTCTGTACACGTCAAACAGCAATATTTAATTGATGCTTTATCACGGTACCATACTAAAACATTATAATGGATTAGAAATGTTGTAAAAATAATAATATTTAATTATACTTTATTGATCCCGTGTGGTTGCCGGGTTAGAATAGTGCCACTCCATATCTTCCCGTGGATGTCGTAAGAGGCGACTAAAGGAATGAGGGCTTCTAGTACTGTTAGGCGATGGGCTTGCAACCTGTCACTAATACACTGATAAACAACTTAGCCTGTTTGTGCAAAATGTGGTTACAGAATTACCAACAACTCTTTTTGTAGTTGTTGGTATTTCTGTAGCGCTGCCTACCCCACTCTGGGAATAAAGGCGTGATAGTATGTATGTATACTTAACAATAAAAAATAGGCAATATTAAAATGTAACTTGATAACTTTTTAAAGCTTAGACTTATGAAATTGATTAGTTAATTGGCTATTAAAATGTGTTTCCATTGATAAAAAAACACACAATACGATTAGATTTAATGACTTTAATCTGCTCAACTAATGGGTGGTTTTTTTATGAGAGAGTGGCTAAAGTAAAACGAAAACTCAACAGTATTAATAACTTTTAATAATAATGGGTGGGTGATTTAGTATCAAAGTAATCTCAGAGAGTATAAGAGATGAGAGATGTACAAGATTTCATCCAGTTGAATGAGAATTCACGACAACGCGTGTCAGTTTCTTTGGCAATTCTCAAATCGTTCAACCAGGTTAGATCATACATACATACATAAACTCACGCCTTTATTCCCGGAGTGGGGTAGGCAGAGCTACAGAATCGCCAACAACTCTAAAGACCTTGTTGATAATTCTGTAACCACATTTTGCACAATCAGGCTAAGATGTTTACCAGTGTATTAGTGACAGGTTGCAAGCCTATCGCCTAACAGTACCTACTACAAGCCTATATTCCCTTTGTCGCCTCTTACGACATCCACGGGAAGACATGGAGTGGCACTATTCTAACCCGGCAACCACACGGGATTTATTCATGACATTTAGGGTTTAGTCCAATTGAGAAACCCTAAATAGGTAGGTATGTAAAATTTGAGTTTTGTTGTTAAAATTTTAAGTTATGGCTGGTCACATGAAGCCTAATGATCCGTGTGCCGACAGATTGCCCTTTTTATTTTTCAAATTTGGCTTTGACATACCGCTTTTTTAACAAACATATTTTTGATATGATTTTCTATATCTACGCGTCTAAGGTATTCCTTCCATATCATCCTGTGTGATCGCATCATTAGAAACAATACGTTTATTAATATGATTTGCAAAAAAAAAAATACTAATGCTGCATCTGATTTCGATCCTTTCTCTACTGCATAGAAGGGCAGCGTCATTGCGCAACCACTAACTGAGAATATAAACGTTGCAATTTGTATCTTCTTACATACGTTCATACGAGAGCTAACTCGTACTTTCATTTCTGTCATTAATGCATACAATACCCTGAAATATAACAAGATAATGATTATCGATACTCCGATTATTGCAGACGAATAGACGATCATGTCAGCAAAAGAATAGTCCATAACAATTATCACCATCGGGATTCCCCACGCTACGAAACATGCCTTTAAATTAATATGATCGTAACTAGAACTAAGTATCTTAACAATGTTAACGTAAAAAGTTAAAGAAGTGATAAACAACCAAAACACAAAAGAATATATACCAAAGCACGTAAATTTAATATTACGGTACAAAATAAACGTTGGACTTATCAATGGGATACCACCGGAGAAGCAAACGTTGATGAGCACAAAGTTTCTAAATTGCCTCCACTTCATGATTAAAATCCAAGACGTTATTCCGAAAATGACTGACACGAAGCATAATATCACAGCAAATATCCAGAACGCAAACACTAATGTTTTTACAAGTTCGATTTTAATTGACTCTTCTTCATGTAGGACTTCATTTTCAATGGCGTTGTCTTGAGAATTTATAGTTTCATTTTTTGTAAATATCTCAAAATGTGTATTATTACTGTCACTGGACATTTTTTCTTAACTTTTATAAAACTTTTTTCCGCTTTTCTGAACACTTAACACTTTCAGTGACAATAACGTTCATATGCGTCAAGCAGTGGTAAAACATATTTGCTTTGAAATGTAATTTTTAAACGTTGTTACGTCTACAAACAATAACAGGCGATATGAAAATGTAACTTGATAACCTTTTAATGCTTTAGGCTAAAGTAATTAATTAGTTAACATAATTAAAATATGTGTAGATTAATAAAAATGCACTCATTACCTGTTTAATTTGAAGGACGCTTATTTCCTTACCTACTAAATGTCTATTTTTCTCGCTGTCTACAACTACGACTACAAAATGTAAAAAAAAACATACCTACTTTTAGCTAGAAAAGAGCTGAAGATAGCAGTAGGCCTAGCAAAGAAGCAAACACTGCTTACGTTCCGTTTTCCATCGACTAGAAATGTATGGAGTTGACACATGGTTGACGCGATTTGTCATCAGCTGACGTCAATCTTAAGCATTTCATCGATTTTCTACAATCGCTAACCTTAGCGTTATGCATCTCTTGACTAGGCCCCTAGGGGCGTCACTGTCAATGTCGAAATCACGTTCGTATGTCAACTTTAAATAAGACGTTTTTATCAAACTCACTTAATAATTTCGCGTGTGGTTGCCAGGTTAGAATAGTGCCAATCTATGTCTTCTCGTGGATGTCGTAAGAGACGACTAAGGGAAAAAGGGCTTGTAGTACTCTTAGGCGATGGGCTTGCAACCTGACACTAATACACTAGTAAACTTCTTGCCCTGATTTAGTAAAATGTGGTTAAAGAACTATAAACGAGTCTTTCTAGAGTTGTTGGTATTTCTGTAGCTCTGCCTATGCCAGTCTGGGAATGAAGGCGTGATGTTATGTAGAGGTATGTATGTGTTTAACGCGAATAAGTCTTGTTTAACTATAAAATATGTGATTATAATTTTTAATGTATGCTTTATACAAAACTCGCAACGCAATATCCCTTATTATTCAGGGATAATGTACTACCATTTGTTCAATAGCTCCAGAGATAACCACTAACATACAAACAAATAAACACACAATTTTATACTTCTGTACGAGTATTAAGTGTATAGAAAAATGAGCTCACTATTTTTCAGTTCGTACTTTTTACAACCATGTAAACCAGATGTAATTAAGTATGTCGCAATATCAATCGCTTGGCAATTGTCAACAAAACCAATCTTCTCTGATTACAAGTAAATAGTTTATGACGTACTGTTATTTCAAAACTATGCCGACCCCTGCAGCGCTGTTTTTAATTCACCTAAGCCTTCAGATTTGCGAGCGAAATTTGTATGCAAAACCTCGCGTTTTCGCTGATATCAGTCGTAGTTTCTAGGCTTATGAATCGCCTAAATGGATTACAAATAAAGTATTAAGCAGTTATATAAAACAGTAATTTCGTTTGTCATAAACTCATAGTATTTTGTGTACAAACAGCCACACATAACTGCCCATTAAAGACGGAAGTGAGAAAATATAGAAAGAGATGAATATAGATTTTACATAAGAATCTCATGTGCACGACCAAGACAGTTTCTCTCTGTTTATCTTCATTGGTCACTCAGCTGTGTGGGCGATTGTACTTGGAAGAAAATAGCGTACTGTTTTGATTTCTAGATGCCTGCTATTTGCTAAATATTAAATTATTGTGTTCTGGGAACATTATTGGTAGCACAATGTTACAAGTCAAAAAGTTACAAGTAAGTACATTGAAAAAATAGTAAATGGTTCAACAAGGGGCTAAAGTAAGCCATATAAAAATATTAGTACAATCCTTACTTACATTTTTATTTATTAGTAAGGGACGTGATTTTATAGTTTAACTATTGTCAAAATTACCTACAAATGAGGGAGGCAAAATAATGACCTTCAATGCTACCCGCGCTACCTGTATTATGTTTATATCTATAGGTGCTTAGCTAAGTTTAACCTTTTCAACGCCATTGACGGATATTTCCGTCATGGTTGACAGCGCAAAATAGACCGAGTATCTATGACGCAAAGTTGACATTCGCTCTGGTTTTGTATTTGACATAGCGTAGAAAAGGTTAATCAGTTTGTAATTTGAGTTAGTTTTAGAACATGTTCCAAACTTGAAAATGTGGTTATAGAATAAAATTATCAACAAGTCTTTTTAGATTTGTTGGTATTTCTGTAGCTCTTCCTACCCCACTCTGGGAATGAAGGCGTGATGTTATGTATGTATATAAAACATTATGTTTCAGACGTCAGCACACCCACCAACACGACCTCACCACCACGGATAGAAACATGGAATGTTGTTATGCTGGGCTGGAATTCTACACGACAATAACGATATCGTATTTGACCTGTTTCCGTATTGTCAAAGTTTTGATAACTCTTATGTCATTTACAATAATGGCGACTGTGACATAAACGATTCTAAAACACGTCAAACGCGATATCGTTATAATGCTGTAGAATAGAGGCCCTGGTCATTGCCAAAGGTCTCTGAACGCATTGTAGATGGCTATGATACGATAATAGTAGATTGTTCAACAAGGGACTAAAACAAGCCATAATGACACGAGAAGTTTAGTTTGGCTGTAGTTCGAGTGTCATTATGGTTGTTTAGTCTCGCGTTAAACACTCTACTTTTCACTTTGAATGCAAGGAAAAAAACGACGTTCTAAACAAAATTACAACATTTATTATAAAAAAAGTTTCTAACAATTAAAAGTAACAATTAGGTATCTTATTATTTCTATCGTTAATCTAACATTAATAAAATAAAAGTAGCTAACCAAATGTACGATCTATTAAAATTGCAATTAGTTGCACAGTTGTCATTTGAGGTTATTTCGACACCCAAAAATATGGCCCATACACAATCACTGAAAATGGCGACAATCCTCAATTCACAAACACCGTGATTGGTTGTTTAGGGGTTTCCAAAGTAAATTAAAAAAAAATACTTTAATCCCTAGAGAATAAGGAGCTTTAGTCCCGATTTGCAGAGATTTAAGTAGCATTTTAAGAGCATGAGAAGTGAAAAAGTAATTTATTTATCAGATGGCTGATATTATGAGACCTACATTTAAGCTTCAATGTAATAAAAATGTTTATCTAAGCACATAATCATTAGTGCTCTAAAATACGTTAGCGTTATTACAACTAATTTTACTATTACAAACTCTCTGGTCTGTGGTAGCAGTATCGATTTTTGTAAGGTTATGAGTTAAAATTTGGAACATCTGTCAAATCTCAAGATGGTCTCTATTCTGGTATACCTACATAAATATTAAAACAGTTATCGATACGAAATGTCAATTTGGTATTTTTTTTTATATAGACTGCACGACATTTGATCTCGAGTGGCATGAGAATTGGGACATCATTCGTTGGTCTATGTTTTAAAAAAAAATCGTTCTGATGTTGAATGTAGTTGCCGCCATTAATGTATTCGTTTATTTATTGTTTTTTTGCGGTTCCAAAAGTAGGACTGTGAGAATTTGTTTGTTTTTTTTTTATATTATATTTGTGTAGATAAACAAGTGTATATAACTGTACATAATTAAGCCTTAAAACACTCATGTGATCGTATTATGAAACTCGCTGACGCGACGCTCGTTTCATGAAACAACACTCGTATTTTAAGGTCTCTCATTATGCATCAGTTCTATAAACTACTGTTATAAATGTACAGCTGCAAGCTATAATAATAATCGTTTAGCCCCGCACTTACTCGTTTTGAACAAATGTAGGTTGTCAAATCAGATTGCCACCATTTGCAAAACAAATGTGAATGGATGTTCTGCACGGGGTATGAAAATGTGCAGAGGTTTCTCTGCATCAAACATTAACAATATCTTTGAGATATCACTACATAGTATAAAACAAAGTCGCTAGCCGCTGTCTGTCTCTATGTATGCTTAGATCTTTAAAACTACGCAACGGATTTTGATGCCGTTTTTTTTAATATATAGAGTGATTCAAGAGGAAGGTTTATATGTATAATAGTTTAACCCGGAGCGAAGCGAGGGCGGGTCGCTAGTATATATATATATATATATACATATATATATATATATATATATATATATATATATACTTACCTACTGCCTCTGTTTTGTTACTTGGATGAATAATGCAAAATGTGGAACCTTATCTCTTAAATATAATTATGTCAATGTATCAAATACCGTTAGCAAAATAGAGAAAAATCATATTAAAATAAACTTTGTCATGCTACAGCAACCAGATACTGACTTTAACTAAAAAAATAAGGTTAGGAGTAACATGCCTATGAAGCTAGCGGTGCCGGGTTCGAATTCAGGTCAGGGCAAACATTTGTGTGATGAGCCCGAGTAATTTGTTTTTGAGTGTTGGGTATTTTTAATGTATATAAGTATTTATTTCTCTATATAGGTATGTTTATCGTTGTCAGTAGCCTAGCCCACCTTAATAAAGCATAAACTTTGAATATCTAATTTATTTTGGCTTGTACTACTGGGTACTGGACACCGATAAACTTACTTATATAGAGAAAAACATATTTAAATACCTAAAAAACATCAGAAACACATTACTGCCCTTACCGGGTTTTTTACCCGGGACCGCTAGCTTCGTATGCAAGGTCCTACCAACTAGGCTAACATGTCGACTTTTAGTTTTGTTTTCGCAACTAAAACTCTGACGTCGTTCTTCTCCATCATATGCCGTATTCCATGGCCTCGGCTGGAAATTGCCCGAGACAAATGGGATGGAAAGGTGTGCATCAGCGCGCGTTTTGCAAATTCGGGAGAGCCGTTTAGGCGCCACAGAGTAAAAACACATCATACTGGCTGGATAATATACTAGGGAATTATGCTATATGGAAACTATGGAGTTTATTTTGTAAGTAGTTTGTATTTTTCTTGAAAATTTACCTGTTTTTGACACTTGGGTCATTCCACTTTTGTTGTACATAATTTTTAGCCACGTTCTTGCTAAACGATTTTTATGTAATAAAACAAGTGTTCTATTTTCTTACTTGAAACTCGAAAAGAGCCGTAAATAAGCTTGTATTCAGAATTACCCTAGTTTACAAAAAGTTATTTGCATTCATTTTAAGGTGAGAAACGCAGTGGAGGTAGATGTCCCCTGATTTTTTATGGAAAAAGTGCAATTTACCACCGAGTTATGTTTTTCAACGATAGTTGAGTAATTTAATAGATTTTGTTTTGAATCCGTTAAACATTCAATATTCATTTTATTTGTACGCGGATTCATAATTTGGTATACTTTTTATCGCACGATAACTAAAAATGTACATTGTAAAGTAGAATGGGCCCACTTACTATAATTTAGCTTCCAACAAAAATGTAATAAAATAAATCTAGGAAATCATCTTTTACCTACGACTTGAAATTTGGCATGCTTGTGCAATTTTGATGACTATAAATAATATGGTACCATCGAGCTGGTATGATTATTTTTATTTTATATTTATTTAAAGAATCAGATTCTTCAATGGCTTTTAGTTCAGTCGAGTTTGGACTCATTCGACTGGTCTTTTGATAGTGAGTTTGTTAAAGAAAGATAGTCCGCAATAAAGTCCATACTTGGTACAGTAACCCATGTACCTTCTTAGTTTTGTAATTCTGTACATAACTTCGCCTTCGTAAAATGTCTTTTTGAGATTTTATTCGGGTTTTAGTACAATTTTTCGAGTAGTAGGACCTCATACAAATTCCGTTTAGATATCTGCCACCAGCCACCTATCTGTTACTTTTGCACTGGTGTGAGACTGCCGGGGAAATTACTGGAGTAGGTATTAATCATATGCGTTCCATCTTAAATATTTCTCAGGGTTAGCAATGCGTTTGCTATCTGGGAGACAGTTGCCCTTAAAGTGCGTCAAAGTCTACGTTGCTTAACAATTATATAGAGCCTAAAACCCTGTGCAAAAGATTAGAGTGAGTAATGGAGTCGAGGTTTTCGAGGATCGGCACGGATGGAGCAAAACTTTAACAAAACTTACATTACAGTATATTAAAGCCATGAAAATATTAATTTCTTTATACCAAATCTGAGACTCTGATATAGAGTTAAATTGAACATTTATCTGCCAATAATATTCTTATTTTTCTTGGTTGTAAGTTCTCCTTTATCGTCGTCTTACTCACTCAAACTCATATCTGCATATTCGTTTTGCTGTTGGTAAACTTATTACCTCTAAATATTACTGAACGAAAATGAAATTACCAACAGCAAAAAAATATGCAGATACGAGTTTGAGTAAGTTAGACGACGTTATGTCAGCTTTGCAAAGTTTTGTTAAAGTTTTGCTCCGTACTGTAACGTTGCGCTTTTATCATTGACTGGTACAAACCCAAACTCTGAGTACTGGCAACAATCTTTAATATATTTAAAGGCTGGTCACTAGATTGACATACGGTAGCGATTTGCATAGGGTTGTCAGCCCTAGATTTTCTACTCGTATGTAGGGAAATAAAATTCAACTTCATGATTTATTACTGTATGTTTATTAGGAAAAATGTATAGGAAGCTTTTGCTGAAACAAGGTTTTGTAGGAATTTAGGTTTCAGGAGGAACAGTGAATGTCTTCTACGATAATCAACTGTTTAATTGTTTTCTAAATTACAAATTTCACATTTTGAAAGTCAATACTTTCGGGGTAAATTCTGGGGTAAATATTGTGGGAGAATTTCTTCATCCGAGGGTGCTCCAGGGTGCTCCGTTCGTCAGCCATATTGTTTAGAGGTTGCTTACAACTGCAGCTCCAAGAGGAGTGCGAGCAGAAGCTTTGAACATCTTGTGCAGGACGGAGGTCCTAGTTTTGATAGAAGTCTCCAGTGGCTTATGTGGCAAAGTAGCAGCCGATTTAAGAATTATTTTGTGGCAGTAACAAAACCGTAAGTAGATATTCCGTCTGAATAAGACATGTGCATCATGTAGACTGGTTTCTTAACCTCGTGGTTAACTTTCAGCTCTTCAAACTCAAATTATTTGAAACCAGAGGGTTCTTTATGCCGGGACGGAGGGAAATACAGCGTTTGAGATAATCTTTATTGGATGGTCTCCGGTAAGCTCTCTTGATCTGTTACACTCTGCTCTTCGCGTAATTTCTGCCATGTGCATATCCTAATCGAGGCAATTTGCTTCTTTCCAGCTGGATGGGAATTTGGAAAAAATTAATATAGTTTGGAAATTTAAAGAATTTAAATAGTTTAGGAACTTAAAGAATTTGGAAGAAATTAAAGCAATTTCATTCGAATATAATTTAGAAGGGGATTTAGAAAACACATTTAGATATAGACCTTCTATTTTGGGGTCCAATCTTGGTATTTGGCTTCCTTTCTTTGACCCTGAAAGAAATAAGCATATGTTCAGTAAATTTCACTTTCCACTAGAGATTTAGTTTGTGAATGATTAAGTTAAGGCTTGCTTTATTTTGTGTAATTTAGTAGTGCGGGCTAGGTACCTTTCACCAGCCGCCATTTTGTGTTGCAAGCCCATGACTGTCTCTTTATAAAGCCTTCTGCACCAAGCTTCTTGAAGCCCTCAAATATTAGAGGACCTTTCTATTATCTTCACGCGCTTACTGTGTGGCTTGCAAATGGAGCTTGCATAGAGTCGACGCCCAGAGCATCGCGTCTCGACTCACACTGCCCAAATCCAGTCTGCAGCCGGACAGCCCTTTGCAGGAAGGTTTCTTCAGAACGAGGTCTGTGAATTAATTACTAGTTAGGGAAGTAGGATTTAAGAGCAAATTAAGTATTGGAATTGATGGCATTAGGTTCCTTAGGGACTAACTAACTTTGGAATAGATTATTGTGAACCTATCTTAAGAACCATATTGTTTTAAACACGACCCATGCTTTACTGAGCTGTTAATTAATTTAGAATCAAATGTCTGGTCGTTCAGGACTTCAAGGTTTACAATTAAGTATCTAATGGTTGTAAAGAAAACGAAGAAATAAAGAATGTGTTAAACTTACTAACTGGTTTCTTTCAGCTCCATTGGATAGACCCACTCTTAGTCCAAAGGTCACGCCGGACATTAGTTTTGTTTTATTATTTTTCGACATTTTGTTTTATTTTGTTTACGACGTGCTCCCTTCATCTAGCCGGGTAAGGGAGGACGTCGCAGTACGGCCGATTACTAGTCATTATAATTTTATCTGCTAGAAAAAAAATACCTACTTAGTTATAATTCATCAGCATCAGAAAAAGATTCTAGGACAGTTTCCCAAAAATCTTCAAATGCACAAACAAATTTTAATCGAGTTGCGCATTTGAAAGTGGGAATGTATCTAGGGTACAATGCAAAACTCTGAAGAGTTAAAAGGTCGAACTAATGAAAATGCAAAACTTTCTTAATTTTTAATAAAAAAAATATATTTTAAATCTACGTGTAGGTATTTCTCATATTTAGTTCTAATCTCACCATACCTACGTATTATGCCTTTAATTTAAGAAAGTTCCCGCTAAGCGTTGTTTTGTCAAAAATATAAACGGAAACAAAGTCATAACGTCACGCCTTCATTCCCAGACTGGGGTAGGCAGAGCCACAGAATACCAACAACTTGTTGATATTTCTGTAACCACACTTTGCACAATCTGGCCAAGATGTTTAATAGTGTATATTAGTGACAGGTTGCAAGCCCATCGCCTAACAGTACTACAAATTTTCGAAAATATTTTTGCCCAACTACATAAGATACTGCTAAGTCCTCAAATATTACTTTATATCGTAAGTTTTACTAAAAATATACTAACATTAATTACTTTTATGCATAGTTCATTTTCCTCACGTAATTTGTATCAAAAAGTTTCATCCTTACATACCTACTACAAAGTGTCATCATCTTCATCACACACTGTTTTCATCGCATGTATTTGAGTATTGTTTTTGTATTATATAAACTTATATATTATTTATGTATTATTTGTTTTAAATGTTAAGTAGCCATTTAGATTTAATTTAGTTTTAACACTGTTAATTTCTCTAATTGCACCGGTTTTTTTTCTGTTGAACATGTGGCTGACTGGTAGAGAATGTCTTTAGGCATTAAATCCGCCATTTGTACTTTTTACATTTATTTGTATTGTGCAAAGAAGATTAATTAAATAAATAGATACAAAGACGTTTCCGTAATATTTTTAATCATTATCAAGTATTTATTTGTATCACTCTCATTATTTCTTAGATTAATCTTCTTGATATTTGTCCAAAGTACCTGAACATTAATTAATATCGCCTTTCCTCTGTTTCAATGTAATTTTCACCTTTACTCTGAACACGGTCGTAAATTGTTGAACGAATCGGCGAATAGCTTCCGCACCTGGCTTTCGTGCCCTTTGTAATTTATCATTTTCAATTGTACCTTTATACATTTGTGCTTTAACTTCTTAAAATCTAATTAAAACTTGTGACAACTAAGACCATTGACAGTAGAAGCTGGGCCTCTATTCAACTGCAATAGGCGTCATTACTCGCAAAGATGTGGACATGACTCCATAAAACTTAATTAAATCAATTAAAATAAATTAACTGAGTATTTACCCTAAAAATAATTTTGATCATTTGCAAGGCAATAATAATTAATAGATAAATGATACAAAGACTTGTTATTGTGTAGATTTATTAAAAACAAACTAACAGTTTTTTTTTAATTTTCCGTGGTTAGTTTATTCCTTTTCATGGCTAAAATAAACTTATGATTGAAAAGCTCCTTTCGCAATCCACTGATGTTAATGGAGCAAACTTTTGTACTTAAATTAATATAATATCAATGGCCACTCCTGACATCTTTGTATTATTTATTTATTACTATCCTGCAAAGGATCAAGATTTAAGTTCAGGTAAGAAATCAATTAATGTAATTTAATTTGTTTAATTAAAATTGGAGTCATGTCCACATTATTGCGTGTAATGACGCCCTTTTGTCCGATCTCTGCTTATGGATGTCGTGTACAGTTATTATTAAAACACCAACTTTTGCAAAAGTTTGCAATTTGTTACTGTAACTTATGAATATATAATATAAAAATTAACTGGCTTCACTTATTTATATTCCAGATCAAATATTGAGCGTTTTTTAGATCATCTCAAAGAATAAGTGTACCTGGTTGCTTGCCTACATTTTTGCTAATTTTTTTAGGCTAAAACTCTTATCTTCTTGTAAATACAATCCAGTGTCTGACGATGGTCTTTATTTATTAATGTTGATATTTATATATTTTACCTCAAAAGTGAAACTAACACAAATGAAAAACTCGTTAATTTACAGTACGAATTCAATACTCTTTATTGAACACCAATAAAACGAGACGAAGTAAATTTTAATTATACAATACAATACAAAACACTTTATTGACCACCAAACAAAAAACATTACAGAGAAATAGCACAATTTATAAGACCCAGGTAAACAAAAGGCGGAACTATAAGTACTTATAAAAAATATATATGGCACACGAGCACTCAGGTCACCTGATGGTAAGTAGAACCTAAGACCCATATAAATATGAATTCTCAAGACTACAATCTCGAGACTGCAATCTTAAGACCTCAAATACGTGATGACTATATGAGACTTCTCACTGGAACACAACAATGCAAACAGCGTTGCTTGGCGGTAGGTTAATGGATTAGGTGGTGGTAGCGATCCGGACGGACCCTGCACAGGGTCCTACCACCACTGAAACTTATACCTCTTACAAGTATTTTAATTCCATCTTGGTATCTTGGATTAATACTAGACACATTCGTATCTAGACAACAAATCGTCTACCTATCATCGTAAATCTCCTTTCCACCATCCCTCATTTTATAAGGGTTAACATTTCCCTTATCCTAGCCAAACGAATATGAATCATCACAAAAAACGAACATATAGCTGGTTTTTATCCCCCGGTGCGTTAAAATGAATATAAAAAGCCCTTTGGCGAAGGTCAAGAGGTCTCTGCATCCCTTCTGAATCGCTGTGTTAAGGAAAAATAGGGATTTATGCCTCAGAAGAAGATTTACTGTTGGTAACATAAATATACCCTTTAAAGTTTAGAATAAATCTTTTTTTCCGTCATTAGTTTATTATTCTATAGGTTTATACAGTTTTTCCAAAAATAACTTTTTTTTTAAATATTCTGCCTCAATTGTCCCATTCCGTCATAACAGGGCTTTTATTCTACGCGGTAAATCAATATTGCTTTTCACATGTAATTGTATCGTCAACGTTTTGATCTTTTATTCACTTGACAATAATTTTCTTGATTACATTTCAAAGGCAAATAAGACTTTAAGGAAATACTGAGAATTTCTGCTAATGCTGAGTGTAGCCCTTTTCAACGCCAGGTTTAGTGCGTAATTTTAGTTGTCATTTGTTTAAAGTATATTTTTGTAAGAGTCATTTTTTTAAATTCTTTTCTATAAAAGAAATATTTCTATAAAGAAAATAGCCCTTTAAAATGGCTAGAATATACAGTTGAGTTCTTAATTACGTATACACTTTTGGACCTTATTTCAATGCGATAAAGCGTAATATCGCGTAAGTCAACGATAGAAAGCACACTAATTTAGACTTAATTTAATGTAGCACAAAGTTAAAAATTATATAAAACGAATTTTGACTTGTGCAGTATTGTTAGCTAAACGACGAAAAGTATATACAGGGTGACATCGAAGACGTGATCAGAACCAGTTTTCAGACTCTGTGATTGAAGGCCATTTTCAAGCAATATTAGTCACAAGAAACAAAGGCTATTTCTTTTTTGTTAAACTCTCCATTAATTAAATCACAGATTTAGTAAATCATGGTTACTCTATTTTTAGGATAGGAGCTAGGGGCACACAGTTTGGTCCGGAACCATTCTGCGGCATCCCTAGAAGCCTAACAAAACTCACCTTGTGGACATATTGCTAATTATGCAGCCACTCAACTCTGGAAGACAACTCCAGGATTGAACCATTCCAAGGCTCTCATAAGAGCATTTAGCAAAAAGGCGTCGAAGGAGGCCTTAGCGCTGAGTAGGAACAAAATTCGCACTCTTGCCAGGGCGCTCACAGGGCACTGTTGCCTGAACAAGCACATGCAGACGATTGGGAAATGTGACACAAGGCTGTGCAGACTCTGCCATCTGGAGGAGGAAACGCCCATGCACTTTCTCACCGTCTGCCCGGCTTTAATGCGACACCGTAACTCCTCACTGGGAAAGCACTTAATGTGCCCAGAGGAGATTAAGTATCTCGGCTTCAATAAAGTCCTGAAGTTCTTCGCAATAACAGGACTCAGCGGAGAACTGTAGGCTGTGGCGATCACAATAGATCAATCCTGGTCGCAGTGATACTAGGCTTTGGAGCCTTGAATAGCCACTCCCTGAATAATAATAATAATAATACTCTATTTTTAGAATCATACCTCATTAGATCCTATTCAGCCTACCTATTTTACTTTAATGACACTTCAGTCAGAGTGACAAAGTCATTTTATTTATTTATTTTGTTGTTTCTATGTTTATCTTTGCATTTCGTTCTGTCAAGTAGGGTGTCCACACTGTTAACAATAAATTATTTAATTTTGATCATTGCGTAACTACATCTAAACACCTACATATATAATTAGGATCCCACTTTAATGCTCAATTAAGTCATATCACTTTTGATCACGACTTTGATGTCACCCTGTATCTGAGAACTTGTCTGTACATTATTTAATAAGTAACCTTTGAAGTTGTACAAAACGTAATCTGACAAAAAATTCTTTATTTCCAGGTAAATAACGGAGTTCTATGAAATAAGATTCAAACAGAAGGTAAAATGAAATAAGCGGCAAAACTTGCTCAAGATTAGTGTCGCATATCGTAAAAATATATTATGTTTTACCTTCAAAACTGTTGACGTCATAATTTGGTGAGATCGGTGCACCTGGGTAAGGCATAATACAAATTTATTTTAAACCTTAACGTTTCGATAACAGATATCAGTTTTTTTTATCCACGTGAAGTTGATGTTTTTTTTGTAAATTTTACTACATCGTGTTTTTATTTTAAAAACTTACTCGTATCGATTGGGTCGTTATTTAGGTATTAGGTTTTTATCGTTGAGGCCTTGATTAAGATGCGTTTATAAACGTAAGCGTCCACAGAAATTAGGGAAAATGGGATTTACAGAAGCTAGTAAACAGTCGCTAATTCATATTTTGTCAGTTTTAGAAAGTCAGTCATTAAATAAAACTTGTCTATGCCGATTTATTACGTTTATGTAAAACATAAACGAACCCCCTTAAATTGTAAAGGGGAAAAAAGGCTTATCATGAAACGTGGAAGAAATTGGAAATTATAAATATAAACTAAAGTATAAATGTTTAAAGAAAGCTATTTAGTCTGGAATAGAGTTATAACGCACAATCGCTAAAGCAAATAAGGGACAATACTGCACAATTGAACTTATAAAATATTGTATTTTTGCACCCTATTTTTTTGTAGGAATATAAATTACTATTCCTGACGATTGCACCTTATTCTGTTATTATAGTTAAATATTTTATGATAATTTGTCAATAATTGCATAAAGTCCATTATAGAAATGCCCCCGTGTAAGCCGAGTTAGAATAGTGCCACTCCAAGTCTTCCCGTGGATGTCTTAAGAGGCGACTAAGGTAATAAAGGCTTCTAGTACTGTTAGGCGATGGGCTTGCAACCTGTCACTAATACACTAGTAAACTTTTTGGCCTGATTGTGCAAAATGTGGTTATTTAATTATAAAGAAGTATTTTTACATTTGTGGGTATTTTTGTAGCCCTGCCTACTCTGGGAATGAAGGCGTGATGTTATGTATGTTATGTAGAAATGCCCAAATCATTTTAAAACACTAATTAATCTTATATCTTTTAAAAACATAACTTGAATTCGACTTTGTTAGAAACGGAAGCTTGTAACGATGAAGAGGTGCTACAAGCTACGTGGCTATGCAGGCTACGAATCTCGTAGCAAAGGCTTTCCCGCTACGGGAAAAAGTACTAAGAGCGCATGAATGCATAGGGCTTCTTGTTAAGCCGAGAGCTAACAGAGGCAAAGAGGATTACACGATAATGTGAACCCTATTATTATATTAGTATGAGACTTACTTTCGATTGCACACAATGTTGACCTCATAATATATTTGGCGAATGAAAGGATGAAAATGTTTTGTACAAAATTGGTTATTCACGTTTGGTTTTACGTATTATTTTGGTTTACAATTTAACATACCATAAAGGTATAAAGCATTTTAAAAAAATGTTCTCAACCAAATTTTAGTCAGTGCTTGCTTTTAATGTATTTTTAAAGTTTTGTTCTTTAATTACCGACTTTTAAGGTTACTTCTATGACACAAAGCATTTAGAATACAAAAGTTACCGTTGAGAAAACTATTATTTGCGAGAACTAAAAAATAGGTAAAGACACCAGTACTCGACAAAGGACCAATGTTCGACACTGACTCTTATTCAAAGAAGATAAGAGTTATTCATTTGTTTTGCAACAATCAATTTATAACCCTATGAAATAAAAAATGAGAACTATGTAAAACTGAGGAATAAAATAGCTACTTAGTTTTTACACAAATATTTGTCCATTACTGCTAATTTCGTAGGCTACCGCGACGTTAAATTAACGAGAATCATCTACATAAGCAATTTAGTTCATACATTAATTCAAAAACCGGACAAGAACGTGTCGGGCCATGCTCAGTGTAGGGTTCCGAAGCCATTACTACAAACACAATAAGATATTTATAAATGTTTTTAATATTTTTTAAGTAGATTACGAGGTAACCTATGTAACCTCACTCGATGACGAAATGAAAAAAAAAATACCTTTGCTTTACTTGTATGGGAGATTTTATTTTTCAACTTGGTCGGCGTAACTTAAATGTATAACTATACCAAATTACAGTACGATTACTGTAAGTTTACCACTGACAGATAGTTGGCCTTCATTTCATTTTTAACTTTAATTTCATACAAATAAAGCAATTTTCAGAATACTGTTTACCCACGTCTACCGATTTAGTAATAACTATTTTATTTGTATGACATTAAAGCTGAAAGTTAAATGATGACAATATATAATATATATATATATATATATTATGTCAGTGGTAAACTGAAAATAATTCTACTGTACAGCTTTGTATTAATTATAGTCTCTGAGATTAACTTCGGACAGATGGACAGACAGACATGGCAAAACTAAAAGGGTTCCTTGTTGACTACGGAACCCTAAAAACCACGTTAGACTTGCAGACGAAGGGTTTTAAACCAAAACACGTCTCTTGTGGATCCCTTAAGAGTTTGTTGTTATAACAGCCATATAGGACTGTTTTTTTATGTCATGGAAAAAGACGAACGAACTACCAGGCCACCCTGTTGATAAGTGGGATCTGTGACCCATAAACATTTTCATTCACAAGACAGAAATCCTAAGACTGCAATTTCGTTAACCCTCAGGATAACGATGAAATGCCTCTATTCTACTTATTTCAACGGATGTCTTATCTAGAGTTCAAATTCTGGAAATAGTTATTTATGCAACAAGAGAGCAAAGTTGTTTTATGATGCGATTGTTAATTTTGAATTCCGAGCAAGCGAAGGATTCTAGAATTGAATCACGAGCGTAGCGAGTGATTCTAGGTTAGAATCCTGAGTGCGGCGAGGAATTCAAAAAAACGAGATGCAAATAACTTTGGTCTTGTGTTGCACATACAATTTTTCACCTTAGCAGCGAGAAAATATAACCTTTATCTACACACATATCATGAACCCTCTATGATGCGTTCAAAAACCGCAAATTACAGTAGCATAATGATAAACTGTTTTGTTAGGACACATTTATTATTTGTGAAAATGTTATTATTGCTTAATAATGAATGACATCAAATTCGATATCAATATTACATTCAAATTTCGAACATCTTTGAAAAACAAAGCAATTTTATTTGACCTCGATTCTAATATCACTCGAGGTGACATTTTATTCGAAATGAAATGTCAATTGCATACAATTTTGACAAATCTCGCTGAATGATACGATATGATAGTAGAGGCGGACTCTTGTTTGTCACTGAATTAAAAAAAAACTACGGGTGCCGCCATTTATGATGTTCTATTTGTCTTGTCGCAAAAAATAGTTTCGTTTTTTTATAATAATATATGTATGTAGATTGTAACTGTACATAATTAGGCATTAAAACACTCGTGTGATGTTATTATGTAACAGTCACATAAACTACTATAAGGTAAAAAAAACAACATGGTAAAAATAAAACAACATCCCCAGCCACCCGTCCGCACCACGGCCAAAGAACAAAAATTAAAAAGTTACTTTGTCTCACGCTCGCAGCAAAATTGAATTTTGCTCACTGTTTATAAACAGCAAAACCACCCTTTTTGAGGTGCTGAGGTGAAAAATCTAACTAACTTACTGAAACTTTGGTTTTTCCATTCGTTTCGGGTATTTTCAGGTTTTTCAAAGACAATCACTGTCACTGTCGCCACCTATTTCATTTGGTTCTTTTCACCTAACGAAGGGGCGACATCGACGACATGGCGGCACAATATGTCGTCGATGCCGCCCCACTTAAATATATATTTTATTTTTATTTTCATTATTTATTTTAATATATAACTAAATATCCTGTGCATATTTCAAGCGTCTTACCTGTTGTCGTTATTAATATCGAGCCAAAAACGGCGAAATACATATTTAATTTTGTTGTATTGGAGCCCCAATGAAATATTTATTTATTTCTGTTGTTAGTAAAATTTGTGAAAATTTCAACTGTCTAGCTATCACGGTTCATATGATACAGCCTGGTGACAGACAGACATAAAGATAGTGGAGTCTTAGTAGTAGGGTCCCGTTTTTACCCTTTGGGTACGAAAACCTAAAAACAATCTTGAAATCCTGGCGCCCAACGTAACTATCAAAATAACTTGATAAAATGATAAATTGAAGTTCCTAAAGCAAAAACAAACTTAAGAGTAAGTTAATAAAGAAGAGTTCTAGATAGGTTTTTCATGTTGCTTATGACGTTTTGCCTCCAGCTCTCTCGTATAAGTACATCGCAAAAACCGCGCGATGTCTTTGCTCATGACATGGCTCTTTTAAAAGTTAGCGTGTGGACGGAGGAAGTTAAAATTAATGACTTTTTTCCGTCTGATGTGGCTTGAAAAACTTTTGTAGAAAAACCACAGTTCTCGTTTTGAATCAGCCTGCCTGGGCAGCTGTATAGAAACGTCTACATCGAGTACTTTCTTTCGGGCGTTTGTGAATAAGCAATGGTGGACGAGTAATGAATGGTCATTAGAACACATACATAACATCTCGCCTTCATAACCAGAGTGGGGTAAGCAGAGGTACAGAAGTACCAATAACTCTAAAAAGACTTGTTTATAATTCTGTAACCACATTTTGCACAATCATGCCAAGATGTTGTTTAGTGTATTTAACTAGTTCCATTAGTCGCCTCTTACGACATCCACGGGAAGACATGGAGTGGCACTATTTTAACCCGGCAACCGCACGAGGGGGTGGAGGTTAATACAAATCTATGTTTATTTTAGTACAAAAATATTTTTGTATTTAAAAAACGATTGGGAAAAGGAAAACAAATACAGGTCGATTACTTTTTGATCTCCATAAAGCTGGCCGCGGGGCAAATAATAATTTTCGTTTCGTTTTAAATTGTATTATTTGCCGTGTTGATGCGTATAATGGAGTTTCCCTTGTTTGTCTGGTAAATCATCAATCAGCGCGTAGGGTTTGTTGGTTGTTTTCTTTTGTGGAAAATATTTGTGTCGACATAAACAAAAAACTGATTTTCAAGAGGTTTTTTGAAAAATAAAGCATAGCCTTTCCTATGTAAACTAAGTCTTTAATTTAAATTAAAAAGGTGTAAAATCAGACACAAAAAGAGACCGAAAAGTTACCTATACTATTAATTTAAAATACAGTTTACGCAAGCACAGGGCTGGAATTCTACAAGGTAATAACGATATCGTTTTTGACCTGTTTCCGTATTGTCAACGTTTTGATAAATCTTATGTCATTTACAATAATGGTGACTGTGACATAAACAATTCTTAAACGTGTCAAACACGATATCGTTTTAACACACCTGAATAGAGGCCCTGCAATGTAAACATCAAGGTTTATAATGATATTTTACGACACAGTGCGCAAACCACCAGCGCCATCTATTGTTGAAACAAACAACTAGCGGAATAAAAAGTCAGCCTCGCTGAAGTCGTCAAACGTCCACGTTACGTTTTTGATTCGTAGTTAGTTCCTAGGTCACAGGATAGGTGGCGTTGTATCAAGTAAATTATTTTAAATTGAATAATACATTGAAAAAACCCGTGTTTTGCACGTAAATCGTGCGCACTTAAATTCTGAGAGTATTTAAATTCGAATCATCCTTTTTATTTTCTACGCTCTTACCATTGTTTTAACAAGAACGAATTTTAATGATTTTAATATTTTTTACATCTTTAAGTATATTATTTTAACAACTTTACCTTTCCCTGTTAAATATTTGCCTTATAAATAATGTTCGAGGATATGTACGGGCATAACGGATTTTAGTTTATATTTGATAATAAGTCAAAACTATGTCAAAAATACAATATACATAACCTAGAGACCGAAGTTTCTAAATGCATTCTTTACTTTAAAATGGATCAATAGTATTCATAAGAGGGGTCTTCCCTAGCCCTCAATCGGTTAGTCACTGCCACCGCCACTCCTCGCGACAGAGGGTGGAATCGCCACTACGCGCATGCGTCAACTTCCTTGTCTCGCACCCCTACATAAGTTTTCCTTCTCTAAGAAGCCCCTTGGCTAGCTCCTCGCACGCTTTGCTTCCCTGGTACCAAGTAGACATTTTCCGCTCTAATCGGGATTTCCAGAACCTATTAGCCGTAGGTGAGAATTAGATTTTCCCTTAATCCCGGCCCCTCCCGGGGTTTTCCACGCCGAGCACGAAGGATGAGAACCTTTCCGTTTATGCCGCCTTAGTACTTTTTCCCGTAACGCGGAAGCCTGCTACGAGCTCTCGTAGCGCGTAGCCTCACGGTATGTTTACGAGAAGCCAGGAATTCCCGTATGAAAAATATTTATTTGAGGAATAATGATTTAAAACATAAATTATAGTTGAAAGCGCGCTTATAATATAATAATATGTAAATGTATGTGCGCGAAAAAAATTGCGGCATTTAACTATAAACTATACTTAAATATGTAGATATCCAAATGTATCTTAAGCTAGCTTAAATATACTTATATAGGAGGAAAGGAAAAATTATCCCTAAGTTGGAACCTCACCAAACTTATTACTTAACAAGTTTTTGCGTCAGCTAAATGGTGTCCGTATTCATGAAATTATGGATTAAAGGTTTTATTAAATGAGCGAATATTATTATGATTTATATATATTTTTTTTAAATAAATCATAATAAATTAATATAAAGTACCGTATCATTAGTGCAATATTTATGAAATTCAAGCATCTAATCTATTTAAGTATCCAATTAGAAGAGTTTGAGTGTGTTTATAAAACAACCGGTAAATTTACTAAAGAGGCATTCCATCGTAGTCCTCAGGGTTGGCAACACATATGCTGACTTTAGACTGCAGTCTTAAGATTTAAGTCTTGAGAGTGAAAATGTCTCTAGGTCTCAGATTCCACCTTCCATCAGGTGGCGTGTAGAAGGTGGTCAGGTGGCCATATGATCTCTGTGCCATAAAAAATACAATATACATGCAAGCTTTGGTCACAATTTATAAGATCAACTTTAAAAAAGTATGCGGCAAGAACCGAAATTCTTTGTTTTTTTTTAATACCTATTCTACTCCTTTTTTGTATTCAAAATCGTTCACCACTACATCTAAACAAACTTTAAACAAAGTTTTACACCCACAGTGGGGTAGGCAGAGCTACCGAAATTCTGTAACCGCATTTTGCACAATCAGGCCAAGAAGTTTATTGTATTAGTGACAGGTTGCAAGCCCATTGCCTAATAGTACTACAAGCCTTTATTTTTTTATAGTTAAATCCTGAATGACCACATATTCCTACATAGTATATAGTTTTTAATTTGTTAAGTTGCTCTCATCCATAACTCACTCTCTCATCCACAAGCTTGCCTATTAGTACGATGCCTAGCGCATGCGCAATTGCGCGCAGCGACAGAGAGCGGTGTCCAGTGGCGTCGCGTGATGCACCTTGCGTTGATAAGGTGGAGTTTTGTTATTATTACACTCAAGTTCTATTAATAAAAACTCGTCTTTTACGACTTATACGACATACAAAACTAATAAATATACGTTTTAACTTTTACTCTTAATTTTGTCAAAATAAAATATTAGTTAAGAATGTTAGTTTGTAATACATTTTTTAATTTATCCTCTAGTTGCTTTAATATTACATTGGTTTATTACATTGTTTATTTTTATGAGGTAAACATCGTTTTAGGATATTTTTTATGTGTGCATGTTCCATTTTCAAGTTTGGCTATTATTTGACATGGAAACCTATTTAAGATGCCGGGCAATGCACGCGTCCACACTCTTTTACCGTAGTGTGCATGTTCCATTTTCAAAAATATCCTTTAACGATGTTTACTTAATAAAAATAAATAATGTAATAAACCAATGTAATATTAAAGCAACTAGAGGATAATGGTTGTTACGGAAAAAAAATATATGGTTACAGAATTATCAACAAGACTTTTGTTATATTTTTTTTCTCTGCGGGCGGGGTCGATTAAATCCTTAGCTACGTTCGGGTTTCTAGATAAATCAGTGTCTCTAAAACATTTTTGCAACGCCATCGCCATAAATTAAATGGTTTCTCCATTACTCATGAAAATCGGAAAACAATTTTCTTAAAGTTTTAAAACAGTTTCAATAACCTCCATAATTTACCTTTTTTGGTGTGTTTGGCAATCCATTTTCATTTGTTGATGCAAGCTTACGTTTGAGCGCATTTGCATTAATGATGGATGACTCAGGGATTTGGGGTTTTGACGAAGAGAAGCGGTTAGAGGAGATGCAGAAATAGCAGGGGGGTTTCTTTATCGAGTCCACTGAATGGTGTCTTTGCCAGATCAGATTTAAAACGTTAACTTCTGAAATTAAAAAAAATATATATAAGTAAGCACTATTCAAAACATATTAGCAGAGGGCGGAATTTCTCATGGCAAAAATTATATGTCATAGGGATAGAACGAAGTATTTTATCGCCTATCGACAAGTATTTCTGGTTCACGTAGCACAAGATCTTTTACCAAATAGAATTATACCTCCTATCGATACATTACACTTAGCAAAATAATTTGTCCAATATTAACAATGCCCTCTAGTAGCGGTCTTTTAGATTAATACCTATAGTTTTTGGTAAATGTAGGTGTAGTTTTCATTATTATTGTATGGTCCTATGTCTTAGATTTAGCTTTATTTTCATTTGTTAAGGTAAACGCGCCTATTACCGTGGTACTTAAGGAAGTTTTCAAATAAGTCCAAAAAATTAAGGGTATCAAAGCTCCTTAGCGACCGAAAATATTTTTTTATTTTAGAGTGTTTATTGAACTTTCAGCGTCGTAACTTGTTGGATTCAGTTTACTTTATTATATATTGCAAAATAATTATTGAAACCAAAATACCCAAGTCTTCTATTACCGTGGTAATCAGCAGGCTGTGATTCTATTACCGCGAATTCGGCTTCCATTACCGAGGGTATAAAAAACAGCCATTTTCTACCATCGGTAATAGGCATCCGACTCACGATTTGGAACTAAATACCGAGGGTTAAAAATAAATAACGGGTTTGGTTCCGTATATTATTTATGTACAACAAGTTTTTTAAGGAAAAGGAAATAAAACGTTAAAATATGATTGTACTTAGGACAAAACAAAAGAAATAAAAACCGTTGCAAAACATACTTGTTATGTAAAAAACCACCAGGTAACTAAGTTATATTTATGGAATTAATAATTAATTACAATAATTAAATATACAATATTATATAAAATTAACTTACTAAAATCCTTATTAATTAAGATTAAGTAAATGTTAAGCAAACCAAAAATTTTTCTTGCTTAAAATAAACTGCTGATTTTTTATTTATATATATATATATATATATATTTATTTATATAGGATAATGAAATGATTGTATGCTAGTATAATTATAATTAAGTACATAAATGAATAAATAAATATCCTTAATATAATTATCAAAAGTAGAGAGGACTTATAATGATAATTTAGCAGTAAACACGGAAGTTTTTACAACTGATGATTAAAAGTCTCAACTTTAAGTATCAAAGAAATCTGTACTTACGGTACCCTAAATGTGATTAATTTAATAGATAACTAAAATGTCACTCGGTATTAGATACTTCTTTAAGAACCTATTACCGACCCAAAAAAATATCGAATGGGTCGGTAATAGACTCCCATACATTCTATTACCGAGGGTTATCGGACCGTACCATCGGTAATAGGCTTAATATAGAGTGTTGGAAAAACCTAATTCCGACCCATAAAAACAAACTGATACACTTTTGTTTTTATTACAAATCGAAAATATATATTACAATCTTGGCATAAAAACAAAATTACATAACTGGTAAGTAAATTAACGATTTAATCTCAATAAAGTTTTTTTGACAATTTAAGGTTTTCTATACAAACTACAAATTCAGTACAGAAGTTTTTGTTCAAAATTAAGGGTTTGTAGAATTCTTTCTATACCACGGAAATAGTTCTTTAATAGCGTGAATAGTTCAAGATTAGAATAACCGTAAGAAAATATTTATAACCGATCACATAAACCAAGAAAATGTAAAAATACCTGAAATCAAAAAAAACTATTACCGTGGTATACCACGGTATTAGTATCCACAGCAAAAATTGGCATCTATCACCGTTGTAATTTATTTTCCATTTTAAACGTATTTCCAGGCCAGAAAATGTATAAAGAACATTCAGAAGTCAAGCAGAAAACAATAAACAACCATTTAAATACCATAACATTAGTTCACTTGCCTTATATATTACGTAAAATACTAAATAAGATTCGAGTTCTCTTACCTGTGGCGTCACGCGTTACTATGGCACGACCTCTTTCTGCGCTGCCGTCGCGGATACAGACGAATTGCGAGCACTCTGTTATATCCACACACACTAGCGCTAACGGGTCCGTAAGTCAATTAAATAAGCTACATTCGCGTAAAATGTTTTTGTTAGAAAATTAATAGGTTTGCTTATAAAAAGCGTATTTAAAAATACCACGGTAATGGTCGTGGATTTTGATACTCCCGGTAATAGGCGCGTTTACCTTATTTACCGTTAATAAAGACATGTGTTTTAGACAAAAATAACATAATATTTACAAATTAAAACTTCACGTATTGTTGAAAACAATAACTAAATGCGAATCAATAATGACATTTACATTTTAATATAAAAGCAAAACTAAAATAACAAAGAGATTAGTGATTTCACAACATCGATAACTAGAAAAGTAGATAAAGCAAAATGTTCTATCCCTATGACATTTATTTTTTTGCCATGAGAAATTCCGCCCTCTGCATATTTAGTATTACATACTATAAGGACATGGAATCTAACAAATATTAGAATTCAGCCTCGAATCCATGAAAAAAAATGTTTATTAAATAAAACAAGGTGTGTATCGATTAAAACATGCTATTCAGGATATCCCCTTCATATGGAATTCGTTCTCTCTACCCTGTATTCAAGCTACGAGCAATCGCTTGCATGCTTCTGTTATCCTAGTAGATGGCGTCGGAACGCGGAAGACTTTTCCAAGGTTATACACGGTCACAGTTTGTAGCATTTACCCTGTCAAGCTATTGAAATATTTTATTTTCTATAAAATTACCAGTCAAGTGTGTTGCGGCTTTGCGCACACATACAAGCCAGTTGCAGCTAACCTTGGGTGGCTTGCTACCTGGGAAACACCGCGGCGACAAAACTATCACGTCATACGCGACCAATCAGCTGCATCTATCACGTCATCGACAACCAATGACGAGCCAGCCATTGAACCCCACCGAGAACGAATCAAAAGGGAGGATGACTGGAGACTTCACTACTTCGCTACGTGTTCGTGAGAACTTAAGAGCACATTTTTTTTACTTATCTTAACCTTTATCAAATGTAACTAGAAACTTTATTATACGAGTTATTTGTCATACAAACTTTGAAGTCATTTTACTCCTGTCATCCACATCTTCAAGCCAGGCCTGTAAGGCTGTAAGACCTTATAAACCTGTGTCGAAACGCGCAGACATAAATTGGACCTTCGACCCCGATACAAGAAACCAGTCCCTGGGTACCACGAAGATTGTGAGAACGCATCGGCAGCGACGTGAATCAAAAAAGTTACACTTGAGCTTTTTGGTGAGACGAGCCAGCTTATTTCCTAGCAATTTCTTTAACGCTTGCGTGATACCGTGCTGTTATACATTCCAGTGCTTCTGCTTGCGCTTTCACATGCCGCTGCAATAAATACGTGTCGGCAGCTTTCATCCGTCTGCACGTCGGCAGAGCTGTGCCTGACCAGTGGTGGTGATTGCAACTGTAAGTACATCTATACACTCCCATAACCTTCAAAAAATGAGCAATGATGACGCGGCTAGATTCCACACTGCCGAGGACGGCTGTGGAAAGGCAACAAGCCAAGAGTCTCTTAGGTTATTAATTCGTAGACGCGGATCAGTTAAAAGCAGATTAACAAACTTTAAGAAATTTGTGAATTCATTCGAAGGTTTAGAGCTAACGGAACCTCAACGCACTGAAATAAAATTACGTATGCAAGGAGCCCAAATTATTTTCGCTGAGTTTAATGACCTGCATAGTAATATAGAGAATTTAGTTTCCGACAGTGAGTTAGAAAAGCAAATCGAGAATAGGGAAATGTTTGAAAATGAATATTATGGTATCCTCGCTCAAACTCAGACCATGGTGAGAGATAATCACAACTATAAGAACTCTCCTACGACCAATTTATCGCAATTGGTTAAACTTCCGACTATTTCCTTACCAACCTTTGATGGTTCTTATGAGCACTGGCTGGAATTCCGCGACACGTTTACATCATTAGTTCACAGCTCCCAAGAAATAACTAGCATTCAAAAGTTTCATTATTTAAAATCATCATTAAAGGGTAACGCGCAACTTGTAATAGATTCTCTTGAATTATCTTCAAATAATTACACAATTGCTTGGGAGCTGCTACTAAACCGGTATAATAATAGTAGATTGTTAATACATAATCACGTTAAAGCGTTATTTTCTATTCAAGTGCTGTCTAAAGAGTCCCCATCGCTTTTAAGAAAACTTATAGACATTATCCTTAAGAATTTACGTGCACTAAAACTTCTCGGGGAACCTACCGAGAGCTGGGACACATTAATTAATTACTTGGTCGTGTCAAAATTAGATTCCACAACTGAACGCGAATGGGAACAATTCAAAGGCACTTTACTGTCGCGAACTAGTGATCTTACTTCTACGCTAAAAGTTGATGACTTACTTAATTTCATTCGGGACCGCGCCGACATGCTTGAAACACTAATAGTAACACACAGCAAGGCTAGTACTTACACCACACATGAATCTAAGAAGCAATATCATCACACTAACGCAAACAACAACGTCCCTAAACTTCACTGCAATATTGTCACTGACAAATCCACAAATAAGTCACACATGAAGCAAACAACTTATAAAAAACTATGCTTAATGTGTAACGGTAAACATCCTTTGTATTCGTGCCAGGTGTTTTTAGATTTAAACTTGCAGGATAAAATAAATATTGTGCAAGAAAAGCGGTTGTGCGAAAATTGTTTACGTGCAGGCCATACATCTATTGACTGCAAATACGGTCCATGTAGGAAATGCAACAAAAAACATAATTCGTTAATTCACGAAGAGGCACGGGAGAGTGATGAAGTCAACGAGCGCGCTGTACCACGGCTCGCTCTAGACAAAGACCAGGCGCTGCCGCGTGTCTTCTCTGCATCCTCAAACATGAATAGTACCGCACACTCGCATAGTAAGCAAGTAAATAATGCACACATTGACGTGACCGCTCAGCTGTCTCCCATGCAACCGGTTTTGTTATCAACTGCACTAGTCGAGATTCCCGATAGTATTGGTAATTATTATAAGGCACGCGCAATTCTCGACAGTGGAAGTGAATGCTGTTTAATCACCAAGAATTTATGTGATAAATTAAAACCTACAATTATACAGTCCACACAAGAAATACGAGGCATTGGTAATTCTATTTCTACGTGTACGCAAAAATGTGAAATAGAAATTAACTCTGTCGTTGACACGTTTAACATTCGCATACAGTGTTTAGTGTTATCACAACTAACATCTACGCTGCCTACGCTTGCGATGCAGCGCAATCAGTTCCGCATTCCAGACAATATTTGTTTGGCTGATCCTAGTTTTTTCGAGTGTCAGTCTATCGACATCCTTATAGGTGCCGACATATTCTGGGATTTACTCATTGATGGTAAGATGCGCCTAGCGAACGGCCCTTACCTACAAAATACCAGATTAGGGTGGATTATTTCGGGTCCTATTTATTCGAATACGCAACGCATACAACCCAAACCCATTAGATGTCATTTGACGCAAACTTATGATACGCAATCATTGGATAGTCAGTTACGTAGGTTTTGGGAATTAGAACAGGCTCCCATAGGAGGTAAATTATCCGAACTACACACCGACGAGGAACTCGCGTGCGAAGAACATTTCATCAGAACAACAAAGCGCGTTGCTGATGGAAGGTTTAGCGTACAAATTCCTCTAAAGGAGTCATCTGAATCATTAGGTGACACATTCTTTCAAGCCAAAAATCGTTTCAGTGCTCTTGAAAGACGCCTCGACCGCGACCCTACTTATAAAAACTTATACAGTAGTTTTATCAAAGAGTACGAAAATTTAGGTCACATGTCACGAGTTTCTTCATACGGAACCCCAAACTATTTTTTGCCGCACCATGGGGTGCTCCGGGAGCACGCTACTACCACTAAATTAAGGGTTGTGTTTGATGCCAGCGCAGCTTCAACGACAGGAAAGTCGCTCAACGACTTGCAACGCGTAGGTCCCCCTATTCAAGGGGACCTTATTGCAATCTTACTACGTTTCGCGAAAATAAGTTCGTGGCTTGCGCTGATATTGAAAAACACTATCGACAAGTACTTATCGATGAGGGCCAACGCAATTTGCAGTTGATTTTGTGGCGCGACAGCCCTACCGACCCGCTCAGTGTGTATCGGCTGAACACGGTGACCTACGGAACCGCCTCAGCGCCCTTCTTAAGTTGCCGTTGCTTAAAGCAGTTAGCACAAGAATGTACCGATCCCGAAGTGGCCAGAACTATAAATCAAGATTTCTACGTCGATGATTTAATTTGTGGATCGTCAACGATCGGCGAATTAAAACGCTTATGCAAGGAAACTGCAAGAGTTTTAGATTCCGGGTGTTTTCCGCTACGAAAGTGGGTTTATAATTTTGACTACATTACTCGGGAACCCGAAGGCAGCATCTCTAGGGAATTGTCACTGGGTGAATACACGCATAGTAAAACGTTAGGGCTTGGCTGGTACAACCAAAGCGACGAATTGCATTACTATTCACGACACGATAATAATTCAAAGCCGGTGTCAAAACGCACTATTTTATCCATTGCATCCCAGAGTTTTGACCCGTTAGGTCTTTTGAGCCCAACAATAACTATAGCTAAAACTTTATTACAGAAACTGTGGTTATTAAAATTAGACTGGGACGAAGCGGTTCCGGATGACGTCACGCAAGCCTGGCACCGCTTTATAAACAACCTATCGATTCTACCTAGTGTTCGAGTTCCACGACATGTTTTTTGTAACCAGCCTATATGTACAGAGTTACATATTTTCAGTGATGCGTCGCAAATTGCCTTTGGGTCTTGCGCATATGTACGAACCGTTGATAGCGAATCAGCTGTTACAGTCCGGCTCCTTTGTTCTAAGGGCAAGGTCGCGCCGATATCACCTGTAAGTATCCCGAGGCTGGAATTGTGCGGAGCGCTAGTAGGTGCAAGGTTATACCTCAAAATAAAGGACTCGCTCCGTTCTAAATTTGACCGGGTAATCTTTTGGACTGATTCAACCATAGTCCTGGGTTGGCTGCGCATGCCACCAAATTTGTTGAAGCCTTTTGTTCAAAACAGGGTCGCCGAAATTCACGACATAACGAAAGAAAACGTATGGTTTCATGTCAGCGGGAAAGATAACCCGGCTGACTTGGTCTCCCGCGGGCTACATCTAGACGCGCTGAGCAATTCTAGTCTGTGGTGGGAGGGGCCTCAATACCTACATAACGCCGAGTTTGATTGTCGTGACTTCAACTTAGACTCACTACCTGATGAGTCGCAATTACCAGAGCGAAGATCTAGTCCGACAAATATCCTAATGTATACTGAAATTATAGAATCGTTTTTCTCATTTTCCAGGTTCTCTCAGTTCAACCGCATGCAGCGCGCTGCAGCGTACGTACTTCGTTTCATTCACAACGCGCGCAATAAAGCTACACGTCGTGCCGGCGCGCTGTCGCCGGGAGAACTGAGGGAATCGGTTGCCATGCTGGCGCGCATCTCGCAACAACAATCGTTTCTTAATGTTTATAACGTATTGTCTCAAAAGGAACAGGTCAAGGGTCACCTATCGAAACTGAATTTATTTATAGACAATTTTCAAATTATCAGAGTCGGAGGGCGACTAGCAAACTCGCCCACATTCGATTTCGATAAAAGGCACCCGATTTTATTGTCTTGTAGGCATCACTTTACAGTATTATTGTTCCGCTACGAGCACAAGCGGCTGATGCACGTGGGACCGCAGCAGCTGCTGTTCTCGCTGCGAGATGCCTGGTGGCCCGTGAGCGGTAGAAACCTCGCGCGTAACACAGTCCACGGGTGTGTCACCTGTGCCCGGCTGCGAGGTAAAACGTTAGCGCCTATCATGGGCAATTTACCTAAACATCGCCTGGAACCCGGGTTTCCATTTATACATTCTGGTGTTGATTACGCGGGGCCAGTGCTCATTCTTAATCGCAAAGGAAGGGGAGCTGTTACTTGTAAGGCATATATTTGCTTATTTATTTGTTTCACCACGCGTGCTGTTCATTTAGAGCTAGTCAGCGATCTCTCATCAGATGCGTATTTGTTAGCACTAAAGAGGTTTATCTCACGACGTGGGAAACCTTTGGAAATATTTTCGGATAATGGCCGAAATTTCATAGGATTAAAACATGAGTTTGCAAGGTTCTTAAAGTCGTGTTCTAATGATATTAAAGAATACGCGCTTTCTCAAAATATCAAATTTACAATGGGTCCTCCATACGCGAGTCATTTTGGAGGTTTATGGGAGGCTGGTGTAAGGAGTTGCAAGCACCACTTGCGTCGTGTAATAGGTAACGCGCACTTAACTTACGAGGAGTTCAGCACGGTATTGACGCAAGTTGAGGCCATCCTGAACTCCCGTCCTTTGAGTCCTATGTCCTCAGATCCGCAGGATTTCTCCCCTCTTACCCCAGCTCACTTCCTGGTTGGCCGGTCACTAACTGCTCCTGTGTTCGCTGACCTGAACGAGGTTCCCGTACAACGCCTGTCACGCTATCAGAGGATAGAACAGATACGCCAGCATTTCTGGACACGCTGGTCTAAAGAATATGTATCTGAGCTACAGACCAGGACGAAATGGACACGTAACAGAGACAACTTAAAACAAGACACCCTCGTTCTCATCAAGGAAGACAACATATCGCCCTTAAAATGGAGTATTGGGAGAATTGTCGGGACATTTCCAGGCCGGGATGGCATCTCGCGAGTGGCGGACATACGGACCGCCAGCGGCACGGTGCGACGAGCGTTCTCCAAAATCTGTCCACTGCCTGTAAATGACGAATAGGCCTCTTATTTCTTTGTTGAAAGCTCCTGCATTCAAGGCGGGGAGTTTATGTTGCGGCTTTGCGCACACATACAAGCCAGTTGCAGCTAACCTTGGGTGGCTTGCTACCTGGGAAACACCGCGGCGACAAAACTATCACGTCATACGCGACCAATCAGCTGCATCTATCACGTCATCGACAACCAATGACGAGCCAGCCATTGAACCCCACCGAGAACGAATCAAAAGGGAGGATGACTGGAGACTTCACTACTTCGCTACGTGTTCGTGAGAACTTAAGAGCACATTTTTTTTACTTATCTTAACCTTTATCAAATGTAACTAGAAACTTTATTATACGAGTTATTTGTCATACAAACTTTGAAGTCATTTTACTCCTGTCATCCACATCTTCAAGCCAGGCCTGTAAGGCTGTAAGACCTTATAAACCTGTGTCGAAACGCGCAGACAAGTGGATGAATCAAAGTCATTAAATATCTAAGTATTGTTTTACATTTCAAGTCTATAAGTACTTATGGTATTTGACTTGCATTAGTTAGATAATTAAAAGCGTAATTCTTATATTTTTACTCGTGTTATGTTAAAATTATCAAATAATATTCTATATAAAACGGTCTCCATATAAAAATCTTAATTTCTGTATTTTGGTATCAATTTCCTTTTATTAAGACATATTTTAAAGTTTTTGCAGATTAGAATGTTACTAATAAACATGTTTGAATTATCTTTGTTAATTAGAATGAATTGTTGGATGCAACGCATCTGAATTTTGGTCACCATTCGGCATTTTAATCCACCCCATAGTGAAAAATAACAAGCAAGTTTATATTCTAAAAAACAGTTCTTGAAAGTGCCACATTTATTTCTGAGCAATCGCTTTGGTATTTCTGTTATCCTAGTAGAAGGCGTCGGAACGCGGAAGGCCTTTGCCACGAGCTTCGTTACGTAGCAGGGGCTACGACTACGCTGCCTCATTTTGTGTAGCATTTTCCCCAAACTTGCTATAGTTTTATTTAGTTGTATTGTTTATTTTGCCATTTTATTTTTACGAGCTATGTTCTTATCAGTGGAGTAGTTTCCATTATTTTCTATTAAGAGTATTATTTTATACGTCACGACGCCTGCTTTTTTTTAAATTGGTCTAAGGTGTTCTTCTTGACCTCCCTCCTTTCCTTTTCTCCTTCTTTCTTCCCTTTAATTACCATCTCAGTATACTTATCGTGATGTAACAGGTGACAAAAGTCTTTCCTCTCTATTTTTTAGTGTCTGCAATTTGACTTCTCATTTCCTTCACTCGCATTCACACGTTTTCAAGTCAGGAAATAATTGTGTACAGTCAGCCTTATAAATAGTATCTGTACACTTTTGTACCTTATCGCTATAACACCTTTAATAGATTAGTGCAGCAGTTCAAACATGACGTTAAAGTGACACAGCACTAAACGGTGCAGCTACTTATACTCGTATGGCCGACCGTTCATCATATTAAAACCGCCTCTTCGCTTTTGCTATCCTAGTACATGGCGTCGAAACCCGGAAGGCCTTTGGCACGAGTCATGCCTGGGACTACGTTGATTTTGTATCTTTACTATGTATAATGGGTGCAAAATTAGAAAATAAATTTGAAATAATAAAGTCTATACTTATAGTATTATCTATATCAGTTCCTGAAAATATAAGGTTTTCTATTTGAGTACACTTTTTGGTAACGAAAAATAATTTTGAAAATTTTAAAATAGCTTTTTATCTTATTAAGTCCAATGGAGTTATTTTTTTTCTCATTATCTGTTTATATCATATCTGAAGCTCGATAAGATAAAATGGTTTTGTTTTGAAGCACCAATCCTTAAATTAGTTCTCCTTTTTTAAACGGGTTAATTAAATAGTAACGCTATATGATCATCAAAACGTAGTAGAGAAATTTCAATAATCAATAAAGTAAAACTCAATTATGAATGTATACACGATAATTAAAAAACGAAAGTTCCGACTTAGTAACCCTGTTTTACGCATGCGCTGTCAATCCCTCACTACAATCATACGATGTTTGTAGTGAGCCACTAGTTAGCACACAGCTTTACATGTGTGCGGCCACCATTTGCGCATGCTCAGAAGGGCCCAAAGGAAACCACCTGTAGTAGCGTAAGCTCTTACACAGTTCTATCGTCCTGGTACTTGGTAACAGAACGCGGAAGTTTTCTAGGGGTTGCATTTCAAACGCTTTACGTAGATGACTTAGTTAATTATTAGAAGTAGAGTATTAATAAAAAGTAAAAAACATTAATAAAAAAAAAAGTAATACTTTTTGTTTTTATGTTTGTTGGTTGTTCATGAAAATATAATTTTAACTTATTTCTTGCCATATACATGTTGTTTCATTATCATTTTAAATATGTTTAAATATATATATCAGCCCGCTACCGCTTTAACGTGACTTAACCGACAAAGTTAAGTTTAACAAGTGTACCAACTTAAGCTAAAACTCAAAATCGGGGTAGCTCTAGTCGACCGTTTTAATTTTTATGTTTAATAATGATGAAAATCAAAATGAGATTACACTTATTTCGGGAGTTTGAAAAGTTATGTATTAGTTAATTAAGTTTTCCAAAAGTTAATTAAATAGTCATAACAAAAATAAAAATATTTTTAATAATTTGCATTGAATAAGCATGTTAAGAGTTTTTATTTAAATATAGTGTGCTCGTAAAATCATCTTCTAAAATGCAAGAAATAACAAACGTAATTTATAATAGTTAGTTATTTATTTTGAGCACAAGTAAGGCAACATATACCTATAGAATTTGTGATTTTGATACTGTAGTACTTTATATAGCTGTGTTGCAGTTTCACGCCCACCAGAATAGAGCCTGAGCGATGGCTTTGTTTCTCTTTTTAATAGACAAAGACGGATAGAGGGGGCGCGCGTGCCGCTGGTGTACGTAATCAGTTTTAGGGGTGTGAGGGGTTTCAAGTCGTGTCTGACTTACCCGGTGTTCACAAACCTCTTTGGGGGTGCTATCGCCCTAATACTAGCCAGTGAAACGCGGAAGAATTTCGCTTCGAGTTACGTTTGCCCGTAGAGCAACTTGGTTGGTTTTTACTAACTTGATTAATGATAAAAAGTTTGAAATTTGTTTTAATTATGTGGAAATAATTAACTTTACATATTATTATACAAGTATTTTTTTACCCACAATTATCGTTAACAAACGGTTTGGTTTCTTTTTTACATTTTTTTTACTCATTTCACTAGAATTAATTTTTTATTTGCTATCTTCTAGATTGTTTGAGAATAAGTCGTCAACAATTGTAAATCAATTGATGTTTTCTTATTTTCTTATCTCTCTTTTATAACTGAACGTCTAAATTTACGCCTTAAAATATGTAAAACTAAGTGTAATTTCTCATCTTAAGACGTGCGTGCATCTTAGTCAAGTTTACTTTATTAATTTGGTCCTATTTTTTTTTCTCGTTACTCAGACACATATAAACTCGTATCATTTTCCAAAGTTGTATAGAAAAAATATATAATAAGGAACTTAATCGTCACTAACCTGATTTTGAGTACGGCCGTATGTCTTGTTTCATAAAGCTTTTTAGGGTTGTAGCTTCCCCTTCCTTCTCACGTCAAATATACTGTATAAAGCTTAAAGCAACCACCTTCACGCTTCTGTCACCCTAGTACTTGCCCCTGGAACGCGGAAGAATATTGCCACGAGTTTTATTGCAGGGGCTGCTGCTACGATATCACGTTAAGATTTTGTTGATTGTTTGCTTGTTTTGTTAGTTAATTTATTGGCTTGTAAATAAATCATCAGGTAATTTAATTATTCATATAAAACATATAATTATCCAATTTATAAGGCAAATAAATTAAACAATAATTATAAAAAAATATTTTTACTACATAAAAATTTAAGCACTTATTTATCATGGTTAAAATGAAAGCTTTGGATAGGTCTTTTCGTTTGAATCTTTTCTTATAAATAAAGCTGTTACTCGAGGAAATTTTAAATCCATTATACGTCGTTCAAACAATTTATCCTCCATTAATAGAAATGAATGAATAAATTGATAAATGATGAAATCCTAAATTAAACCAAGTATTCTAATAAAACAACCCTTAAAGCTTAACACAACGCCAACAAAAATGTTCACACTATCACTTAAGTATGGTATCTTAGTACTTCGTAACAAAGCGCGGAAGCCTTTTGCTACGAAACTCGTAGGCAGCGCTACGCATTTCGTGCTACGACGCTTCGCGTTACCAAGTTTCTTGAAGGAATTTCTTATGAGTAAAGTTAACACGGTATAACATTTACCGGCACGGTTAACACATAATATGATCTTTCGTTATATATTATTACTTACACATAACATTAAACAGTGTCACATACATTACATACAGTACATCGTAAACATTTTTTTTTATTGATGGAAAAACTAAATATATTATTTATTAGTTCAATGAAAGTAATGGATAAGGTTGAAAAAAAAAAAAAAATATTGTATACTTTCAAGTAAGACCACATATTTATTATAACAAAATACTATCTAAAGTTACTGAGCTCAACAGGGCCCACAATTAAGTAAAATATTTAGTACTGTATTTAGTTAAGTACCAAGTTAATCATATGATGTTAACCACTTATCAGACAATTAAAGCGTTAACAGTGTATGAACTAACAGTCGATTAACAATGATTAAATTTAACATCATATAGTGAATGGGTAATTAACCTAACAATCGGTTTTTTTTTTTTTTTTAAGGAGAAGGCACACGAGCACTCATGCCACCTGATGGTAAGTGGAATCTGAGACCCATAGACATTTGAATTCTCAAGACTATAATCCTAAGACTTTAAATGCTTAACATTGTGGATTGCAATATAACATTTTAGTTATGACTATTGAGGTTAAGTTAAAAAAAAAACAATTTTTGAAGTAACTTATCACAAATTATTATTACTTATCACGTATTGAAATATAATGTAAATAACAATCAGCTGACGTAGGTTGTAGCACCTTGTAGGCGCCCGTGTGCGAAACGTTGACTTCTATCACTCGCTGTTGCCCTAGTACCTTTCCCCGTAACGCGGAAGCTTTTGTCCCATCGTGCCACGTGGGAGCTTTTCACGACACAACCTTGATTGTAGTCTTAAACGCACTCGGTAGATGGCGCTGGTATCAATAAAGTGTATTGTTTCATTTCTTGTTCTATATACTAATGGTTTTAGAACAATCAATGCCTTAAACTGAGGCCTTTTTTACTAACAAACTTAACTAATAATGTCTTTAACAAATATCTGATATTTCTTATTTTCTAGCAACAACGATGTGTAACCACGAAGGCTCCGGAGTAGGAATGAAACTCTTTAATATCCTTGGCGTTTCTGTTACCCTAGTAGCTTTCCCCGTAACGCGGAAGACGCCCTGCCACGCGTTACCATGCATTTTCACAACCAAAGATGTTATTGAACAAGGTGTTTGACTAATCTAGATTGTGATAACTAATAAGTTTCAAATTTGTAATTCCACTTTTACTTATTATTTACACCCTATTATTTCTCATAAAATTGCAAAAATGAATTCTGAATAACACGATTGGTTATAAATGATGGACATTATTTTGTAGAAAAAAGTATATGTTATTACTTTGGGAAAAGTACACTTGGTACTTGTTACGTTTTTTTAGTTTATAAAAAAAAATACTAGGTTTTTTATTTAATAAAAAATTTCGTGTGCAAACATTAAATGACGTCAGTTGGTTAGTGAAAATTACAGCTTTACCTAACAGTATTAAATAGTTTCTATTTTATAATACAGCGACTTTATTTTACTCTATAAAACCTAATTGCTTCCGACATGCATTGATATAGTATTGTTTTTAATTCGGTCGCCATTATTGTACGGTAAAACGGCTATCAGTATTTTTTTATCGTTATGCCGTTAATGTATATTTACAACAATCATCTAAACATATTGGCATTTAAATACTTGTATAAACTCGTATTAGAAGAAAGTAATAGAATATTCTACGGAGGATACCTTGCGTAGCTGCTACGCGAGCCGATTTCGTAGCACCATCTACAACCTTCGTAGCAGAAGGCTGCGTTCTGGAATTACTACAGCAACAGAGATACCGAATCACATTAAAATAATCACAAAAATCTTTAGCTTGGTTGACATTTAATTTGAATTTTCATGTTTTGCTAATTATTTTTGATTTAAATAAATATATAAAGCATAGTATTACATTTTTAAATCGAGGAACATAATATAAGTTTCATTGTAAAGTAAACACACTTTTTAACAAGTCTAGCAAAAACGTGAGTTGTTAAAAACCAGTATCAGATATTTTCTTGTAACCATTTATATTAAATTTAATATTTATACTGAAGTAAGACACTTGGGATAGTTAAATAATCGTGTGCAACGATTTTCCGCACTTAAAAATTTAACAATAAATTTAAAGAGCTTTTTTGTGCGGCCCAACACCAAAAGTGAAAATTTGTCTGCCGTCTGTTATCACCTAAGAACCGCAACCAATGAAAAAAGTACAATACAATACAATACAAAACACTTTATTGATCAAAAAAGTAGTGATCATTTTAAAAGCGAAAATTTCCTTAACTAATAATTAATGTTAACGGTACTCTAACCACACTTACCTACTCGTATTACAAACATGCAATATTTAAAAAAACAATTTAGTTCAAGAAAAAGTTTTATTCAAAGTTTCCAGCAGGCTTACAACTACAAGAACAAATTTAACTCAGAATTAAGTATCGATACATTTTAGTACTTTGTCGTAGTAACATATTCAAGTAAGAGTGCTTTGAATTTATTATATCAATAGCTGCGACAAAGTACTTAAACGTGCAGTTACTTCTGTGTTTGAACGCACACAGGAGCGGAAAAGTGGGGGCGGGGCGCAAGAGGATTTCTCGCCACTCCCTCGTTCAAATACGATGCCTTCAACGTTTATGCGTCCCTGGTACCGGCGGCTGAAACGCGGAAGCCCACTGCTACGAGTGGGAAAACTCGTAGACATTCTACGTGTGTAGTTCGTATTTGAGTATATTTCAAGCGTGTGTTGAGTGTTTATATGGACGATACTCGTATGTGTAATTTATAGTCTTTTTTTGAAACTCCATCATCCAGACAAAGAAATATTTACAGGAAACTATCTATGAAAATAACTTATGAAAATTAAGGCAAGCGGTGATATAGTTTACGAGTGCGTGTTTGATATCTCTGGCATGAGAATTTTAGTCACCATGGGTGAGATTAAGGCCATTTAAAGATGAATGGATATTGTAATACGAATTGGATTGAGATTGGGATTGTGGGATTGGCACGAACAGGTGTTTCAGCTCACCTAACTAACAATCGGTTAAACCTTACTTTGGCAAATGTCATAAAATATCAAGAAAATAAATATTAACTGATTTATATTCTTAAGTTATGCTCAAAACTAAAAGTTTTTCTGTTCGTTTTAATTTCAATTACAGTAATGGTAGTACTGTGATGGCAAAAAGGGTTAAAACAGTACTTACAGCATCATTACACAGAATAAAGAACTTTATAACAGCTTAGGAAAAGTCCGCTCTTGTAAAACTTGCCTCTAAAGTTTACTTTCATTTCTTGTACGCTATGCCGCCCTAGTATTTCCCCACTGAGCGCGGCAGCCTTTTGCTACGAGCTTCACACAGGCTATTGCCGTTTAACTGCTAAGAACTAGTTACGAATCAAATAGTTTCAAACAAAGCATATAGATGTCGTTATAGAAAAAAAAACTATTTTATTGCCAAAAAGGTACATTACAGTTGTAAATAAATCAATTAAATGTGTGCAAATTAATCAAATGATTTATCATCTTTATAGTAAAAGTCAATCAAAAAACCGTAAAAGGTTTTGTTTTTATTTAGTTCCTAAAACAGGAGCAACGTCTTATTTTTACCACCATTACGTATTAAGGGATCACTTTCATTACGGTTTTATTATCCTATTGCAATCCCAAACAATATTCACTCATTGGCCCTCCATTAAACGTGTTCGCTCCGAGCCTCTTAGGTTTTATGCCACCCTAGTACTTTTCAGTAGAACGCGGAAGCCTTCTCAAACGGGTCGGGGCGCTCGGCGCTACGGGTTTCAGGTTATTTTCAGTAATATTCCGTAATGGTCGTTAGATGTCTCTGAAAACCTGTTTTTTTTAATCTTTCAAGAATATGCAAGCCTATACCATAATGCAAATTACATAATTTCAATAAGTATAATTTAACCAATGATTGTAATGTGTAACAACGAAATGCATAATTTCTTGAAACATTATAATCTCTAGATTAAAAAGTTGTTCATTTGATTCTAATATCCTTAATTATTATTTAATCGGTTCTAACAATACAAAAATGATCGTTATAATATTATTGAATGTTAATGATGAAATTATACAACTTATTTTTATGCCTCGCGTTTATGCGTTCCAAACGCATTTACATACATACATAACGCTTTCAAGCCTAGAGTGATTTAGGCAGAGCAACAGAAACACCAACAACTCTAAAAATACTTGTTTATAATTCTGTAACCACATTTTGCACAATCAGGCGAAGAAGTTTACCAGTGTATTAGTGACACATTGCAAGCCCATCGCCTAACAGTACTACAAGCCTTTATTCCCTTATTCGCCTCTTACGACATCCACGGGAAGACGTGGAGTGGCACTATTCTAACCCGGCAACCACACGATTTACTTAATGAAAAATAAACAACACCAGTATTTTTAGTAAAATCTAGTACCTTTACATAGATGACGTGTTTAAAAAATACACTTGAGACTAACAAAAATTTGCGCTTTAAAGCTTAATAATTCATAAACGGATAACATAATCGAAAAACTGTTGTTACAAATCCGTAATATTTTTGAAAGACCTATCCAACGACAACCCACACTATAGGGTAGACGAGGAAAAAACATGCATCCCCAAGTTACGTGTAGCAGAGGTATAATAATAATAATTAAAAAAGAACCTTTTCTTGTACCTTACCTTTATTGTACCACTTAGTTGGCGTGACTAATATGCATAATATAATCATGCCAAATTGCAGCTTTCTAGTACCAAGAGTCTCTGCGCTAGGAGCTGCGGACGGACGGTCGGACGGACATGGCAAAACTATAAGGGGAATACGGAACCAAAAATCACATAAAACTGTTGTCTCGGACACGCAGTACCCTTAGCACAAGTTACCTTGCTTGTCGCTCAGTGCGTCTCTATCGTTATAGATTAGATAGAAAGGGAGGTCCGAGCGACAAACTACGCGGACAACATGTGCTAGCCCTCCAGAGTTCCACAAACAGACTGCGACCCCGGTCTGAGCTGAAGTGCCCTCGGCTTTGTGCAGGCTGCGTTCATACTAAGAGTTACGGTAAAAGTGGGCAGGTGACATGTATAAAGTACTTTACTTTTGTCAAAAGTTATTTGTTAAGTGTTGTCATGTATAGGGTTCTATAGTGTCATCTTTTGTGACAGAGTTGGAAGTCCAACAAAGAGGCCTTTGCCCAGCATTGGGATACTACCGAATTTTAAAAAAACTTGGAAAAGGCCCATTTTTTTGCCCAGGCTTTGTTTTACCTATTTTGGTGGTCCTTCTGTTCGTATGACACATTTATTTTAAAGCAATAAGTTTTTATAATGTAATTTTGATGTGAAACATCTATAGCCGAGGTATGAAACTGATCGTTGGCGTGGCGACGCTTGCCGTGGTGACGCGTCGCCACGCTATATAAAAGAATGGAGTTGTCGTAATTATAATTAAATTCGTAATTTTTTTATTTTGTATTTTGTTTTAAAAAAAATGCATAATTTTGTAATAAATAATCATTATTTTATGAAAAATATTTATAATGCTTTATCATATCATTGTGTCATATATAATTACTGTCGTAAAATGTTCTGCTATGCATATAACTTGTACAAAGTAATTTCGATGTTTCACATCTGCCAGGCGTCCCGTGACGGCTCACTTTTTTTTTTCTTTATGACAGTTTAGTTAGTGTTAAGATAATTTGATGAAGCATGTTGCCAATGATCATTCCTATGTAAAACAACTTGATGAAGCCTATTGCTGATACGTGTTATTTTATTATGTTGTATGTTTTTTTTTAATTCAAATAGAAAATTTATTACATAAATAACCGGATTAATGAGTAGGTAGAGTATAACCATCTACGCGATAAATCTATCCAAGTGAAACTCGTAGTCCAACTCTAACTATGACATGGAATTCCCTCCGCGATGTTTCCTCAGCACCACGACATGTTTATGGGCGATGGTAACTGCTTACAATTAGTTGGTCCGTCTGCTTGTTTGTCTTTTGTTGCTTTATTCAAAAATCGCCTCTAGGTACGGCAACACAACCCTAAATAAGGCACGAATTATTGTTTTTCAACTAAAAAAACATGGTATTTGTTGTTATAGCGAGCGTGATATTAAAATATGTTATTCGTGATATTAAATTTAGGGCAGTATAGTCACTTTTTAGGGTTCCGTAGTCAAACTAGGAACCCTTAAAGTTTCGCCATGTCCGTCCGTCCGCAGCCTAGCGTAGAGACCCTTAGTACGAGAAAGCCATAATTTGACATGAATATGCATATTAGTCACGTGAACAAAGTGGTACAATAAAATGTAATAACATTATTTCTTTTAGGGTACCTCCCGTACACGTAACGTGGGGATGTATTTTTTTTCTAGTCTACCCTACAGTTTAAGGTATCGTTGGATAGGTCTTTCAAAAATCTTACGGGTTTGTGAAATCAGTTTTTGGATATAGTAATCCGTTTATGAAATATTAAGCTTCAAAGCGCTAATTTTTGTTAAATCGGAAAAAAAAACCTTAATGAAAGATCATATAACGAATTTTAAATGAAAACTATCACGATTCAGTAGACATCACTGGTTCTTGAAATACAGGCGATTAAAGTGTTTATACCTACTAAAATCATCTAAGACGGCACCAATTGAATTTAAATAGTAAATTAAATAGTACTTGTTGATTTTTATTTATGTTTGTAGTACTTAACGGCTTCGGAACCCTACACTGAGCATGGTCCGACATGCTCTTGCCCGGTTTTATGTTAAACATGTAGCACTAAACTTGTATTAAACAACTGTAACATGGAAATACCTTTGGTTTTGACTGCATTTCGTTCGTTCCTTTATTACATTTCTATTAAATCCACCGACTCAGAACAAAAGAAAAAGAAATAAATAAATAAATAAAATAAATATATCAGGGGACAATCTCACACAAATTGACCTAGTCCCAAACTAAGCTAGCTAGGCTTGTACTAAAGTAAAAAAAAAAAAAAAAAAAAAAAAAAAACATAATATATATATTATAGAAAAATGTTTGGAGCACCTGCGAACGACAAGCAGCGTATGTTAGTGCCACCATCAATAAATTCAAATAGCACATGTGTACGCGCAAGTACTATTGACATGGATGTGGGAAGCAAAACCAAGGTTATGTACCTATGTTAAATGTTAGTCAACACTTTATCGTACAAAACATGGAAAATCATATACAATATTTACAAAATAGGAATGCACAAAATGAAATGAAATGAAATGTAAAAAAAAAACTTATGAAATCTGTTCTGGATAAATGGATGAAAAAAAAAGTGTTATAATTTAATTATTATTGTTTGTAGCGCGGGATCATTGATTAGAAAGCCTTTTACTTTAAAGTGTTCTTAATTAAATTGCATGTTTAATTTTACAACAACGTTTCTCTAATAAATTATTTAATTAGAAGTTACAATAGCCTAGCAGTGTTTTTTTTTATAAGTATAAAACAACATACAACAAATTCAAAATTAAACTATCTAAATGCTTCAACAATGAATTCAAGTTTTGGAAATTAGTATGACTAACCACCACTTAACTTAAATAATAGTCACCAAGTCTCTCGATGTATATTTAATGAGTCATTATAAAGTTCAGGACTTTAGTTAATGACTGTATCTAGAAGAACGTGTGGCTTAACTCGTGATGCAACCTCATTAGTTTAATAACTTGTGCACTTAGGTGTGCTAGAATTCTCATGAGTTTTAGAATACTTAGTTAATGGAGGTCTTTGACACTAAACTTGTTCGCATTTTTGCCGTCGCCCTGCCCGGTGGGCACACTTCGTAGCTGAGTTTTACAAAATAGGGGGAGAATATACTACGGCGTAGCGCTCGTAGCGATACTTGGTAGTGTATTGTGTCAAGTGTAGTGGTATAACTTCTTGATACTTTGTGCCTGACAACTTTCTATTTTAATACAATTTTAAACATTAATGTAAACTTATTTTATTTTATTTTTGGTTCCGAACTAAAATGGTAAAAAGGGTACCCTTATGGTAAAACTCCAGTTTTGGTCGGTCTTTATGTTTTTGTATGTACGAGTATTATTATGTAAATATTTTATAGTAAAATTACATACACACATTAAATTACGGCTATTTCCCATAGGGAAGTAGGAGTTAGGGTGTGCAGAGGCCACTTCTTTCCACCTGCTACGATCCTGACAAATCTCTTTTGATTTTCCACACTAACTTTCATATTCTGCATGAACCTAACCTACTAATTGACTCTTGTAACCAGTTGGTTCTGCTCAGTCAAACACGTGGTACTTAATAATAGTCCACGCGTCTCATCGCACATTGCTATAGAAACTAATTCTAAGGTAAGTATGTCGTTGTTGTTTCTATTGACAATATTCAAGTTAAACATTCTATATTCCTATTATGAAGCTTATAATAATATAATTATAATATTAAATAATATTATCAGGGGACAATCTCACACAAATTGAGTTAGTTCCGAACTAAGCTCTAGGCTTGTACTATGGGTACTAGACAACAATAAACATACTTATGTAGAGAAATACATTCTTAAATACATAGAAAATATCCAAGACTCGGGAACAAATATTTGCGCTAATCATACAAATATCTGCCCTTACCGGGATTTGAACTCAGGTCGGCTGGCTTCGGAGGCAGGGTCACTACCAATTAGGCCAACGTCCACGTAAAACTTCAAAAACATTAAAAAAACAATCTCCAGACAAATAAGCTGAGACATCAAATCTCACCTCTCCCAAAATAAATCAAATCCACCCTCAAACGTGCTCAAACGTTCGCGTGAAACCCCCAAATACTGTACAAGAAAATTGAACGGTTCGCACGATAGCCGATAAGGTATACACACATAAACCTCGATCTCTCGGGCATCGGATCCAATCCCGGGATTCCGGGATAAGTTGCGGGTCGTTGTTTTCTTACTCCGGGACACTGGGATAGAGGTGGGTTTAAACGCGACCTCTGGGATTACCTCGGGATATCGGAATGCCGCTAAAAGATCTCGATTGAGTGCAATTTATCTGTGGAAAGAAGAGGTTCCCGATGAGCAGTCAGTTCCTTTTTGTTAATGTTTGGTCAAAGATTTGTTATATTATCTAGTTAACAACGAAAAAGGCTCTTGCCAAATGAGGATTAAAATAATTATTAAATATTTAAAACATTGCCATATTTTTTGTACAAAACCGGACAAAGGCGAGTTAAACTCGCGTGGACAGGGTTCTGTTTCGTTCCGTTCCGAGGTTTCCTCGTAAGGTTTTTCCTTCACCGTAGAGGATCGGGTAATGTACTTAAGTTAGAAAAACTCATTGGCTACCGCGGGGGCTCAAACCGTAACCTTAAGATATTTGTTACATTTTAAACTGAAATAAATGAATAAATAAATAAATATCAGGGGACAATCTCACACAAATTGACCTAGTCCCAAACTAAGCTCTAGGCTTGTACTATGGGTACTAGACAACGATCAACATTCTTAAATAGAGAAATACATACTTAAATATTGATAGAAAACATCCAAGACTCAGGAACAAATATTCGCGCTCATCACATAAATATCTGCCCTTACCCGGATTTGAACTCAGGACCGCTGGCTTCGGAGGCAGGGTCGCTCTCTGGCCTTGGGATCCCAGGAAAAAGTCTTCAACTCAGGTTACCCGTACTATCAAATAATAATTACAGAATCCTTTGAATACCGACTCGACTTCAAACCCAACATCATTTAATAAAATACACAAACGAGATGGAAAAGCAAGGGGAGTATAGAGATGGCTCTATTTTTGCTTTACCTTGGAGCTTCGTTTATAATTTCCTATTTATTTAATCGTATGGCTATAGTGTAATCGTCGTTTATCCTTACTAATATTATAAATGTGAAAGCGTGGATGTTTGTTACGCTTTCACGCAAAAACTACTTGACAAATCATCATGAAACTTTCTACACATTCTGGGAGGTACTAGAAGTAACATAGAATAGTTTTCATGAAAAATTTTTTTTTTACACATTTAAAAAAATAGTCAAGACAAAAAAATCAGCGGGCGAAGCCGCTGGCGGGTCGCTACTAAATTATAATTGAATATCTAGAAACTTCACCCATTGGGCTGCGTTGTCTGAAAAGATGAGTAGATCACGAGGGTCTCCCCTAATATTTCCGATTAAGGCAGTGCAGGATTAAGTACTCAACCGACTGACTCGGTGCTCCGCAGTCACACGAAGAATTTATTTATTTGTTTATTTCCTATACATAAAAATACATATTTGCCATTTAACTAAAAGCCAAAGGATACTAAACCCTTTACGTTTTAACATAAGGTTATGCATGCAATACGCTTATTGTATGTATTTTAGCTAATAATTGCCAAGGGGAAAAGAGCGCAAGATTTCTTACATACAAAATAAATTTATGCATGTTTTAAAAACGATAATTATTGTTTGAAGTATGTTTACGGCCTTATTTTGTTTTTAGCTATACTTATACAGGCTCTTAAAATTTTAATTTTATTTCACATTGCTGAATTAATCTAATGCATTAAAAAATAATATATGATGACCTCTAGTTCGTTTAAACATAATCAATCATTATTGTGTAACCTAGAAAAGGCTAACTTGGGGTCGTTCCAACCAGTACAGTAATTCAAACATATTATATGTACAGCTATGTTAGCTGAGAAATAGCTAACATAGCTGAAAAGTAGCTAATACATATTATACAGCTAACAAAGCTGTATACATAGTATGTATGAATTACTGTACAAGGGTTTCACAAGATGGGAAGAGTGGAAAAAAAACCAGGTATCCCAACTGGTTGGTTCCATCTATAGATGGAACAACCCGGAATTGGAATCCACCATGAAGGAAATAAAGTTCATATTCGTTAACTCTAAAATGCAATTTTCACACACACATAACATCACGCTTTCATTCCCAGAGTGGGTGAGGCAGAGCTACAGAAATATCAACAATTCAAAAATACTTATTGATAATTAATTCTGTAACCACATTTTCCACAAATAGGCTAAGATGTTAACCAGTCTATTACTGACAGGTTGCAAGCCCATCGCCTAACAGTACTACAAGCCTTTATTTCCTTAGTCGCCTTTTAAGACATCCACGGGAAGACATGGAGAATAATAAAAAATGAACTATATACTTATTAAAATATAGTTTAAACTTAATTGCCTTAATTATGTATCACCTACGACACAGTGGGTTTTGCAAAATATTAGTTATGATAAGATGGAAAAGCAAACAAGCACCCAGGGTTGAGATTCTGCTGGAGTAACACGTTATTGTTATTTACATAATTACCGTCTTGATTTAAACTTGCCCACCATTACTGTAATTAAGAGCTATGATGTCAAATGCAAAGCAAGTCGGCTCTAAATGCAATAATAATCCCGAAGATGAAATGCCACCGAAACACAAGAGGGCCTCTATTCTGCTACGTTATAACGATATCGCGTTTGACGTGCTTAAGAACCGTTTATGACTCAGCTGCCATTATTGTAAATGACATAAGAGTTATGAAAACGTTGACAATTCGGAAACAGTTCAAAAGCGATATCGTTATTACCCGGCCCTGGGCTGGGATTCTACACGGTAATAAAGATATCGTTAACGACGCGTTTCCGTATTGTCAACGTTTTGATAACTCTTATGTCATTTACAATAATGACCACTGTGACATTTAATTACCGTTTCTAAAACACGTCAAACGCGATATCGTTATATACATACATCGCAATTTTCGGTGCGGGAATGATTAACATTACCCAAAGAGTAGGTATTGACTTAAAACAACTATATCATAGAGTGTATACAATTCGCAGAGAGTTTGTTATTCGTTAGATATAATATGTTTTTCTCAGACTAACCTATTTTATTATCTCTATCGTCTCTCTCAAATCATTGCTGCACCGAAAATTGCGATGTATGGTTATAATATAACGCAGTAGAATAGAGGCCCTGACCCGTCACTGTCACTTAAGCATATAATGAACCCGCATTTTTATTTACGACCTCTATGGCATAACTCATAATGTAACCTTGACTCTGGAATATTCTAGAAGCGTGACCGGGGTCCGATAGGAACAATAAACTAAGGGAAACGCCTGAAGATGCTTTATATGCGTAGCGGAACTCCGTCATGATGGATGTGAAAAAGTTTCGGTACGGACGGTTTATTTGAAAAAGTTAATTCTTGTTCGGAGTGATAAGTTAGGCAGATAGATATAAGTTCGTACGTAAAATATCACTTACATACATACATAACGTCACGCCTTCATTCCCAGAGTGGGGTAGGCAGAGCTACAGAATACCAACAACTCTAAACTTGTTGTTGTAACCACATTTTGCACAGTCAGGCTAAGATGTTTACTAGTGTATTAGTGACAGGTTGCAAGCCCATCGCCTAACAGTACTACAAACAAGCCTTTATTCCCTTGGTCGCCTCTCACGACATCCACGGGAAGACATGGAGTGGCACTATTCTAACCCGGCAACCACACGGGGCAAAAAAAAGTACGAGGTAAAAGATCACATAACGATGTTTAATAATGAAATTGTAAATGAATACTAGGATTTCACTTATTGCAATAACTTATTTAATTTCAAATCTTAACCGATTTTCATGAAATCAATCAAAGGCACCGCCGATGTACAAACTTTTTAATTAATAACTAGACTTGACTTCAAGACAACTTCTTCTTTGTTTTGACAATGTATTTATGTTAACAACCAAATATTTGTTTTTTTAAGTTTGGCATTTTAACGTTTTTTTAATTGAAAGTAAGTCAGTGACACTTGCGGCGCAAAGGGTTGGGCCAGTGGTGGAACTTGAAATAAACCAACGGTAAAAATTCGAAAAATGAATCGAAAAGTGACACATTTCGTTCAGATTTAACAATTTGTTATCATTTTAACATTATCATTTATCAAATAATCCGCCCTAGGACGAATATAAGTGTGTCGCGTTAAAAAAAAATTTCTTTTAGAAATAAATAAAACTGAATTAAGTCTCATTTAATTTACCGAGGGCTATAAATTACTTCTTTTCGGTAATACCATATTGCTTTCGTCACGTTATCGTATTGTCAAAGTAATGATAGCTCTTATTTTACGCGACAGTAATGGCGCCTGAGTACGATAATATGTCAAAAGCAATATAACTTTACCGAGTGTAATAAAGTTCCGTTTTAATTAAATACAAGTTAAATTATTTATTTTGTTACAAAAAGAACATTATTTTGTATTCGTCTTGGATCCGTAACCCTAATAAATAAATTTATGAACTATACAATATGACTCTTAACGTGAAAGGGTCCAACCAATATTGCCTGAACCTGAAGACCCTTTTACTCGTAAGTGCAGTCGAGTCAATATCCCCGCGATTGCTAAAGTCTTCGGTTTCCACTTGGAGCATGCAGTATTTACTGTAGAAAACCCACTAGAATAGCCATTTGCTTTATTATAATGTAATGAATTTAATTGCTGGATTATATAAAATTCAGGTCACGTTACATTTTGTATCGCATAAAGCTGGGTGACCAACGTTACGAGGTGTATTGTAACATGTTACACAGCGAGCATTCATGCATTCAAAACGTAGTGTTACGGGGAAACCAGCGAGTAATTACGTACACGTACTGACTGCATGAATGCTCGCTGTGTAACATGTTACAATACACCTCGTAACGTTGGTCAATACCCAGCTTTAAATACATATGGCTAGGTTACATACAAAATTATATTTTTCACCTGTGCAGCATCTCAAATAGAATGGTTTTTCTGTTTAAAGACATTGAGCAAAATTAGATTTTGCTGCGAACGTGAGACAAAGTAACTTTTAATTTTTGTTGTTTGGTCGTGGTGGAGTGCCTCGTGGTGGCTGGAGGATGTCGTTCTATTTGTATTATGTTGTCTTATTTACCTGAATGTTATATTTTCTCGCTGCTGAGGTGATTTTTTTTATGTGCAAGACAAGATTAAAGTTCTTTGCATCTCGTGTCTTTGAATCCGTCGCTGCACTCAGGATTCTAACCTAGAATCACTCGCTACGTTCGTGATTCAATTCAAGAATACTTCGCTTGCTCGGGATTCAACATCAACACTCGCAGCAAAAACCAACTTTGCTCTCTTGTTACACAAATAACTAATGATTTTAATCAAGTTATATAGCAAAAACATTTAGTAATTTTTAAATTATGAATGAACGTAGTAATTTAGAGTGCTCATTATTAGTGTTTCTTTTTAAATAGTGTGAATCAATAATTAACAATGGCACAGAGAATGCAAACGAGCACTCAGGCCACCTGATGATTAGTGGAATCTGTGACCTACAGATACTTGCATTCTCAAGACTACAATTCTAAGACCGCAAATGCGTTGCCAACCCTGAAGACAAATATGGAATGCCTCTGTGCTAGTAAATTCACCGGTTGTCTTATTCCCTAACCAGAACACAGCGATGCAAACACTACTGCTTAGCGGTAGTGCTAAAGGATAAGATGCACAGAGTCCTATACCAATACTAAAACAAATTATAAACAATAAAGTTTTTTTTTAGGAAACGACAAATTTTCTTAAATGTATATTTATGAATAAATATTACAAAATAGCACTTATTGAAAACACCATCGCAGAAATAGATCATTACATTGAAATTGGTCATCCGTTTTGATTTATTCGTCAGATATTTATAGTAAAATTCTTAAAAACTTTTTTCTGGTTACACCCTCTTAAAACACTTCCAGTCCCCGGTAAAGATGGACTCAACATTCAAGTTTCCTTTATTCGATGTGTTAACGCTTGATTTGTTCAAGAATAAGTGTTAAGCGAACTGAATAAGTACAGGAATTCTTAATATGTTCTACTTGGTGAAACTTTATTGCTTTTCACATTTTAAAGTATTATCAATGTTTTGATAACTCACCAATACATTCTGACAGACCCTGTCACTAATACACTAGTAAACTTCTTGGCCAAGTTATAAAAAGTGTGGCTACAGAAATAAAAATAAAGTCTTTTTAGTTGGTATTTCTGTAGCTCTGCCCACCCCACTCTGGGAATGAAGGTGGGATGCAAAGTATGTAAGTAAGTAATGCCCCGATTAAATAAATAAATAAAACCTAGGCCCAAACTAAGCTCTAGGCTTGTACTATGGATTAACTAGACAACGATAAACTTACTTATATAGAGAAATATAATATAATGAAATACATAAGAAACATCCAAGACTCAGGAACAAATACTCGTGCTCATCACACAAATACCTAAACTTACCGGGATTTGAACCCGGGGCCACTAGCTTCGTAGGCAGGGTCACTACCAACTAGGCCAAATTTACTGGACAACAATGGCGCCCGTTTTAAAAACAACACTATAACAGGTTTAACCGGGACTAGGCAGAAGCTCGTGGAGCTAACCCCATGTGCTTCTGTTTAGTCCTCAAGAGATTTACCAAACAATGTCATTGTGTGTGTTATCTACGGACGTACATACATACATTGACGACGCGGTGGCTTAGTTGGAAGTGACCCTGCTTCGGAAGCCAGCGGTCTTGGGTTCAAATCCCAGTAAGGGCAATTTTTTTTCTTTTTTTTTTTTTTTTTTTTTTTTTTTTTTTTATGTTAAGGAGAAGGCACACAAGTACTCAGGCCACCTGATGGTAAGTGGAATCTGAGACCCATAGACATTTGAATTCTCAAGACTATAATCCTAAGACCTCAAATGCGTCGCCAACCCTGAGGACTAAGATAGAATGCCTCTATGCTAGCAATTTCACCGGTTGTCTTATCCCCACGCCGGAACACAACAATGCGAACACTGTTGCTTGGCGGGTGGTTAATGGATAAGATGGTGGTAGCGATCCGGACGGACCCTGCACAGGGTCCTCCCACCACTAAAAGTTGTGAAAAAACTTGTGTGATGAGCGCGAATATTTGTTCCTGAGTCTGATACTTTCTATGTATTTAAGTATGTATTTCTCTATATAAGTATGTTTATCCTTGTCTAGTACCTATAGTCAAGCCTAGAACTTAGTTTGGGACTAGGTCAATTTCTGTGAGATTGTCCCCTGATATTTATATTCCCAGAGCAGGGTAGGCAGAGCTATAGAATGCCAACAACTCGAAACTTGTTTATAATTCTGTGCCCACATTTTGCACAACCAGGCCAAGAGGTTTACCAGTGTATTAGGGACGGGTTGCAAGCCCATGGCCTAACAGTACTACAAGCTTTCATTCCCTTAGTGGCCTCTTACGACATCCACGGGAAGACATGGAGTGGCACTATTCTAACCCGGCAACCATCAACATAGTGAAAAAAATGAACGCCACATTAACAGCAAGTAGCGACCCACCCTCGATTTGCTTCGGTTTGGGAGTGTCTATAATTAATCTCTATATTGGTGAAACCTTAACAGGAATGTTAGCCATTAATTAAGATTAGAATGTTTGACCAACACGTCCCATAAGGCTAGTGGCGAATACAGTACAGTGACTCGTCATTGACGAGGCGATGGCCTAGTTGGTAGTGACTCTGTCTACGTAGCTAGAGGTTCCGGGGTCGATTCCCGGTATGGGCAAGTATTTGCGAGATGATCTCGAGTATTTGCTCCCGAGTCTTGGATGTTTTCTGTATTTAAGTATTTATGTTATCTAGTACCCATAGTACAGTCACCGTCATAAATAAGTGGTGATTTCTGTACCTTGTCACTTTTACTCATTTGACAATTTCGTATGACATTTCAAACACGAAAGGTTCATAAATGTTAACTTATTTATACCGGTAACCAAGCCTAGAGCTTAGTTTGGGACTAGGTCAATTGGTTTGAGATTGTCCCGTGATATTTATTATTATTTATTAGCTACTCCTCACTGTTCTAAACATTAAACCTACATAAAACTCTTCCGAGATTAGCTAACTGACTGACATACAACGCACAACCTAAATCAGAGTAGGTACATAATCAAGACAATTTAGTTTAAACTATATTTCCATTCGTATAAAGTTAATTTTAGGTTGTTTCAAAATTGAAAATTGCACAAGAGCAAAGGATAACGAACTTTATTAATTTGCTGGTAGATTCAAATGTCCCTGTTTGTAGTATGATAGGACTCATGATGATGGGTGGGCAACGGGCAACTAATTCTACAATTCTAGTCGGGAAGATCTTTATAATTCACGACAGTAAATCAGAATCGCTGCAGTATTTCATAAAAAAAAACTATAACTAGCAAGAAAACTGGCAGATGGAGCTCGTGTAATCAAATTAATTAAAAAGTTCAAGTTGTTTAAATACGTACAGCGAGGAAACATCTTGTCGTTTATTGCGAGCTAAAAGTTCTTCGTAGTTTACAGTGTCTACATTGTAAAATGTTAATTTAAATAGTTGGGCTTGTGCCAAATCCAATGAATAAAATGATCAAGTCAATTAGAACAGAATATTCCGGTGCATTTACAAAAAAACTGTAACTGGAAACGTAGGCCGTATTCGGTTTAATCAAATTCATTTATAAGGTGGTTTAAAAAAAAAGGACATAATATACTGCATTCATACGGGGTATCTCAAACTTAAACGAAGTAGTTTTAATCCTCGTTTGTCGGCAATATGGTCGCACTTGCTACAGGAGTTTTATCTAAGAAACCACAATTTGTTTAAAACCGTACCTATAGTTAATTTTCGTGAAGCAACTGAATTAAGTTACCGTTTATTGTTGCGTATGCAAAAAAAATATTTTCATATTTAATTTTAATACAAAACTGTTTAGTATAAAAACGCAGATTTGGTCTTCTTCCTACCATTAAATTTAAAACCGTTCCTTGTTACCACCTGCTTAGGCACTATTTTTGTATAACCAGTACCTATTAAAGACAGCAGTACCTTTATATTGAATTTTATTAAAATAAACTGTTAGGAAATCCTCTCGTGAGCAGTGTGAGTTCCGGCAGCTACATTTATTAATGCTAGCTCGTAATATAATACTCGGCCGTCTTTACTGTCCACATCATTTGGGCTTTTATAATTAAGAAACACCGCAGTTATAGATTTAAGTACTTTACTAATGGATTAGCGGCAAAACTGGAAAATATCCACAAGTCGCAGTGCTCCTACAGTGTTGCTTTGACGTGCTAAGAAAACACATTTACAGCCAACTGTAGGATTGCTTCATGTGCAAATACCATTTAACTTAATTCTTACAAATAACACTTTATCGGCACCGTTTTCCCCCAAAATAGAATTACCACTCGAAAGGGTACGTGATTCTCACACAAAAGCGAAGTCTGTTGCGACGGCAAATTACGTTTGTGCCGAAAGTTGTCGACCCATGACTTTATTTGAAGGAATTGGTGAACTGCGGGCGCTTGTGACACGGTCGACGTTGGACCAACTGTTTATGATAATGGTACAAAACCTCTATCATCATCATTATCCTGTTAAATTATGTCCATTGCTGGACAAAAGCCTGTTCCGGGGATAAAAAATCTTACTGTTACATCTATCATAACATACAATTATAAAGTTCTAAAACTATAATAAGTCTAGATACGTAATGGTCATAATCTATAATGGTTGTTTTTGAGGCCGTAAACTTTTCATGACTACTATAAAATAAACCTAGCCTAATCTAATGGGTTGTATACAGTGACCTTTTAAAAAATCCTGAAAATATACTGAATCAGAAATAAAAATAAATATTATGAACATAATGAGTATTTGTTTCTGACTCTTGGATGTTTTCTATGTATTTAAGTATATATTATTTTGGGGGGGTTCGATTTGTTTTAATTTATTTTTATTTTAGTTAATATTTGTATTTTATGATATGTTATGATGTACATTTGTTGTGTTGAAATAAAAACACCATAAGGAATGAATTAGTATATATTTCTCTATAAGTAAGTTTATCATTGTCCAGTACTCATAGTACAAGCGAAGAGCTTAGTTTGGTACTAGGTCATATGTGTGGCATTGTCCTGTGATATTTATTTATTTATCATCTATTATGCCCATTTTGTATTTTGATCTTTATACATTATATTATGATAAGATCCCCTGTAAAATAAATGAAAACCGTTGTAAATAGAATATGTCCAGTATTGGGACACTCAGACAAGCTAAAAAATATATAAAGTCTAAATATGCATTTTGCTAATGTTAGTGCAAAAATGCTCCTTCCAAATAAGGAAAACTATACTCAACAGAGGTCGATCAAGCACACGGATTACGGATAAATTAGTAGTAGTAAGTAGTAAGAGAAAGAAATAGGGGACACAGGGGACTAACGTAACTAAAACTTGGCACTTATCTGAACAGTCTGGACAAGGGAAACGGAAAACCGTTCGGGATGGAGGGAAATTGAGAGGCGTATGCCGAACGGTGGGCGAATGCATGCTGATGAAGAAGAGGAATCTGACTTTTAAGTTTTTACCTAGTTCAATAGTCATCCAGGAAGTATTTAACTAACCAGACCTTTTATAAGAAATTTGCCTAGAAGTATGTCACGGTGTAAATACGAAGCTTTCATAATTGGCGCCCTTACGCTGCGCCATTATTGGAGCAGTCTTTGAAATATGGGAAACAAAACGATTTTACGAATACCAGCGTCTTTGAATCCCAAAAGAAAATAATATCGGGACAATCTACACAAATTGACCTAGTTCCAAACTAAGCTCTAAACGTGTACTAGTCAACGATAAACATACCTACATAGAGAAATAAATACTTAAATACATATACAACATTAAAGAGGCAGGAAAAAATGCTTGCGCTCATCACACAAATACCTGCCCTAATCGGGAATTGAACCCGGGACCTAGCTTTGTAGGCAGGGTCACTACCAACAAGGACACTACCTTACATGACGTCAAACAGTTACACATCAAAAATCTTAAAAAATACTTGATTTTTACTATATGAAATATTAAATTACCTTGTAATTATAAGTATTATGATTATTCTAATAGTTACAAATCATGTCTTCATTCCAGATTCCGTTTTATTCTCGTTATGTAAAGAGTAAGGCTCGAGTTATATTTACGCCCACATTTCAGTATTAACCTATTCAACGTTATTAGATTGGCATATATTTGATGTGCGAAAACATTTGAATATAATAATAAGTTTGCTGTTAAAATAAAGACGCTCTCAGTAGAGCCAGATACATTATATTACATGGGCCATGTACTATGAACACATCATGTTTTCTTTTACCTTTATTCTAAAAGTTTGATCCTTGAATTAGCAAAATTACAGTAATTTAGAATGTAAATGAAAATACACTAGCAGTGCACCGCCAGACAGATGAACTGCATCAACTGTCGAAAAAGTTTTCAACAAATAAGTTTATGAGTTACGAATAAATAGTTTTATTTCGTGCTTTGAACTTTTCTAACTCAAACTCGCAACATTTATTTGACTAACACGCCGCAACACAACAGACAGTACTTTCACTACTTCGTAACTTATATTTTATCCTCCTTTGTGCTATGTTTGAACCTTGTGGTTACTGTTATCTGCAATGAAACAAGTAACAATAATAAAACGTTCGCATTTCAGACATTTCAGTATAAAATGAGACGTCGAAAGTTCTTTTCGCGACTGCCACTGTCGCTGTGGCAGACTATAAAATGTTTTGTTTGTTTGAAAACTCGTGCATTGAGTTGTTATAACGAATATAATAGTTTGTGTTAACCTATCTTAAAATTAAATAATTGTAGTATTTCTTATATTTTGTTTTGTATCACAAAATAAAGTAAAAGAACCTGACCTTCTACGAGTTTGTATGTATGTAAACACTTTGATGTATCAAATTGTCTCAGTGAATGAAAGTGAGAGGATACTAAAGTGTAAACATATTTTTGACTTCGACTGTACAAAACAATAGTCAACAATGCATGTGGCTCTAGGTCGGTGGCAGCGGGGAAGTACGCTGTGCCGAGGGTCTCTAAGTAACTACTACGGCGATAGACGCCTGCAGAAGCGTCTACCCTATATTCTTAATAGCTTGCCCACGGACATTAGGTTAGAGGCCAATAATGATTTTTTTTAAAGTGAACTGTTCAGTTATTTAGTTAGTATCGTATAATTTTTATTTAGTTAGTATTGTATAAAGTTTAAAATAATATTAAGTAAAGTTAGTTATCCTATTAAAGAGACTCAATGATGCCGCAGTCAAACTGTGTAAACAGTTTTGTGGGACAACGTTCTATTGATTATATTGTAACCAATTGCTTCGTTAAAGCATTTTAATAATCATAATTAAAAAAAATACCAAAACAATACAATGATAATAAAAAATGAGTACAAAGGAGAAGTTATTCCTTTAAGGGATGTCTTCAAAGTAACCCTTGAGAGATTAAGAAAAGTGAAAAGTGTACGAATTTACTTAGAATATAAAAAATAACTAACCAAAAAAATCTATAAATGAAATATTATGTCGAAATACCTCCATAAATAGATACAGAGGTGTATATTTATACATAAACTTAAAACTACACATACATTAGGACATAGAGTCAAGCCAGAACTCTTTCGATTCACCTTTTAGGGAATCTGCCGATTGTGTTTGCGTAATGCCAGCAATAATTATTATTTTATTACGCGAACAAAACGTCCGTACATGCACAACTCCGCAATTATATTTTTGTAAAAACTTTAGTCAATACTGCTGCAATAAAAAAACACAGTTAAACAAAACACATTAACGGAAAAGACAGTATTAAGATCGGCTAGCACAAAACTAAGCAACAAACAATATTTTATTCCCATAGTTCGAGAGAATCCGTGATCTTTCGAAGATAGAACCATTCATGAGTAGATAAATTGTCTCATCGATTCGGTGAATGGCTCTCTTTACTGCAATGGGGGAAAATGGAAGTGGGAAGTGGGAGTACTTATGGGAAGTGTAAATCACGTGTAGGAGATAGTTACAATCTTACAGTGAATTGAAATCTGAATCTGTGATATATTATGTTAGTCTAGCCAAGAAAGCATTTTAGCGTCTTCTGTTTTAGAGGGTTCTGTCACCAAAGAGTGCCAATAGGACTATTATTAGGTACTAAGCTTAAGTCGTTTGTCTGTCGGTTCGTCAATTTTTCATGTCATTTGCAAAATGCAAACGAGCCAGAGAACGACTATTTTTTTTTAAATCTCAAGACAGATAAAAATTAACAAAATATATAGGTATTATATGGCAGATTACAAATTATTTGCTAATAGCTACGGTTTTGATTTTTTTATCATTAAATTAGGTAAAATATTGCTTGATGCTACAATCGAAGACACTGTTAACTGTACATTTACAATCGAACATAAACCTTATCGCTAAGTATTAAAGGTTATGGATGGTCGGTTAAAAGTGTCTTCGCTTGTACGTGAGTATGATCGATTTTTTATGTTATTTTCATTAACACACTAAGTTAGACGAAATATCCACCAAAATATCTGGATAGGCAGCGAGTGTGTGTGATATAGCCTATACTTATTTAACTGAAATAATGAACTACGCAGTAGAAACAAAAAAAATAAATCACGTTTTTTTTTAAATATGAATTGGTATGACCGCAACGAAGACTTTCTAGAATCTAGATTTAGTCATTAATTTGTTTTAATCTTCCCGTGAGCCCAGCGAGACCCCATTGCACCTCTTGAATAAAACATGAGTGCCGAACAAAGGACACTTCTGGCAATTTAAATGGTTCTCGGGTTGAGATGCACTCTCTAACGGTTGAGTATCAATTACGTTATAAAGGTTTGCTATTGCAACTGGGTTGCAACTGGGCAGGTTTTAAAATAATTTTGACGTATGTGAAAATTATTTTACAAGGAGAATAATAAAATATTGTATGTTTTTTTGTATATATAGTGACCCTTTTTTATTGCTTTCGAGTGTAATTAGGGCCAATGAAATTAAAACCGTCAATTTTTGTGTGATATAATTTGTTAAAAAAAATAGATTGTCAATTTTTGTGTGGAACTTTATCAAAAAAGATATCTTTACTTTTTGGAAAAAAAAAATTTTTGTGTATCCAAATAATACTGAATATTTCACACGTATTTTTAGTTTTTATATCATATCATGTTTTTTATTTAATTAACAATATTTCTGTTAGTACTTTGGTTCATTTAAATTAACAAGTTTTTTTTTGCCCTTATTCCATTTACTTGGAGTCGGCGCAGCATGTCTTTTTCTTCCATGCCTCCCTGTCACTCGTCATCTCGACACTTACTTCCTTCCTCTTCATATCGTGTCGCACTCAGTCCATCCACCTTTTCCTTGTCCTAATTTGTCTCTTCCATCCCGCCACGTTCATACCCAATACTGTTTTGGTCACATGACTATCATCCCTCCGCGTAATATGCCCATACCACGTAAGGCTATGGGATCTCACGTGAATTATGGGCCAGTTCTCAATGGTAACATATTGGCCCAAATTTGGTATGTAAACCCGATACCAAAGTACAAGGATCTGTGAAAACTAACCCCATGATGGAGTTGTAGCAACAGGATCTCCGCTATTACAGACTCACAGTTTGAGGATCGATTTGGACAGCTTTTTATAGCATATACTTAGAGAGCAAACGAGATTTTTTCTGCTTCTTACGGCTTTACTGACTTGTAATTTCATTATTTAATCATTCAATTAAATAAATTATAAAGTTGACAAAGTGTACAACCACTAAATACTAAATAATTTAATAATAAAACATTGGTCTTTTAGACAAGCACAGTTAAGAATTCGAGCAAAGTCAAAGTCAAGTTTCGTGTTCTATCCAGTAGAATTTCATTAGTTTTGTCGGTCGAGGTTGATGACCTAACTATTTTTAATGACATTTATTCAATCAATAAACTAACACTTTTTTTTTAAATAAGAGTTTACAAGTCAAAGTTTTAATGGACGTGAGAGATTAGGTAATTCAAATATTTACAAATGTTCAATAACAATATGATGAAATTCTTCTTCTGCGTTGGCATTCTGTCTTTTATTTAAAATTCCATCGGTGGTATAAATTTGGTAAAATACATATATTACAAGAATAAGTTTGAATGCCAAAATATTTTGGCAAGGACCGCTTACTGCTTTTAGCAGAATGTAAGTAAATAAAACAAAGAAAGTTATGACTACAGCGTGATAAACTGACCATGTACTATATCACTACATATTATTATTTTGTATCGAAATAACGTTGCTTATTTATGGACCTTGGGTATATATGACTTCCTTGTAGTGAGTATTAAGGATTGGTTTAATAATAATTACCAAAAACCGGCCAAGCGCGAGTCGGACTCGCGCACGAAGGGTTCCGTGCAATTATCTATACAACATTTGACACTATATTAACCCTTTTTTTAAGTTTCACCTGCCCCGGTGTCTGCCTATTGCCATGGTGTCTGTCTGTATCCAAATCATGTAAAAACGACAAAAGAAAAACTTTTGTTGTATGTAAGCCCCACTAAAACATTTATTTTATTGTATTTTAAGGATTTGTTGTTATAGCGGCAACAAAAATACAATATCTGTAAAAATTTCAACTGTCTAGCTAACACGGTTCGTGAGATACAGCCTGGTGACAGACAGACAGACAGACGGATGGTGGTCTTAGTAATGGATCCCATTTTTACCATTTGGGTATGGAACCCTAAAAATAGAAATAACGTAGTATTTAAAACTTGCACATTAATAACACAAAAAATTGATGCAGCAAAAATACTCGTCGTCGTGAAGAGCATTTTATTATTATCATGTTTCCTGTTTTAATTGGTCTAGGATTTAATTATTTAATTTTTACGAGCTAAGAAATATGTTTTCTTACGATTTTCTGCATACTTTACCGCAGCTGTTACTTATTTGCCTTATTATTTATTACCTATCGCCTTAAAGCTCGATCACAAATTGTCGGTGAATCTGCAATACCGCGTAACGAACAAATTGAATAAATTGCAAAATACACCTTAACAGGTAAGTCGGTAAGGTACACTTTGCAACTTACTGAATTGGTTAGTTACGCGGTATTGCAGTTTCATTGACGAAATATCTTCCAAACATAATCTTTACTTAATTTATGTTCCAAGCCCGACCATTAAAAAGCAGTTAATACCCAATCGGCCTTTTTTCACCTATTCAGGCCCGCATAAACCGCTTTCTCCTGCGATAATTATATTCCCTAAAAATACGGCCTTAGATGTAATTTATGCTTTCAGTAGACTTTCTGGAACTTATTTGCAAATACTGCTTGTGACTATTTTTGTTTCTCTTTCATTGCTATTCCCTTAGAAACTGAATGATTTTTCGAAAAAAAAGGACCCTATCTGTCTTCGGGTCCGAAACTTGTAACCCTGCTTAGTGTTATAGTAGATTGTTCAACAAGGGACTAAAAGAAGCCATAATGACACGAGATGTTTGCGAGCGAGGGTGGCTGTAGTTCGAGTGTCATTATGGTTGTTTAGTCTCGCGTTAAACACTCTACTTTTCACTTTGAATGCGAGGAAAAAAACGACGTTCTTAACAATATTGTTTTTTAACAACGTACGCTCAATACAAGTTATGAATATCTATTCAAAATACAAATGAGAAAAAAAAAACCGCGGTTTTTTTTTGTACAGTGATGTTTTAAATGCTTGTATATTTAGCCAACAGATTCAAACTTGGAAACCATTTTAAAAGTAATTGGACCACGCATAATAAAAGAGTTCAGCCTTAATATGATTAAATAGATTCATATTCGTAATAATTAATCGTGTTTCACGAAATTAAATTCTCTTTTTTTATATATTTGCACAGTTGTCATTTTGAGGTTATTTCGACACCCAAAAATATAATCCATACACAATCACTGAAAATGGCAATAATCCTCCATTCACAAACACCGTGATTGGTTGTTTAGGGGTTTCCAAAGTAAATAAAAAAAATACATTAATCCCTAGAGATTAATAACGAGCTTTAGTCCCGATTCGCAGAGATTAAAGTAGCATTTTAAGAGCATGAGAAGTGAAAAATATCTAGTTTAAGCCCTCTTATGTTGCTATGCCCTTGCAGGGCGTCACATGTATACGTGATTATTTATTATACCCTCCACCTGTAACCTGTAATGTGACATGCAATAATTTCTATTTCTATTCTATTCTATTATATTTTAACCATCTCCGTACCAAATTTCATGTCGATTACGTTTAATCACCAACAACCAACCAACATAATTATGTTTGCACTTAAATATTAATAAGGGTAAATAGAAAACGTATAAAACTTTTTACGTTTTATAACCACTTTTGAGACGTTAAATTAATTAATTTTATTTTATTACACTTGGTTTCACCCACAACGTGTTTTACCTAAAATAACCGTTTATTTAATTATTAGATGATCATCGCAATGTAAAAAAGTGCAGAGATATTTTTTTGTCAAAGTACGTGTTTGATTGTTTTAATTGTAACTACTGTAATTGGAATATGAAATTGTTTTCGGCTGCATGGTTCAGAGCACGGCTAAGGCATAAACATAATATTTTTCTGCTTATATTGAAAATTATCTTTACTAGTCAAATAAGGCACAATGGGTAACTTTACTCGTACGTCCACGAGGCAATGTACCTCATATGTACATATTTTATATAATGAAATTTCGAGCAAAGACATATTTAAAGAAAACTGCACATTACTCTAGGACTTTAAACCTGTTAAGGTATCATTAAAAGCGTTATTTAACGAGTAAAAATAAAAACCAAGGGAGCAAAAAGAACTTAAGATTTTTAATTCTCGTCATAACAAACACGATACACTCTAATGCAACCGAGATGCCGAGAACTCCAGATGAAGTCAAAATTAAGAGAAAACCAAACACTCTGGCACAGAGCGCGTAGAAGAGAATTAAGTTTTGCTGACGTAATTTTATATTGTTCTTGTTATTAAATTGTGAAACCCACCTGAGGCTAGTATGGTTTAAGTTTGTGTGGGGCGAGATGTCATATGAATTTATTAAAGTAAACGAAAATATAAAAGGTATGTTAGACAACACAGACTGGGATTGTATTTGGCAGCGGACTAGATGACTTAGAATACCAAGTTATAGAGATATAATAGGTTTTTTTGTCATAATGTTAATTTTGACATAATTAATTATAATAATATGACTAAAATCTTAAATTTTCAGATTTTTTTAAATATCTAACGTGAAGACAAGGTTAGGTTAGGTTTAATTTTTAAAAATACGTTTATAGCTTGCGATTATTATGACATTAAACACATTATGACTTAAAATAATTCTGACAAACAATATAGACCCATAATAGGCACATATGTATTATTTTATTTATCGTAGAATGCAGTTCACTGGCTCAAGTATAACTTAGCAATAAGTAACCTACAATATAAACTTATATGTTATTTATGTATTATATTTCTTAAATGTTAAGTAGCTATTTAGATTTAATTTAGTTTTTAACACTGTTCATTTCTCTAATTGCACCGGTTTTTTTTTCTCTGTTGAACATGTGGTTTACTGGTAGAGAATGCCTTTAGGCATTAAGTCAGCCATTTGTTCTTTTTACATTTATTTGTGTTGTGCAAAGAAGATTAAATAAATAAATATAAAATCCAATTTACCTAAAATTAAAACATAACTATAATCTGTGCACTGTAGGATGGTGCCTGTGACGTCCGTATTTCGTAATTAAAATCACTTACTGTACTCCAAAGCGAGGTATTTAAAAATAGTCGATTATTTATATAAATTCCTGAACGGCGTTGCTAGGTTTGTACCAATGTCGTTTTTATGAAAAGTTAAAGAAACAAGTGTAATACGTGTTTAAATGAGCTGTCACAGGCACCATCCTACAGTGCACAGAGTATAGGTAATTAAATTAAACTTAAATTAGTTAAACAACAAACAACAATACAACTCACTTATTTAGGTAACATTTTTTTCCGGAGTTGTTGGTATTTCTGTAGCTCTGCCTACCCCACTCTGAGAATCATGATGGCGTGATGTTATGTATGTGTGTAGGTACATACTAAACTTACTACCTATAGGAAAAAAAACGCTGTCGCTGCTGATGGTGCGCAGGAGGCTGGCAGCATCGCCTCTTTGAATAGTAAATACTTGTAGGTATGATGAATTAGGTGTGTTTTTTAAATACTTACCACTATTCTATTCAATAGAACCTAATCATTTTTGTCATTTTAACATGTCGTCAGCGTTCTCTTATTTCACATCATAGCAATGATGACCGAGTAAAAATAATACAAAACAGGCTATAGCCAAGATGCGCACGCTAAATAGCGTTTCTATTCGTTTTGTTTTTAAACCAATTGCATCACTTGTATATGACGTGACTTATCGTATGACGTGATCTACCAGTGATTCGATTGGTTTAAAAACAAAATGAATCGAATCGAATCGTTTTTATGACATGGATATGCAGTTAAAATATCAAGGGACGTCGACAGTTAATTTTACGGTGAGCGTAAAGAACAGAGTCTAGAAGTTATATAGCTCTGTCCTTTTCTTTCAGCGGAAAATGGACTGCATAGCTATGTCATAATAACCCTTCCTGATCTACTAGTGACGTGATTGGTTTACAAAACGAATACAAACGCTAGTTAGCGTACAAAAAAGCAATTTTTATCGAGTTGAAAAGAGCCTCTGTACACCATTAAGAAAAGCATACATAATTCAACATAACTATTATAATTATGTAATCCCTATTTTGACATATCTATTTTATCCCATACTTACTTGGTTGTTTTTAGCAGAGCAAGAGAACAAAATATTTTATAGCGATCCAAAAACGATCATAAACGATATCGTTTAAACAATATTGAATATACTCCCTAAAGTTCAAGGCAATAGTAGTCTACGCACGTAAGCTAACTTCAGTAGAAATCTATCAAAATGTAGCTGTTAGTAAAATGTCTCAGAGTCGTAAAGTCTTATTGCTTTTACTTTGTAACAAATCCGTTTATAACTTGGCCACTATACTTAGCTTAAATATCCCACAGTTCTACTTTGCTTTGAAAAATAACTCTTAAATAATTGCAATGAAAAAATTCTTACCTCAGGTTTTCAAGAGAATAACATCTGAATAAGTGCCATTCTTCCCTTATCTCCAGGTGTCAACCAATTTGTTTCCTAGGCCACTATGGACTATGTCAACGTGACGTTACCAGCTAAATTAAAAGAAGTCTCTCATGTTTTCGTTGACTACGTCACTTTGACATAGTCCATAGTGGCCTAGGAATCAAATTGGTTGACTGTACTACTGGTTTCTCGCTCTAAATCCGGTAAATCTGCGTCCACACCGGAGCATAAAGTGTCGTTATCTCGCCTCTGCAGTCCGCAGCAATGGACTTTTGATATCTGTTCCATTGTTGGGAGAATTGCTTCGTACAAATGTGTTTGTCGGAGGTAACAACTTGTTAGGAGTTTTATTCTATTATGTGTCCACGTTAGGTTTTTATTTGTATTATAAAGTGCAGTTTTAATCACTGTCGTTCTATAATATTATTAGTTTATGTAATATTAATAATTTATAATTCTGTATTCAGTACGGATTATACATAGTCATTCGTGTTAAGTACATAATAGCATTAAAAATAACCTAAGAAAAAGTAATATCAATAATTACAAAATAAATACAATTATTTTATAAATAATTAGTGATTAATTATTGTTATTGTTATTTTATTGCTTATTTAAGTGGGATAAGATTGTCAAGAGAGGGTAGGGTGGACGTAAACTGAAAAATTAAAAAATACTTTGTTCCCAAAAGTTTGTTTTAAAGTTACATTGTAGTTATAGAAACTAAAACCTTCTACTTTCTTAATGGATCTCGGTAAACTTCGTTTTTCTATAAAACACGAGTGTCAAATATACTGTCAGGCACAAGTGCGAGTGAGATAACCACAGCTCCGATAATGTTACATAATAATTTATACATTTATTTGTAGTTAAAGCCCGACAAGATTGTATTTGGCCCTATTTCAATACAAATTGGTATTGAAATAGGGCCAAATAGAATATTGTCTGGCTTTAAATGTGGTTAACTTAGTTTAAATTGAATCTGACTACAAAGCTACTGGTCCCACCCGGGGTTGTACACTGTTTAAAAGAAACTCATTTCATAGAATGTATCACTTCGCAAAATTTTCATAGAAAGCTAATTTCTGCTGTAACCATAACCTGTTCAGATTATTTTTTGGTGGTCACAGGTCTAACCTAACCTAGCCTACGTAACTCATGCTTAAGATAATCTGAATACATTAAGGTTTCAGCAAAAATAAGCTTTCTATGGAATGAAAATTCTGCGAGAACAAGGGGACACCTAATAATGTACCTGTCGTTGAGTGCCAGTTTCTAATTTATTGACGATACATGGTGTTTTAAAACAGCAGATTTAAAGTAACATCCATTTTAATAAATACTCGTGGCCATCACTCATCACACAAATATTTGCCCTGACCGGGACCACCATGGTCGTAGGCAGGATCATTACCAACAAGGCTAATGCGTCGTAAGGAGCGTGGCTTGATAACAATATAAATTTGTAATGAATCAGCGTTAATTTCCATTCACTACAATTAGCATAATAACAATACTGATAATTGTAAACAAGGTCGCGAGTTATTTCGAGCGAGCCAAGTCAACGCCAACTTCAGCGAAAAGTTCCCAAATTATCAGACGGTCTTCGATTTTCGTCAATTAAAAATTTAGTCGTTTTACTTGATCAGACTGAAGCAAATTTTAATTATTAATAGCATCCTAAAATGTAAGAAAATTTGTCGTAGAATTTACAATCGTAAGTTTCTTTGAAATTGTACGGGTATAAATTCAGTAGTTAATAGTTTTTGGCAAGCTCTATCCATGATATTGCAAGGTCGAGTCCTTTGAGCATAGAATTGCGATTATGGGTCAGATATTTATACTGGGCAATATTTGGCCAGGAGTTTGGAAGACCAAGGCTAAATAAAACGTGTATGCGTTGATCTTAAGGGATTTAAATAGTATGGAAAATAAAGAACATCGTTTTATCGGCTGTTTACAGTACGTAATTGTCGGTGTGGTTTTATGATATAGAAAAAGCAATTGAACGCACGATGTGGGCATTTGCAATCTTAAGCTTGTAATGTTAAGATCGCAAATGCGTTGCCAAGGCTGGAGATTGCGACGGTAAATGCATGTTAGTCATTTTACTGGTAGTCTTTACCTTGCCATGGAACATGAAAATGCTAACACCTTAATACATTAATGCCTTGGCGGTAGGATATATTTTTTATGTTGAGGCGCTCGAATAAATATAAAAAATGAGAAAAATCTTGGAATAGCCGGTAAAATAACTAGCATAGAGGCATTCCATCTTAGTCCTCAGGGTTGGCAAAGCATTTGCAGTCTTGTGAATGCGAATGTCTATGGGTCACAGTTTCCACTTACCATCAGGAGGACTGTGTGCTCGTTCGCCTTCTCAATGCCATAATAAAAAGTGTGTTGTGACAAATCCGACACACTTATAAAACAATAGCACGTACCCTCGTAAGGCCCAACGGTCTAAATTTAGGACATTTGTCAAAGTGACTTTAAACTTTAATTGACTTACACAAGGTTATTTTTTGAACTAGCAAAACTTGACGTGGGCCTCACGAGGATATAACACATGAATAAATTGTTTCTCCCGTTACTTCCATAATAATAATAAGAAATATGTGTCTCGTTTAACAGAAAAAACGCGAATCTCGCCGCTGGCGTGGTCCTAAAAGATCGTTAAGGGATATTGCTGTCATTTTTTGCCAACGCAACTGCTTTCCCAAAATAAGTAGGAAATAAGGGACATTGTTTAAATAAACTTAAAGATTTAGTTTGTATAAACTTTATAAGATGATTGAGAAAATAATTTTATTAATTCGTTGGAATCAATTGCTTTTCCGTGTGGTTGCCGGATTAGAATAGTGCCACTCCATGTCTTCCCGTGGATGTCGTAAGAGGCGACTAAGGGAATAAGGGCTTGTAGTGCTGTTAGGCGATGGGCTTGCAACCTGTCACTAATACACTGGCAAACATTTTAGCCTGATTGTGCAGAATGTGGTTACAGAATTATCAACAAGTTTTTTAGAGTTGTTGGTAATTCTGTAGCTCTGCCTACCCCACTCTGGGAACAAAGGCGTGACTTTATGTATGTATGTGTCGTTGGAATTAATTTTTGTCTTCAGCACCGTATTAAGAGTAAATCCTTTATGCTAGCGATAATATTGTTATATAGTCCGTATATAGTTTTATTTACGTTTAGCTGTTTTGCATGATTCAGTTAACGTCAAAAGTCCAAGCTTTTGAATTATGAGTTATTTTTTTTTTAACCAAAATCCTCAAATATCAGATGTTTCTCTTTTTGTTGCCATCGTCTGTTGTGCAATTATATACTTTAATGTTTCCCCAAAGTCATTTTTTTATTTCATTTCAAGCTACAGCCAAGTAATGTGATTGGTTTAGGCTCGTTAGTTTATACCACTTGGGCAGAAAGCGTTGTGTCTAATGATGTGTGTCGGCGCTAGCGGGCGGTAAAACGGTACATAAAGGATGTTTAAATAATCACTATCTACAAATCTGTACTGTCTAGTACCGTAACACAAGCCTAGAACTTGGTTTTGGACAAGTCGATTTGTGCGAGTTATGAAAATAAGTTTGTGTCAAAAGTTAATTTTAAGACAAGTTTTTGTTGCTGACTGTAATATTTTTTGCAAAGTCATTTCCTGTTTCTTAAACCAACCTAATGACTCCAAACTCGATGGGTCGCGGAGATCCTGGCGCTATCTTCCGACTCCAGCATCAGATCAGCTTCATGATGTCATTATATTGCATGGTCACGCGATATACATATGCATACAAAATTTCAGGTTAATCGGAAACTGAAAAGTGAGTTCAATTTAACTTGCAAGATTTCATTACTGGCACCAGCTCCCTATTTCACCATCTAGATATTAAAGGTTTTATATAAGCTGCGCCATGTACACTAAAATACAATACAATACAATACAAATACTCTTTATTGAACATCAAAACATAAAAAATAAAAACAGAACACGGAACAGTACATTTAAATCATAGGTATACAACAGGCGGTCTTACACTAAATAGCGATCGAAAATGTCACCTGTCACCTGTCATTATCGGTACGGTGAAACAGGGGGCAGGATAGGTGAAACTAAATAAAAACTTGTAAAAATATACGCTACATTTTAATAAAACGGTCCACTATAAAGCGCAAATAAAGTTGAGCATTCAATTAACAATGAGCCTTCTAGCAAATTGTAACTATGTTATTAGAATTAATTCATCATTACTACACACATCAAAAATGTCTAAGCATCAAAATCCTTAAAATATTATAAAAATTTGCAATGCACTGCGTTCCAATACATTTCAAAGAATCAAAAGTGTATACGGATGTACCAATTAATAGGTTGTCCATGTTATCGTGGAACATACTGTATGTCATACAACGTACAGTATGTTCCACGCAAATTGAAATGCCATCGCCAGAGTCCATTAATGCCGACATCGCGTTCTTGCACACGTCAACGCCGACAAGGAATCAATGCATACCAAGGCACGTCCAAACCACTGATGGCAAACTTCGCTAATAGTTTGTCTGGGGATACTCAGAGATTACGGAATTTATCCTTATAAGCTACTTGCTTTTCAATTTTAAGAACTGGCAAAGTAAAGTTAGCCAGAGTTACCAAAGCGGGATTAGCTGCTTCAACATCAAAATCTGCGACCAAAAATACACGCACTAAATTTTGATAATGATCTGGCCCGATCACTCGTCAACGAATTGAAAAGGAAGTTTTAACAACCGTCGTATGTACTGGAAACTTTGATGAAATGAAATAGCGGAAGATTAGTGGCCGTCATAATTATATTCCGTACTCGTATAATGGATCTAGTACTACTACTAAGTAAATACTGGACGCCAACAGAGCAAGAGACAGAGACTCATGAGACATTAAACAACGACATGCTATCAAGAGTGAAAAGTAACGTTGTGTGATTGATTTTTACTTCGTGAATGATTTGTATAGTCAGTAAGAGCACACAAAAGCATTGCCATACATTAATTTTGCGTAAAATCACAAAAGTATTTGACGGGAATACCGCTCTGATTGACTAAGTCAATAGGGAACATGCATGAAAAACAGAATTGGTCATTATTGATACGATTTAGAAGAAAAAATAAAATAAAAACAATACGCAATACACTGAGTTTTGACCCGTTTATTAAGATTTTATATTGAACTAGCGACCCGCCAGCGGCTTCGCCCGTTGCAATTTTTTTTTTACATCACTTAGAGGTATGAAAAATAGATGTTGGCCGATTCTTAGACCTACCTTATATACACACAAAGTTTTATTAAAATCGGTCCAGCCGTTTCGGAGGAGTTCAATAACGTACACCGTGATACGAGAATTTTATATATTAAAATAAATAAATAAATATCAGGGGACAATCTCACACAAATTGACCTAGTCCCAAACTAAGCTCTAGGCTTGTACTATGGGAACTAGACAACGATAAACATACTTATATAGAGAAATAAATACTTAAGTAAATAGAAAACATCCAAGACTCAGGAACAAATATTCGCGCTCATCACACAAATATCTGCCCTTACCGGGATTTGAACCCAGGACCGCTGGCTTCAGAGGCAGGGTCACTCCCAACTAGGCCAACGTGTCGTCAATATTAGATTAAAACTTGTTAGAATTTTTAAACTTCTTTTAAGTTTTATATTATTTTTTTCCTCATTTAATTTACGTAATATTGTTATTCAATGATATTGGCTTAAATATAGTTATTTCTAAAATAAATGCAATTTTCTTTACGAGGTGCATATATTTTAAACATGGAACAACAGCTGTGACGTCATTCCTGTCGTCGATTTTGTATGGAGTTTTTTTGCAGGGGGTGTGAACTATGACTTTTTTTAACGCTTCATATCTTATGGAAAAATAACACGACTATTGTTTCACGAATACCGTTATTCTTCTCTTTTATAGCACTTTCTAGAGAACGTAAGGTTAAAAAATATGCATGTTCTCTATTAGGTCCACCGGAACTGATTTATAAGTTTCATGCGCTAAAGGCTAGTCACCTATCTTCCACTATTTTACTTTCATCAAAGACTACGTCATTTGTTTAAAATAGGCAGTCACATAAATGATTACATATTTAATTATTGACAATAGTCAGAATGTGAAAATTTCTTAATTATTTTCTATGCATAGGGTGCTGTTTATTGTAGCAATTATAAATAGTTCAACGCAATAAAACGGGAAACTAGAAAACGCCTTTTGCTTTTCACAGCGGCAAAGTTAACGACTCAATTTAACAGTATAATAAACGTACTTCAAAAATATTGAATATGCTTATTCTCGTCTTATTACAATTGTCATATTTCACTGAATACCACGGTAATTGAATGTGTTGTGATTTGATGGATTTGATTGACCCTTATTCTAGGTCCCACAAAGGTTCGAAAGTTACACAGAAGCCGAAGAATTTTAATAACCGGATCTGCGAAAACTGAGATCAAAGTCAAAGTGTCTCCAGTCAAATTGGGAAAAGCGCTAGGAAGATAACGATGGTTCACCTTTTACACAGCTTATCAAGGACATTAAAAAGTACCAAACTAACACTAAAACGCAGATAGTACTGTTACATGATACTTTGTCGCCATTTTATTGCGCGAAAATCCAATCTTAAAATAGCGAATGGATCCGCACAACGGTGCTCTATAAAATGCCAACAAAGTTTCACCGTGTCGTGTTCGAGACTCATAAATAATTTATTTCTTATATATGATACGTTTATAATAAAAAGAAATAAGACGAAATGAAACTCATTGTAACAATAAACGTTATTGACTCGGGTCAAGTTTTAAATTTCAATGGATCCTGTTTTTGACTTGTTGGTTTTGATATCAATCGTTTGAATTATAGCTGCGTGTCATGTTGGCTCCTATTCAATGGGTATGACATTTTATACGCCAATCAAAATCATAACGGCTCGAATGGCGAGAGGACATCACAGGGTGTTCAAAAGAGGGTGTGCCAGAAATAGAATTGTATTGTCTGGTTGTTAAGACAAATTTGTGAATTGCAAATTCAAGGGAATAAGCAGATAAAGAGCAATGTATTTCTTTTTACATGTAGCTAATAGCTTATTTTAATACAATAAAAAAATAAATTAGTTATTTAAGTGCATATTGATACCCATACTTTAAATTTAAATGGTATAAATTAACAAAAAAATCTCTCAAACCAAAAGTGTACTAGTGCACTAATAAACTCCTTGGCCTGATTGTGCAAAATGTGGTAACAGAATTATCAACAAGTATTTTCAGAGTTGTTGGTATTACTGAAGCTGTGCCTACCCCATTCTGGGAATGAAGGCGTGTTAGCGAACGTATGTTAATAATCTCAAGCAAAGTCAGCTAAAATAATAACTATACGCGTGCCTTTAAATTTGTAATACAATACGAAACATACCTAGCGTTTCGACGGCGGTTAGCAGGATATTGTGCGGTTCCCGGCCGCTCAGCATTGACCGCAGCGTTCTGACGTTATCTGACGTCCTATTTGACGTTCGCCTTGATTGTTCTACCATTGCTAACTGTCACATAAATACTTTTGTCAAGATTTGTTCGCCAAAAGTTGGTAGTTTAAAACTACGTATTGTCATGTCAACATAAAAATGTTTTAGAATTAAAGCACACTCGTAATATTCGTTTTGTGAGATTGATGGCAGTTGCGACATAATATATTCATTTATTCACTCTTATGTTACGTACCGTTGGCCTTATGTTTTGTCATTTTAATATTATTTGAAGAAAAGAAAGAAAGAAAAATACATTTACCGAACACAACAAGACACATAAAAAAGTAAACAGAAAACTAATAAGAAAACCTAAGTGGTGGGTGTGTCTTCGTGGCAGTGAACAGAACACTGGCTCAGCATAATGCTGAGGTGCTAGGCACCTGCAGCGCTGATTTTCAGCCAGGACCGAGTGTGACAGACGGGCGGAACTTTATACAAACTAATAAATTACATGTAATTACTAATTATTAAACAAATACTTATAATGAGAACTTATAATAAGATATCAGGTCCGGAAACACATTTGCAGTCTTCAGATTGTGCTCTTGAGAATGCAAATGTATATAGGTCACAGATCTAACTTACCACCGGGTGGCCTGTGTGCTTGTAATTATATTACATACATACATACATACTCGTTACATCACGCCTTCATTCCCATGGGGTAGGCATGGGCTACAGAAATACCAACAACTCCAAAAAGACTTATTTATAATTCTGTAACTACATTTTGCACAATCAAGCCAAGCTTACTAGTGTAGTAGTGACTGGTTGCAAGCCCATCGCCTAAGAGTACTACAAGCCCCTATTCATTTAGTTGCCGTTAACGATATCCACGGGAAAACATGGAGTGGCACTATTCAATTCTATTGGTTATTTATATCATTTGATATTATTGCTTAATAGTTTGTCTTTTGTTTGTTTCAGGTAATTTAAAAATGCTGCCAACAGACGGTCTTAAAATGATAAGAATAGCTCGTAAAGTAACAATAACTTACTACTAACATTGATAAAGCCCTATCAAACTTTTATTAGTTGTAAACTATTTATCAGCCCGATGTTTAGACCCAAAAGTTGGAGCGTAAGGTACATCTAGTTCTAGAGGAATTTGTTTTCTAATAAATTTCCTGTTAACAATCATTTACGATGTTCCATTGTTTAAGTTAATCGAAATTGAGTGAATTTACTTTTTACGCACATGACTTTTGACCTGTTTTTATGATGGTCGTGTTTATCCAAGTGGGTAAATTGTTACGAATACCATAAATATACTTTGGCATAGTTACCAAACTCTGATAACTCTAGATTCAGTAGTTAGTTTTTTTTCTTAAGTCCTTCAATTAAAAATACCGAAAAACCATGACACCCTTGATTTCATAGGATTGATATTTGAAAGGTGGTAAAATATAATGAGATGAGTGGCGAGCAATGCAGGATGCCTACACTCAGCATTGGGTGGCTATAGGCTGAACAAGAAGAAGAAGAAGAAGAAGAAGAAAATATAATATATTTTTTTGGTTTAATCGTAAAACGGTCGTATTTTTTATTCCATCACTCTTATATTATAATTTGGTGATATTTATTCAAGAAAAAAAACTGTCGATTTTGTATACTTATAATATATTTTAAAAACTTAGAACATTCTAAATTTAATTAAAAGCTTGCAAATATTCGAAATCTGATTGACCAAACAAAATTGTTTTCAATGGTTTTATAATATTGTTAACTTTTATGTCTTTCCCCAAGTTAATAGAAAGACAACAATAAGCAATATAGAAAACTATAGGGAACAATCTTGCTTAAGCAATTTCAAATATATAGCATTGATACTAAGTTAAAAATACTTACCTAATGTTTTAATACATAAAGATATGCCCCGCCGTCACTGAAACTACCTAATGTTCACAAACAGTCGTGATCACTACATAGTATAAAACAAAGTCGCTTTTTCTGTCCCTATATCCCTATGTATGCTTAAATCTTTAAAACTACGCAACGGATTTTGATGCGGTTTTTTTAATAGATAGAGTGATTGAAGAGGAAGGTTTATATGTATAATACTTTAATCCGGAGCGAAGCGAGGGTGGGTCGCTAGTACTCTATAAAAATATATTTAACGCTACAAAAATTTAAAAATAAGTCACATATTTATTTATTTACATACATACACACAAAACATCACGCTTTCATTCCCAGAGTGGGGTAGGCAGAGCTACAGAAATACCAGCAACTCTAAAAATACTTGTTTATAATTCAGTAACCACATTGGGGACTTCGGTCCCCGGGCATAACACCCGAATGGAGAGAGATCTCTCTATTGTCCTCTCTTACTACACTTACAAACTTTCGCGTTTATAATATTAGTAGAATATGTATTTATCTATATAAGTATGTTTATCGTTGTCTAGTACCCATAGTACAAGCCTAGATTGTCCCCTGATATTTATTTATTTATTTTGCACAATCAGGCCAAGAGGTTTACCAGTGTGTTAGTGACAGGTTGCAAGCCCATCGCCTAACGGTACTACAAGCCTTTATTCCCTTGTTTATTTACTTATTGAAACAATAACAAAATATGTATAATGTTAGTAGGTACCTACATGTAGATCTTGTTTCTTGTTTGCATTGTTCCTTTAGTATAGTCTAGTAGATACTATCGTTGTCGATGCTTTGGCACACGCCATTTTTCTACATTTACCAAAAACTTATTACTAGAACTACATAAGGGCAACGTTCTTTAATCAGATTACACGTTTATATAAAGATATAAAGGTAGTCTAGACACGCTCTCCCATATCCAGGGATTATGGACTCTGTCATAAACTGTTGCATTATATTTCGGTTCATATCTGCCTCAATTTGGCCGAGTATATTACAATTTTGCGGGCAATGACATTTTGATTGATTAGCTTGTATGCTGGAAGACACGGGATCCTTTAATCCATCAGGATTTGTACGTTAATAGGGTACTATTCTAATCAATATATAAACATAAGCATTTCGTTTTAGCCCTCACGGTAGGCAACAGATTGGTATTAGAGTTCAAAATGATCCCACCTATCAGGTGGCTTTATGCGCTTGTGTGACTTCTAACTATAAAGAAGCATAATCAATAAAACATTAAATTGTTTTTGTATGTAGCTCATATTTAATTATTTAATCTTAGTACTTAAAATTGGTTATTTAATAATAACGTAGTTTACGTATGGCTATTTGATGCATACTTACATTAAATTACGCCTTTCCAGAGGATAAGGCAAAGACCTCTTCTTTCCTCCTGACAAATCTCTTTTGATTCTTCTAAATTCATACATCGCGTCATACATGCACGTTGGTTTCGGGTACTTAAGATTTGGCCTTTTTGCAGAATTTCTCCGATTTGAGTCGAAAAAGTACGCCTAGGGCGGCCCCTTCTAACCCTTCCACTCACTTTCGCACTGTATATCCCTTTCGTCCAAATTCTTTCTAAATAACCAAACCATCGCTATTTGATGTTTTCAAATATTTCGCAATTACTCAACGCAAGGAAGAGATCCCTTAAAGGGAAAGTTCGCCTTTGTACATACGTTTTTATAGAAAGGAATAAAAACAGTTAGTCTTGACGAACAACGACAAAGAACAGAGACATACGCGGAAGAAGAATGTATACAAGAAATGGTCCCAACTCAGCGAACCTCATGCTGGCATTTCTCAGCGCTGGTCTTCTGTTGGAACCATTTTGTATATCTGTCTATTTGGTTGTTTGTTATTTATTTACAGATTTGTAGGAAATCCAACAGTTACAATTTAAACATGAAACATGAATAGGAAACACAAAACCAATTACAGGATTTCACATGTAGTGCTTAAGTAGCTAATTTTAAGTTTAGTACAAACTTCAACATTACACGCACTTGCACAAAAACACGTGCGCAAATAGGAGATTTCTAAAATTTAAATTACTGCTAAATACTGGCCAGAGGAAAAACGCTAAAGGTTCTCATTCGTATGGCAAATAATACGAATAAAACATGCTCATCCAACACACTTAGCTGGGTGAATCAACTTAAAGTCCTCCTTTTCTATACGCTAATAAAAACTTACTAGAATATGTGAGATTGATAATGGTTTACACATGTTAAAATTAGGTAATCAGATTTTCGGATTTCACTATTCATAATCATAAACCAATTCTATAATTTTGTAAAAACATGGTACCGCAGTCGAAAATGCACGTTTTTCATACAAAACCCGGGGACAACGTCGTCCCCTGCGTTACCTGATATATTAGTGTAAATCATAGAAGAATTTTTAAAATTGTCAGCTAGAAAGTAAGTTTAATTGTCTGATTTATTCAATATATTGACCACATCAAAAAAAAATATTGCATTCTACCAAATTAATGTGACATAGTGAGACATGTCGAAAATTGGGGAGTACCTTAAAAGTTGATTCACCCAGCTGTCAAGCTTCGCCTCACGGAAGGGATTTTACAATTAAATACATCAATATCCAGCTTATTCACCCAATTATTCGAGCCCTTACCAGCACGCGTCAAGAAACTGAACAATAAAATATTTTACATACATACTTAAATACCTAAAAATAAAAAAGGTTCTTAACGATTAATTTTTTCATGGCATGGACGAGACAAACAAGGACACACACCTAAAGATACGACCTGGTTAGCCTGGTTGGTAGTTACCCTGCCTACTAAGCTAGCGATCCTAGGTTCGTTTCCCGGTGCTGGCAAATCGTTGTGTGCTTTGTTCCCAAGTCTTAACTGTTTTCCAAGTATCATCTTTCTAAATAAGTATGTTCATCGTTATCTAGTACCCTTGTAGTACAAGCGTAAAGCTTATTTCGGGACTTGATAAATTTGTGTGGAATTGTCCCCTGATATTTATTATTACTCGTATTATTTCCAACACGTGATTACCTAATAGGACCTCGTGCTGGGTCCGTCCGGATTGCTATCACCATCTGATCGTCTCACCAAGCGGCATAATTAACATTGTTGTGTTCCGGTGTGGTGATAAGACAACTGGTAAAATTACCAGCATAGAGGCATTCTATCTTAGTCCTCAGGGTTGGCAACGCATTAGTAGTCTTGAGAATTCAAATGTCTATGGGTCTCAGATCCCGTGTGATAGATTTGTGTACACTACATATACAAGTACGAAAAGTCATAATGCCGAAGTGATCAAAGTTCCAAATTTTCATAATTATGAATTAAGTTTTTTATAGAAGACTTTATTTTTTGATATCGCTTGTAAAACAAAACTTTACCGACCATATAGCAACTTAATTATGCATGTTATTGAAAATATCTCCAACAAAATCAAACAAATATCTTCGGAAAAATCAAACTTTGGACAGAATAATATTCGGAATTTTAAGTTAACGATTGCCTTCTCTACGCTATACAAAGTGCAAATAAAACACAACCCTTAAATAAAGTTATTCAACTAACGTACTATTCCGTCCGTTATTTTATTTGGATCCCTACGGAATTTCAGCTGCGTTTCAAGAAAACCAGTTACATTTTCTGCAACTGAGATCCCTCTAAAGCGTACAAAATCCTGTTCATAAATTTAGACTGTGGCAGTGAGCGCACCCGTCCGGAAAGTGTGCGGTTCCGCTCAGTTTCACCGCCTTCTTTGATTGCCCTACATACAGGGCCGATTAGCCGGATAAACATGATTTTAAGATGATAACAGTTTTTAAAGTTTCGTACTACGTAGGAACCCTTACAGTTTCGCCATGTCCCACAGTCCGCAGCTTATCTTAGAGGCAGTACTAGAAAGCTGTTATGTACGTGTGTAAACTCTTCCAGTGAACCTTTGAGTGATAGATAATGAAATAAAACAGTGAATGGCTAAACGTTCAATAATTTAATAGACAGATAAAGTAAAAAAAAATTGACATGAATATATAAATTCTTATTATAATATCAAGCTTTAAACTGATATTTTTGTTAGAGTCAATGCCAATCTACAGCTAAAACTACAAATAAATATCATCATCAATTACAATAAGAATCAGAAAAATATATTTTTTACTTCTTTTGCTCCAAAATAACTCATAATAGGCATGTATAGGCGGAATAAAGTGATGCATTTAGTCCCTAGCGACTAAAGTTACATTTTAAAAAGCCTTGGAAAACCACAAACAGCCAGATACATGTTGCCATTTGGTGATGTTGCCCTTGATAAATGATAAAATAAGCCCACCAAGCTCCACCGCCTTAGTTTTCGTTTCGGAAGTGTTGTCTATGGATTATTTGTAATGATCTAACCCCAAAAACAACCTTGTTGCTGTCTCGTTCTCCATTAAGTGACAGGTTGAGGCAAAAATAATAGCGCTATTTAATTGTAATTTTTCAAGGTGTATATGTTAAAACTATTACGTTGTTATTACAAAAATCTTACGTCATAGACACGTTTAAAGTGACAGCTTTTTGAATTGATATTTACAAAACAAATTTTCAACTTTTGTTTAAGTTTTTGTTATAACAACATTATAATTTAAGATTTATTTTTTTCGAAAACTAAGTGAAAAGAACAGTATTTAATTCGAGACAAAAGCCATAATAACATATCTCGTGTCTTAATGGGTTACTTTAGTCCCTTGTTGATCAATCTATTGTAAATGAAAACAACAAATTAACTCAAAATTACTTACTTACTTTTGGTTTTGTGTATTTGTAGTACTAAAGGGCTTTTGAGCCCTACACTGTATAGATTTGTACAACAAAGAACCTATCTTCTATTTCAAGATGGTTGAGGACCAAATAGTTGGACCATAGTTAAGCGTAGTTGATAATAAAAACAAAAAAAAACCATTGTGACACGAAAATTATCCCTACAAATATATGGCTAATTTTCGTGTCACAGCGGAAACGTTTCATAGAAAATTTAATTTAGTTAAATTTATTTAGCGTTGCCAACTTTTTTTCAACCCATAAAACACAATAGGGCTCCACCGGACGCTTGGTGCAGTCAGAACTGACCCACAATAACCTGTAATTTGATACCTATCACTAAGAAGGAAGAGGACACGTCTGCCATAAAAGGTTTGGGAGGCCCACTGCCTTTTTACGTTGACTGTGTAACATAATGCGTCGTATCATGCTTCCGGGTAGACTGTGTAATGGTCATTTTCACTTAAGCGACATTTTTACATACAATTTATTAGTAGAGAAATACGTTGTAATAACTATTTGAACTCTCATTTAGCCCATCACCCGATTTATTGCAGAGAAAAAATAAAAGAAACACTTTGTGTTCCTTCATGATGATTTGGTCTAGTAAAAAATAAGTTCTAATTTCAAAAACTACATTTATATGTAACTAGCTTTTGCTCACGACTCTGACCGCGTTGAAGTCATTTATCGCTTCTCCCTCGGGAACTGTACAAATTTCCGGGATAAAAACTATCCTATGTCCTTCCTCGGGACTCAAAATATTTCCATTATAAATTTCATCAGATCTCCATTAGTATTATATAATATTGGTATGGATTTAAGAGTAGGTACGGGTTTTTCAACATAATGTATTTTTTAACTTGATCTTTACTAACAAACAGCTTAGCACCTGATAAAAGTGATAAACAATTGTAACGGGAAGGACAATACCACGCGTATAGCAACACTTAAGGGCGTACATTCTCAATTTAGTAGCTTTATCCGTCGAGGGGGCCCACTTGGATGACTTAGCTCACTCGACTATTCGACAGTGAGTTGAGTTTAAATGAAAAACACCTTTAGACTCGACCCAAATGACGAGAGGTGACCCAGTGCTGGTGGGTCACCAAACGGTCGCATCCACGATGGATCCATTTGCATAATTATTATTGCTGTGGGGGTAAGTTACCCTATCTTTATGGTAAGATAGTTGAAATAACTGTAATGTCTTTGTTATTCTTGGCAGCCTCGTACAATAATTATAAGGTCAGTTGAAGTATGTTTTTATGTATTGGAATGAAAACCATTTTTTAGTTTTTCTGTTAGTATAAACGACTTTAGTTTAATTTCTAAGTTTGTAATTGATATTTATTTTTGTATTTTTTTTGGTTGACCTTGTGTGGCTATACATACATATGGGCATTTTCAAAATAAAATCTACCCTAGTTAAAGAAAATTAAGAAACGTAAACTTTTGTCAGTTTTGTGACGAAATTAGCCATATAAATGTATGGTAAATGTTTGTAACAAAATTGAAAAAGTTAACGTTTCTTAATTTTCCTTAAGTAGGGTACACTTTATTTTGAAAATGCCCATATATAACATCGCGCCTTCATTCCCGGAGTGCGGTAGGCAGAGCTAAAGAAATATCAACTAATCTAAAGACTTGTTTATAATTCTGTAACCACATTTTGCTCATTCAGACCAAGAAGTTTACTAGTATACAATTGTAAGTGACGGGTTGCATGCGCATCGTCTAACAGTACTACAAGCCCTTATTCCTTTAGTCCCCTCTTACAACATCCACGGGAAAACATGGAGTGGCACTATTCTACCCCGGCAAACATACGGGTTATGTGGCTATAATTTGTTTTTATCAATTAATGACTTTCTTTTCTTAAATTTAAATAATTATAATCTTCAATAGATAAAAAAAACCTTATTTATTTTTAATGAATTTTTAACTTCCTTATTTTATAAGACAACAGAGGAGCTCAACCCTGGCAACCAAATTTGTTATAAATATAAGGACAAATTTAGCAGCAAAGTATCTAATTATATCACTCTGGTTCACCAGAATATTCAATGTATAAGGAGTAAAGACCTGCAAGTCGAGTTATTTCTTAATAGTAATAGCATTGATATTTTATGTATAACGGAACACTGGCTAACTAGTAACGAAGCTATGTTTAATTTTATCAACCACCAGGTCGGCAGTTTATTTACAAGAAATAGCTCGATACATGGCGGGTCGTTAATCATATTAAACAATAAATTAAAATTTAAAGACCGTAAGGACATTGTGTCCTTATCTGTTGAACGAATATTAGAACTCGCTGCAATAGAGTTAGAGCAATTCATGGTTGTATGTGTATATAGGCCACCATTAGGCAATTTCGAAATTTTTGAGAAGATTATGGAAACTGTTCTAATAAAATTATCTTATTCGAGAAAAAAAACAATTATATGTGGAGATTTTAATGTAAATATTTTAGAAAACAGTCCACTAACCAAAAGATTAATAAATCTTTTCAAATCTTTCGGCCTGACACATACTTTTATGGAGCCAACTAGAGTTACTAACACTAGCGCCACGTGTATTGATAACATTTTTACTGATATAATTCCTATTGGTAAGAGTGTGATCAGCAACCTGGAATCGGATCATTTGGGTCAATTAATTAAATTCAAGTCCGTATCGAATAATATTCCAAAAAAAGAAATTACTTTTGTGCCAATAACTGCAGACCGTGTGGAAAGAATGAGACATAACCTAGTGCATAATTTGCCCTTTCTAACAACTGATAAGGGACCCAATGACATGTACAACTCATTCTTTCACACATTCATGAAACAATTTAACGCAGTATTTACATCCAAATCGGTTGTGGTTGGTGGTGCAAAGGTTTTCAGTGACTGGGCTACTGCGGACTTACATAAGCGTAGAAGAATACTGTATCAACTATATGAGGAACGGAGGTATAACGCGAGTGAGGAGTTTAAGGAACATGTCAAACAGTATTCTAAGCAATTCAAGATAGACTGCCGTATAACTAAGCGAAATTTTTTAAGTAACAAAATCTTGAATAGTTCTGATGTTATTAAAACGACCTGGAAAATAATTAATGAAGAAACAGGTCGCCGAAAAAAGAACATTAACGACTATCGTTTAAAAGTAGATGGTAAAATAATAGATTCCAATCCAGATATCGCAATTGAATTTGAAAAGTTTTTTACCGATATACCAGTGTCCACGACTAAGTGCTTGAACTCTTCGCCTGCGTCTGCCATTGTACTTTTAGAAGATAACGTGCCTGAATGCAGTATATACTTTGAATTCAAGCGCGTTACTGCCTTGGATGTAATTAAGGCATTCAACTCAATCAATATAAAGAAAACCAGTGACCTTTGGGGAGTGTCGGTCCATGTACTCAAATCCTTAATTGAAGTCATAGCATCTGACTTAATGGTCGTATTTAATCACTGTGTTGATTGTGGTGAGTTTCCTGATCTTATGAAACATAGTAAGATAATTCCATTATTCGAAACGGGTAGTACTTTTGACCCCACAAATTTTAGACCAATATCCATACTACCCACTTTCAGTAAAATATTTGAGAAATTGATTTTGTCACAGTTAGCGGAACATTTTCGGTATAATAATTTATTACACAATAAACAATTTGGTTTTACTCGGGGTCGCTCGACAACCGAAGCTGGTGTTGAGTTGATTAAAAACATTTTTAATGCCTGGGAAGGGTCACAGGATGCTTTAGGTATTTTTTGTGATTTGTCCAAGGCCTTCGATTGCGTTAACCATGACACATTGATCAGGAAACTACACCACTATGGAGTTAGAGGTACTGCGCTAAACTTAATAAAAACGTACTTATACGGGAGAATACAAAGGGTAGACGTGAATGGAGTACGATCACCTGGGTCATTGGTCTCAATGGGCGTACCACAGGGCTCAATATTGGGTCCATTTTTATTCCTCATCTACATAAATGACTTACCTTACCTTATAAAGGACAACCATGATATAGTATTGTTTGCTGATGATACGTCACTTGTGTTCAAAGTTAAACGACAACAGCAGTTTAATGTCGATGTAAACAATGCTATATCAAAAGTAGTCGATTGGTTTAGTGTTAATAATTTATTACTGAATGAAAAAAAGACGAAATGTATAAAGTTCATGACTACTAATGTGAAAAATAGTCAAACTACTGTAACTATTAAAAATGACAAACTAGACCTAGTTAATGATACAGTGTTTCTTGGTATAACGTTAGACTCCAAGCTCCAATGGGGTCCTCATCTTGCTGGATTGGCGGGTAGACTCAGTTCAGCAGTTTTTGCAGTTAATAAGATTCGGCAATTAATAGACTTAGATACCGCTCGATTAGTTTATTTTAGTTACTTCCATAGTATTATGTCATATGGTATTTTACTGTGGGGTAGTGCTGCTGATGTAAATAGCATCTTTGTTCTGCAGAAGAGGGCTATTCGTGCTGTCTACAAGATGGGCCAGAGAGACTCGCTTAGAGATAAGTTTAAAGAAATTAATATATTGACCATGCACAGTCAATACATTTATGAAAACATTATTTATGTTCATAAAAACATCGCTAAATTTAGAAAGAACTGTGACATACATAATGTTAATACCAGAAATAAATATAAGCTCGCAGTGCCCTTCACGCGGCTCCATAAAATAAAAAACTCTTTTATGGGTAATTGTATTAGGTTCTATAATAAGCTCCCAAGTAATGTTACTGAACTATCAGTAAATAAATTTAAGAGTTACGTTAAGCGTAAACTAATTTCTAAAGCATATTATTGTATTAAAGACTATATTAATGATAACAATGCTTGGGACTGAATTGCTTGTAATAAAATGTTTAGTCCTTACGACAAAAGGTTGCGAACGTCGAAAAAAAAAAAAGACATCCGACAGAGTTTCTTACAGGTTCTTCTCTGATCGGTCGCGATTTGAACCTGCAGTCAATTTAGGCTAAGTCGCTACTATGACGTTTCAAAAGAGTTTATTATTTGTAAACCTACTTGAATAAAGATTATTCTGATTCTGATTCTGATTCTATAAATTAATTAACATTTAAACAAATAAAGTAGCTGACATAATATAATGATTTCTAGTCAAAAACTAGAAAAAACTGCGGTTAAAGTCAGTCTTGGAAACTTCCACATTTTCCACAACTTTTCACCTTTTTCTTCAGTTTATTTCAGTGATAAATGGCGCATCCGGACCCAACTCTAATGTCTTCCGTTTTCAAGCATCACGACCAGTTTCAACATATTTTTCACTTTGAATAAGTTTTTGTGTGGGTAAGTAATGAAAATCATATCCTATGAATTTTCTTTTCATTCTGCAAATAGCTCTTAGAGATCTTTTGCCCGCAACTTCGTTGAGAATGGCCGCTACTTGAGAATATTTGTCACCTCCGCAAACGCAGAAAAAAAAACTGAATTAAATTTTATTTAATGATACTGATTTTGGGTCATTCTACTTTTTAGCGCATAATAATCTTTGGTGAAATTAAAGGCATTTTTAGACATTTTTTTCACGTAAATTTGACTTATATTGAAACTGGAACCACTAAACTTAATAGTTCAAAACAAAACACTTTAAATTTATTGATATTTTATCAGGAAAAGTTGGTAACACAGCGGTAAATACACTTTTTCCATACAAATGGCGGGGACATGCGTGACCACTATGTTACCTACTTTAAAGTTAATTATAGTGACTTTTTAAATGTAGTGATAATTTTAAATGTAAGCCAAGTTGTGTAACTATTTCAATATTAAATTACAAAACCGAGCACTTTAACGTTTTTATAAAAATATTATTTGAAGAGCACTTGTAAAAAATCGACCTGCGCTTAAAAGTAGAATGACCCTTTTATCTGTTCACCTGGGGTTGAAAAAATCAATCTATAACAGAACATGGCAGGAAAGAGCACAATTTTTTAAATGAATATTCAACTTTACTGATCAAAACTCTAATGGATAGGAACAATTGGAGGACATTACATCCAGGGATCGTTACCGGTATTCTGCCTACCGGTTTTAAATGAGGTATAACCGGTTATAATAGACTTTTACTATTTATACCACTAAAGCTCTGATTAGCGGTGTAATGAATACCGGTATTCAAGTATATTATCGGTTTAGCCTGTTGACAACAATACCTCTTTTTGATACTTTACCCCTAAAAACCATTACCAGTAATACCTGTCAGTGTTATACTCATTTATTTGTAAAGCCTGATAAGATTCTATTTGGCCCTATTTCAATACAAATTTGTATATAAATATGGCCAAATAGAATCTTGCCAGGCTTTATAGAACAAGTCTGAAATTAAAGTTAATTTAAGTCTAATAAAATTGAAATATTACTTATTAGGTACAATTAGCAATATTGAAAACAGATTTTTAATACTGTAAATAGTGTATATATAACGGTTTTTATCGCTGTCAACAATACCTCTAATTCAAATATAGGTATTATCCTTTTTTAGCGGTAGTAATTTGACAATGTAAATACAGGTATTCAATAAAACCGGTTTTACAATCCCTGTTTTCATCATTAATACTCGTACTACGGCATTTTCAAAATAAAGTGTAACCTAGTTACGGAAAATTAGGCATCGTTAACTTTCCTTAACTAGGGTACACTTTATAATGAAAATGCCCACTAAACTGAGTCTTATTCTTACATAAGAAGAAGAAAACAAAAGTTTTGACACGTAGGCCGTTAATATAGAGACATGTGAAATATGTTTTCTCCTAACTTCCCCTATCGATTTCCTTCCGTTAAAGTTCATGATCACGGCCATTTATTTTATTTTTTTCTTTTTCCGGCTTTGATATGTTTTATTAATGCTTACAAGGTCTAATCATGATGAGAGGAAACTAAGTTGCTACTGTTCGATCAACACACCTACAAACATTGTAATCCTGAATGAATATCATAACGCTTAAAACATCTGACACGCTCTTATGCATTCAGTAATAAAGACGTGTCAGATAATTATTTTGACCTCATTGTTGGGTCATATATTATTGCTGGTGTACTACGAGCAAAACACAACCATTGAGCTACTACGCAAAATCACTGCGACTTAGGATTACTTATATCTCTTTGTTTTTTTTCTTTGCTAAAACATCAGAATGTTAAATAAAACGTTTCAAAGCTTTTCTGCAAATTCAAATGCATATGAATGACTTTTTATTTAAGACTCGTCGAATTTAACAATATAAAAAAACTCATCTCAATTTATAACCGACTGGACGAACACATAAAAAGTAAAAAGAATACTTGATCGCGAAACGGATGGATACTGGCAATCAATTTCCACAGCTGCCTCCTGGATAAAATAAATAATAATTATTATTATTGCAAATTCAAATTACAAAAAAAAATGCGTCATACGTTGTAGCCGAGTTCATAAAATGGGAAGTCTAGGGTCAACGTAAACCCCACCCCGTAAGGGCATGGCAATTTGGTAGAACATGATCTATTTTATTCATTGGTATGGTAGGTAGTCATATATATTATCCTATAGTATTCTTGCAATGCAACTTAGAAATAAATAATATCAAAACATGTTTACCCTAACTACCGCAATATAACAATATATTGTTATACCTACACAAATCAGGGGAAAATAGATTATGAACTTACAAGTATCACATTCAAATAATTCAAATAATAGGTACTAATAAAATACATAATGAAATGAACACCATAACAAGGTTTTTTAGGGTTCCGTAGCCAAATGGCAAAAAACGGAACCCTTATAGATTCGTCATGTCTGTCTGTCTGTCCGTCCGTATGTCACAGTCACTTTTTTCCGAAACTATAAGAACTACACTGTTGAAACTTGGTAAGTAGATGTATTCTGTGAACCGCATTAAGATTTTCACACAAAAATAGAAAAAAAACATAAATTTTGGGGGCTCCCCATACTTAAAACTGAAACTCATTTTTTTTTTCATCAAACCCATACGTGTGGGGTATCTATGGATAGGTCTTCAAAAATGATATTGAGGTTACTAACATTTTTTTTTTCTAAACTGAACAGTTTGCGCGAGAGACAATTCCAAAGTGTTGAAATGTGTGTCCCCCCCCTGTAACTTCTAAAATAAGAGAATGATAGAACTTTAAAAAATATTTGATGTACATGCAAACTTCCACCGAAAATTGGTTTGAACGAGATCTAATAAGTAGTTTTTTTTAATACGTCATAAAAACATTGATCAAAGCTACAACGAACTTTTATATTATGTTACTTGCTGCTACGGAACCCTTCATGGGCGAGTCCGACTCGCACTTGGCCGCTTTTTAATTAAAAATGTCCTTTAGCTGCCATAAAGTATGCGTTGGCTTCCTCTTGTAATCCTTTGTTTTTTTTTATATTCTAATTGCCATGGTGAAGAGAAACTACGTGAAACATGCTGTGGCAATAACGCACAATGATAATTAATGATCCCTTTACGTAAAAACGAACCTCTCGTTAAGTTTGTTTGTACAACAAAGTCAACTTATCTCTAGTAAAAGTAAAACGTCATTGTTCATAACGTGACGTCAAAAGTCCATCGCTCATCAATGACGTCAACTTTTTGTTGGAGATTTGCTTTGCACCACTACGTCAATAGATTATAATAATAAGACTTTATACTAAGTAAATAAATTTCAGGGGATAACCTAATACAAATTGACCTAGTCCCAAAATAAGCTCTAGTTTTATAATAAAACCATGAAAACCATTTTTTTTTGGGCCCATGCAAGTAAATAAAAGTTTTTTTTTAAATATATTATGACATCAAGTGAAGATTATTGGACAAGAAAAATAAATAATGCACATGTTAATACCAATTTTTAGATTTGGAAGACGCTTTACGAAATATTGAACTCGAAAAGTGTGGTTTGTTGAAATATCTAAAATAAATGCACATAATTAACTTAAAAGGAAATAAAACTATCACGACTAGTAGACTTGATTGTTTCCTAAGATACAGGACTAAAGTGCTAATATACCTGTTAAAAACCATGTAAAACGGAACCAAATAAATAAATAAAATAATAATTCACACTCGTTATTTTTTGTAATGGTTTTTGTGTTAGTAGGTTTCAGAACTCTACTTAGCTTGCTCCGACATGCTCTTACCCAGTTTATAACCGACTTCAAAAATAGGAAGACGTTCTCAAATCTTCGGTTTTTTTTTTAATGTATGTTCCCCGGTGACAAAGACTGCTGGACCGATTTGTTTTTATTTTTTTGTTTGATTGGGTAACTATTAACTAGAAAGTTGGTCCCATTTCCAGCAGATCACTTATTCATACTGTTTAGTGATCCTTTATGATCACTTTTAAAATGATAAATTAGGTAAGTTTCAGTTGAACTTACCTAACTTATCATTTTAAAAGTGATCATAAGGATCACTAAACAGTTGGAGTCCCACTATATCTTTCACTAAAAGCCGAATTTTAAAAGAAGTTTTTTTCATTCTTTTTGAAGACTTTTTTAAAGTCAACATACAATATTTGGTAGTTTATTACTGTTCATTCATACTTACTTATATATTTATGAAGGAGCTTGGTTTTATTTAACTAGTTAATCTAAGTAGTAGTCAATGTGATCTCTCCATGGCTGGTCACGGGTGAGCTCAAATTCGGCTAAGCTGTGCTCACACCCTTTTCATTACCACAATCCTTGTACTATCAGTATAGCGAAACTTCTAAATGTAATGAAATAAATGAATTTTATTTCATTTTGATTTGATTTGATTTGACGTTTTTAGTTACTTAAAATATTTTATTTTACTATCTATAAAACAGTGAATTCTTGACTTCATGTAAAACTGTTTTAAGCTGATCTCCTTGATTGACCGAACTTCAAAAGGCGTCGAAAAACGAACCATTTTGCCAATTAGCGCGCCAGTTACTAGTGGTTTGAGTCAGTTGCTTTCATGTTTCCCTAATGAACGATGGCTTTTCAATTCAGGCTTTTGAACATAAAATCGTGAATTTGAAGCGCAGTTTTATATTTTTAAATCTTGACGTATAAATAGCGGTATTATAATTTTAACGCATGTATCTTTGTAACTGTATGTCTATTTGTGGATAGTGTCTATCATTACATCGAAATACCTTTCATCGAATGTTTCATTTCATCGAACGCTATTTTCTGCTGAAACCATAATGTTTTCAGGGTATCTTGAACATCTAACCTAACCTAACCTACGTAATTCATGTTTAAGGCACCCTGAAAAAAATATGGTTCCAGAAGTAAATAGCGATCGATGAAATGAAATTCGATGAAATGATGAGGTATCATCTGTGGCATCGTTACTTCAAAACGGATATACCACCGATTTGGACGCGGTCTGGAAGTTTTTATTTAACTTGCAAGTCTTGTATGTCCCCCTTGTGGTTGCCGGGTTAGAATAGTACCACTCCATGTCTTCCCATAGATGCCGTAAGACGCGACTAAGGGAATAAGGGCTTGTAGTACTGTTAAGCGATGGGCTTACAACCTGTCACTAGTAAACTAACAAAATTCTTGGCTTGATTGTGCAAAATGTGGTTACAGAATTATAAACAAGTTATTTTTAGAGTTGTTGGTATTTCTGTAGTAGCTCCGCCTACCCCACTCTGGGAATGAAGGCGTGATGTTATGTATTTATGTATGTATGCTTGTACGTCAATTTAGGTCAAATCTCGCAAGTAAATTTTAATCCAGTTATCGTTAATAAAGCGGTGAGAAATTTTGTCTTGTTTGTCTTCTTCATTCGTTTTTATTTAATGTAAACCCTACGACAATATAACATTGTGGTAACTAAGAGCTGATTTAAGTTGGCGACAGAATCTCCGCTATACTTAACGTAGACCGGCCGTGTTGGGACTCATAAATTTTATCTTGATAAGCAGATAATGAATGCATAAAAAAGTACAGTCGGCAACAAATAAAAGCTTGTACCAAAAATGTTTTTTTTTGACAGATAATTATTAAAAAAAAGTTATATTAATCGGGATAGTTTTTAGCTAAGTTTCATGAACGACGGTTGGGTCGTTTAAGACATATCAACTCTAACCTTAGAGATAGGAATATTGGGGTTTCATTTATTTAATAGCTGCCAAGCAATTAGAAATATAATATTATTGCACAGTAATCAAGTGCTCATCGAGATTAAGCAGAGTCTTCAAACTTCGAGATTCTTCACTAACAACATAGGAGGTCTTGTGGCCAACTTTATATCCAGCATTAGATCAGTCAAACAAAGTGTATACACACTACCTAATAGTTTTTTAATACGTGTACATGACATAATAAGACTGTTTATAAATCGGTTTGTTTTCCCAATTAGTCTTACATCCATGGTAAATTTAATTAAGCAATAGAAAGTGTCACTAAGCTTTTAAATGAATCAATGAACTAACTTAACGTTCGCAGGCAACATTTCATTTCGTTAACTTCATAATTAGTGTTCAACACTAAGTGGATTGTTGGTCATTAGCTAGTCAATATTTAATTTTGTCATTATATCCCCACCCACACCAGAAAACCTTTCTAAAAGTGCGTTAAGACTTACACAAGAAACGAAAAGTAATGTTCTTTGAAGAGGCCTGCTTGTTTAGGCCATAAATCGATTCGACCCTTAAAAGTTCGAGCCTTCTAACCGAGGTATATTTATTATTGGCGAGAGATTTACCACTTCCCCCAAATTAGATTAGGTTGTTAAAGGTTATACGGAATTTCATGTCGGTGCTCCCTTTTAAAATGTAAATATTTGAGTTGTACATTATGAATGTTTTGGATTTTGTGGCAGTTTGAAAAGTCATAATCCAAATGGAAAAAGTTTGGAAAGGCATATAACGAAGTAGGTGTTGTTGTAGCAGGAGAAGGTTTTGTGGTGGTCCGACCTGTGCAGAGACCGTCCGGATCGCTACCACCATCTTATCATCAACCTTCGTATTGTTGTGTTCCGGTATAGGGAAGGACAACCGGTGAAATGACCAGTAGTTGGGTCATACACACTCTTAAAAACAAAAGTTGTCTCTCTTGTGGTCAATAGTTAAATAGCTTGTGTGCATATAAGTTGCGTTTTTATATGATTGGTCTAGGAATGGGCTTAGCCAGAAAATTAGGCCTTAAAAACGTTAACTTTCGCTGTATCCACAGGAAAGACGGTGACCTAAATCTGTGAATGACCCATTCTTAGTCCTCAGAGTTAAAAACGCATTTTCTCAAATATACTTTAGGTACGTAAGTCATGATAAAAATAAATTTTTCGAGTTCCGTATTTCTTAATCGGTCGTCCAAATCTAAAATGGACAATAACATGTGGGTACATAATGAATTTTTAAGAGCTATCTAAAAAGACCTCGCTTAAAGTTAAAAAAAGCCTTTTGTTTGTTGGTTTTTTTTTGTTGAGTTTGATTTTTATATATTTGCCGGCGAATTTTAAATATCTATGTCAAATTACAGCTTTGTAAAGGTTCTCTGAGATTAGCCGTGGACAGACGGACGTGGCGAAATTATATGGGTTCCTTGTTGACTACGGAACTCTAAAAAGGTGTGAGACAACGCAGAATAAAACTGTGGATGTGAACAATCGAACTGGAGATAGATAAAATATAGAACACCGCCCAAGTGTGTGTCTAGCACGCATTATTTTATATTATTTCGGTTTTATATATGGAGTACTGGCTAACCCTCTATTTTACCCGCACTATAAGCAAAATATGAATAGAAAAATAGTTTGAAGACCCAAAACTTATTTTAGTAACATGGTAAATGCAACCTTGTTGACTTAACTATAGGGTACCTTTTATATTCGGTATTTTATCCTCAAGCGAGAATCTGGGGACTCGGTAGGCCATCTAGGCAATATAAATTTAAAAAAAAATTAATGGTTTCAGAATTTTTTTATTTATGGATATTCGGACAAATGAAACCGTTGGAAAACAAACTTCAGACTTGCGGTAAGTTACCGATTGTTATAACAACTTCAAACAACATCTCATTTACGTATGCACAGACCACTCTGTCTGCGACAAAAGCGAATGCATTTTGTGAAGCTCATGTTGGAGAACTTTTGTCCCTGTTACACCGCTGCGGAGACTTAAGAAGCTGTAACAACTCAATATGTGTAAAAGTTTCCATTAAAAGGAATCACGCCAGCGTTGAACAAAGTTCAGATTTAAGTCTAACAGTAAGAGTTACTAAGCCGCTTTATTTCCAATGCGTCCTACTCCGTTCAATGCCGGAAACTCTAAATGGAGTCGATTTTGTATTAAAAACAGGAGTGTTAGGACGCGAACAAAAAGTTGATTTTCTTAAACCAGGTCAGGATTCTGAGAAATATCTGTTAAAGTACCTACCACTCAAGAGCGTTTTAAGTAAGCTTCTTAAAGACGTATTTTTGTTTTTGTTGTTGATAAAGGTCACAAAGCGAAATTTTATACAACATGGTATTTTAAATGTCAACTTCTCTCAGCAGTGGTCTCCTCTTGCGAAGCGCTGGTAGATTTTTGACGTGCCAAATTGCCCGTGTGGTCGACTTTTTGAATAAACATCTTCAACCACGATTATAATATTCGAAAATCGGTGAGGGCGTTAAAGAAATATCAATGGCCCTAGACAAGATGCTTTGTGAGAATGTTATCGCTATCCTGTACCTACTTTAACAGCATACATTTCTTGTGTCGTCACTTTTTGTTCGCTTATTGCTTTTGTCGTATATTTTCAAGGTGAAAATATACGACACAAGCAATAAGCGAATCAAAAGCGATCGCTTATTTCATTGCATTACCTAAGTGGTCTCAATCGTCTATTTTATTATGACCAAAATATTTATAGTCACAGTATATCTAGCGAAACGTATATAAAACGGTCGAACCAATTACAGCGTTCCTAATAAAACTCTATGGCGGTGAAATGCGACTGTAGTAAAACACTACTCGGAAAATATGATGCTACAAATTTAATATTTCAATGTGAACAGCCACACGACCGAGGTGAAATGTGAATCGGTGAATCGTCGTCGTCGTAACAAACGTCGCTATCGAAAATATATAGGATTAAAGCTGTCAGAAGGTTGCGTCGAGCGCTTATGTCAATTCCATACATTTCAGTTTTCGGAAATCGTTTACGATAGCGTTATGCATCTTGCCTAGCCTCTCTGGTCTAAAAGAAGGGGACGCCAGTAAATCAGATTTTTTATCTATTAAATACATAGTTATTTTAGTTAGTTAGTTATATAGTCGAGAACAATTAAAGCGGGTCATTTAGTACAGAATTTCCATAGAAAGTGACCTGTTTTCATTGCTCTTGAGTATACATACAAGTAGGTAGTATAGTGAGCTATGGTCGGATGTCGACATTCAAAACTTAGCCCCCAGCGTTGGCTTCACAATCGGCTCATGCTGAGCTGAGACTGTTTCGCAGCAGCCATTGTCATTGTGTCTGTCATTTATTTTCTTTGAATATATTGTTATGTATAAATGTTTCTTACTTAGATTTGGTGCCAAAACTCGAAGACATCGTTTACAGTTTCTATATGTTTTATACAACATACATATAGCTATTATCTTATGTACAGTCACAATATAGTATTATTGAGTCACTTGCCACTGTTCGTATTTTGGCTGTGTAATGCAAATCGGCTTATACTCGTAATAGTTTATTTAACAAAACAATCAAAAATATCTTTCAAAAGTTTGTTAGATTGATGCAATTTATAGAAAACAAACAAACGTACAAGGGGTGATCCATAAGTATTAATACTCTGTATAAACAATGAGAGATAAGTAAAACGTTATACTTTTATTGGAATATGCACACTTTCTGTGTTTGCAAAAACTAAATAAAGTCATCCAATTATATTATTTTACCCCCTTAAAATTATTTTTACTTATGGAGGTAAAATTTTGTACCTTTACTGAGTCATCAGCTCTGATTGTTATATAGTTAAATTTGAACCATTACTGAATGAGAAATAGAGGAGTCGAAAGTAAGGGCTACATAACAGGGGAAGCGGTTATGTGTTCTGAAATTTGGTCAAAATTCCTGCCGCAAATTAGTATTTTTTCTTTAGCTCATTTTTAATATTTTTACATAACTTTGAAAGAATAATGTTAAACAACTCTCGTAGATTATTTGAGCTTCACTAATAAAAGTTAATGTTACAGTTTTTTTTAATGGCCCCAGTAATCCTGAAAAAACTCGAAGAACCTACCCTAAATTTTGGTGACAGAGCCGGAGATAAAAAAACTATAAATTAAAGTTTCATTTTCAGTAACAACATTTTTTAGTATAATGCATTAAGTACTTCTTGCACGACGCTTCAAATAATTACAAAACTCACCCTTATTTTGCCGACTTGTAAAATTGTTCATACAATATGTTTTTTGTTTAGCTACTCGTATCACAGAACAACAAATGAATGATGTATTTTTTTTTCTCTAGTTTTAAGGTTCATTAAAGCCATGGTATAGTTTTCATAAAAATAATATCATAATGGGGATGGTTGGTACCGATTATCAAACATTATGGTTCACCACTCGTATAAAAAAACTGTTTAAATTGAATCCAACAATTCTTCAAAGGAAGTAAAATAGAATCGATCGAACAACTTGTCTACTGATACTGGGAGATCCTCTTTCCTAGCGCGCGCACAATCAATCTCTTCTATAAATGCACCGTAGCTCTTTTAAATTGCTATCCAATTTCTGAATCCCTAGTCTCCAATGTTTACTTAAAACAGCTCTGAGTCTAATTTGTTTTACATTAGAAAAAATATCAAAGCTGTTTTTGTAAACGTATTTTATGTTGATGGAAAATACGAGTACTATAACAGATTGTAAACCGTATTGTAGACCGATGGTCTTGTCAAGATTGTGGAAAAGCGACGCATGTAACTAGCTTAAACAACTACCATCATGGGAACCTTGGGGAAGGTCTATGTCCAGCTGTGGATGGCTTTAGGCTGGAGTAATTACGATAAATTAATGCATGTTTTTCTAGGTAACGTACCTATTAAAATTTTGTAAATACATAACATCACGGCTCCACTCCCAGAGTAAGGTAGGCAGAGCTGAAAGAAATACCAACAACTCTAAAGAGACTTGTTGATAGTTCTGTAACCACATTTTGCACAAGTAGGCTAAGATGTTTACCAGTCCATTAGTGACAGGTTGCAAGTCCATCGCCTAACAGAGTACTACAAGCCCTTATTCCCTTAGTCGCCTCTTACGATATCCACGGAAAGACATGGAGTGTTTCTTTACTAAAAGGGCAATCACACAGAAAACAAGAAGCATTTAACCTGCCGCTAATTACCTTAATTCACAATAGAGTTGATGCATTGATGATACTACAGTGTAAGCTTCTTAATATGAACTCCTTCTTATTTTTAACATTATCGTGTTTTCGTTTCGTTTTCTCTGTATAATTATCAGGGAACTACGTAACTTCGTCGTGATACTTATTTGTTGTAACAACTTACATACTATATAAAATATATTTGGAACATCTAGATAATCCTTTTAAGGCCCAGCTTACAAATGGATCAAGAAACAACATTTTTGAAGATAAATCCCTGGCCCAAATATTTTTCTTTACATGCGAAATCTTGCAAACTAAGATCCCTAGGCTTATCAGAAACCCAAACCTACGAGATTGATCCTTGAATTTTGTCAACGCGCCTCAAACACAAAACTGCGACGTGCCTCGACTACCAATACCCGAACTTCAGGCTTCAGAAATAATATTATACCTATCTTTCTGTTTGAGTTAAAATTAATATTTTGTGAAAAAGCATTCAGATAAAGGTTAGGTGTAAATACTCATCTTATTTATAAACGCACAAAAGCTAAAATATATTTGAAATACGCGTTATCCTTATCTGTCATTGTGACATTTGCCTCTAACAGAAAGGGACAAAGCATTATTTTATTAAAATGGGGTTGTATAGCGTTTATGAATGATGAGGTTTATCTGTTCTTAATTCGGGTTCTCTAATTTTTAGCTACAGCAATATTTAGGTCAAATGTGTATCATCCTACAAAAGGAATATAAAGGAATCGGTACTCATATCACAGAGGGAAATATTCATGGATTGCCTCTATGACAGGAATTTGTTTTGTTATCTTTGATAATTAATGGTTTTTAGTAGTAAGTTTTATCTATTTACAAATATAATCTTTTATAAAGACAAAAACTATTATTTTAAGTCGAATCTTGTCACATGTAACTCACGAGTTCGAGGGTCGTATTAATAAACTGAACTTTGCTACGTCACTCGTCGTCTTCTTCACCCTTTTTAGGGTTCCGTAGCCAAATGGCAAAAAACGGAACCCTTATAGATTCGTCATGTCTGTCCGTCTGTCCGTCCGTATGTCACAGCCACTTTATTCCGTAACTATAAGAGCTATACTGTGGAAACTTGGTAAGTAGATGTATTCGGTGAACCGCATTAAGATTTTCATACAAAAATAGAAAAAAAACAATAAATTTTTGGGGTTCCCCATACTTAGAACTGAAACTCAAAAATTTTTTTTTCATCAAACTCATACGTGTGGGGTATCTATGGATAGGTATTCAAAAATGATATTGAGGTTTCTATTATAATTTTTTTCTAAACTGAATAGTTTGCGCGAGAGACGCTTCCAAAGTGGAAAAATGTGTGTCCCCCCCCCCCCGTAACTTCTAAAATAAGGGAATGATAAATGTAAAAATAATATATGATGTACATTACCATGCAAACTTCCACCGAAAATTGGTTTGAACGAGATCTAGTAAGTAGTTTTTTTTTAATACGTCATAAAAACATTGATCAAAGCTACAACGAACTTTTATATTATGTTACTTGCTGCTACGGAACCCTTCATGGGCGAGTCCGACTCGCACTTGGCCGCTTTTTATTTATATCGTAGTGATTTGGCCAATGCCAACTGAGTGGATATTCGGTAAATGGGTCATACACAGATTTAGGTTACCGTCTTACCTGTGGACACACGTAATACGTTTTTAAGGCCTAATTTTCTGGCTAAGCCCATTTCCGAAAAAAACGCCGTCAGGACTGCTTTAGACCTATCATAATAATAACATAACTTATACGCACACAAGCTTGTAACTATTGACCACAGGAGAGACAACTTTTGTTTTTAAGAGTGTGTATGACCCATATAGAATAAATCAAAAGTGAATGCCAGATTTTTTTATCGACCATCGCCCCTCCCTGTCTGTTTCCGAATCTTTTCAAGAAACTTGTCTTAAGAAACTTCAGAACTGACAGTTTACTAGGACTTGAAGTACTAGACGCAAATTAGGTCAGGCATCTCAACTAAGATCAGGGCCTCTATTCTGCTGTGGTAAAACCATATTGTCTGTGGCGTGTTTCTGTATTGTCAACGTTTAGATAACTCTTATTTACTTGATATTAATGGCGGCCAAGTTCAAAATAATACCATGACACGTCTTATGGTATCTAACTTGAAGAATCTCCGCCCTGTTTCAGTTTTATTGCAGTTAACTGGACCTTGACACGTCATAATATCCTTTGATTAGGTTAGCATACAACTGTGGTAATTATAGTAGATAATGAAACGAATCAAATAGAATACTACGAATTTTCCTCACAAAGTGAATAATGAAGTTCCGATAAGCGGCTTTTCCTAGAAGCCTCATATAAAGTTGATGCCGTCGGTAACTTCTGCCCTAATACGTTTTATAATGGAGATGAGTGAGTTATAAAGTAATAAGACATCGCTATAAGGCTTACTATAATTGAAATTTTAACTTCCGAAAGTAATTTTCAAAGAGGTCATCCAGAGACGTGATCTTAGGAACAATTTTAAAAGATGTGCTTCGTGAAAAAAATAACTACATTTTCCGTTAAAATTGTAAAAAACGGGTTTTTAAATGCTTAGAAAAAAAGAAGGTATATACAATACTTTAATTCCAATTGTAAAATATAAGTGCGCAAATAAATACAACATGTCTTCTTTTATAAAATTAAATGATAAATAGTGTATCAAGACCTTATTCGCTGTTCGTTTGTTGATAATATCTTGAAAACATTCTTCTCTCTTATTTATTTGTAAATAGATTTTAATGTTCACTCAAAGCATGGACTAAATAATGATATTATCCTCTCCTATGATACTTTCCTGATTTATTAAATCAAGTCAAACTGATACCTATATAATACTCGTATGTCTTTACATTATACACGCCAAAAATGGACATTTAACTCTTAACTCTAAGATAATTTTATAAATTGAGTGTTCGGTGAGGACCAAAAAGTTGGACCACATTTACGCGTAATTAACTATACCAACAACAAACGCGAAAAAGTTCTGTTGTTTCTTTTTATAATTGACGATTGTATCTAAACTGTAATTCTATGGAACTTGCTAACTATGTAAACAAACAATATATTGAAATTGACATCTAATGTCAATTTTAGTATGGCGGCTTGTTTACATAGTTAGCAAGTTCCATAGAATAACACTGTAATGTGGTAAGTATTTTGAATCCAACCTTTTGCTAAAAGTCGAGATGAACCTTTGATTTTTATTAAAAAAGCCTTCACGACACTCCATGGCGCATCTGCTGCTACCCGCGTGCCCCGACACCTGCACGTGATAGGACCTATAAAACGCCAATGGCAATTCCGTTCGCGTGGCAGAATATTGGTCAGGGGGTTATTATGACATTCCTAAGCATTTCAATTTAGGTTGAGTGTTATAATAAATAAATATAAGGGAGAATCTCGGCTTGTACTACGGGTACTAAACAACGATAAACATACCTCAATTGTGAAATAGGTACTTACACACATAGAAATCACCTAAGACTCAGAAACAAAATACTCGCGCTCATAACACAAATAAAATAAATAATATAAATATATATCACGGGACAATCTCACACAAATTGACCTAGTCCCAAACTAAGCTCTAGGCTTGTACTATGGGTACTAGACAACGATAAACATACTTGTATAGAGAAATATATACTTAAATACATATAAAACATCCAAGACTCAGGAACAAATATTCGCGCTCATCACACAAATATCTGCCCTTACCGGGATTTGAACCCAAGACCACTGGCTTCGGAGGCAGGGTAACTTCCAACTAAGCCAACGTGTCGTCTGTAAATATTTGCCAATACCAGGAATCGAACCCGGAATCGCTAACTTCGTAGGCAGGGTCATTACCAACTAGGCCAACGTGTCGTCATAGCTTTGTCGTCGCTATAGCAGTTACATGGCTCTGTCTCTTTCTCTCAACGTAGTCTGAATGGGTAAGCCATGTCATGGTAACCCCCCTGCTCAACATCTAACACGCCACTATAAGAAGATTAACCTGTGGCCACCACACTTCAAACAGGGAGATTTTTGTAAGTGGAAATTTGAATCTACCAGCAAGGCAATAAAATTCAGTTCGCTTTGCTCTTAAATATCCTTTTCAAATTTGAAAAATCAAAATGAGCTTTGTGATCATTATAATATAGTCTAAATTACCTTATGTACCTCCTACGGCACACCGTGGGGTGCGCCAAAGTTCATATAAAATTGCAAATTAGATTATTGGAACTCCGAACATGTACGGTCAAGGACTTTAAATGTTATGCCATTATGGAACTCTGTCGCAATGACAGCGTTAATCATTAATGTTAGCTTTCTTTCATGTGGTTTTAAGCTGTCATTATGACAGGGTTCCATAGTGGCATAACAATTAAAGTCATTGACTGTACGAGTATCTCATATGTCTTCCTCTTCCCATCACTCTTCATAAAAATATTTCTCATACCATTTTACATCATAATGATCACTCTTCATAATCAATTTTAATCATACACCCGTTTATTCTCAGGATTTTATAAATATCCAACTGGTAAATAAGGTTAGGTTATGTTAGGTTTGTTTTATAAACGTCCTAAAATCAGAACGGTAAAATTCACTTTAGGAGTTGCGATGATTATGAATAACAAATAAAATGATTATGAATCCGTCCGGATCGCTACCACCATCTTATCCATTAAACTACCGCCAAGCAGCAGTGTTCGCATTGTTGTGTTCCGGTGTGGGGATAAGACAACCGGTGAAATTACTAGCATAGAGGCATTTCATCTTAGTCCTCAGGGTTGGCAACGCATTCGAGGTCTTAGGATTGCAGTCTTAAGATTATAGTCTTGAGAATTCAAATGTCTATGGGTCTCAGATTCCACTTCCCATCAGGTGGCCTGAGTGTTCGCAAAATTTTTCGGAGAAATGATGAGTTTCATCGTTATTTGTATGAAAATTCAAAAGACCAATTTTATTTTAACAACTTCTAAAGCCGCGCTTTTTTTTCATTTATTAAATACAATAAAAAAAACAGATTTATAAATTTTCATTGTCAACGGGCACAAGCTACGCAGTTTATCTGCCGCCGGCATCACTCGTCTTGTTTAGTTTTAAATATGCTACGTGTGTCATCCTTACATAATATGTAAATCCAAATACTTGCCTAAGAAAACTTGTAACAGCAATGAATCGGGATATTCCCGAAGGAGGCATTACGTGCGTCAGGAGCCATGTTGGGATTTAAGAGGATTGAATACCAAATCGTTTTTATAAGCGAATGTTTTTAGAAATATTTGTAAATTTAAAATATTGCTTTCCTAACCTACTAATTTATACTAACCTATCTACACTTATACAACGTGTTACAAAATAATCCGTAAAAAATAAACTACAAAAGTAGTGTCAACCCTTATTAAATAACGTCAGTTCAGTATCTTAGGTATACAGTATACTAGGGTTGACACTACTTTCGTAATTTCTTTTTTACGGATTTTTGTAACATGTTGTATAATAAAGATAATAAATTCATAAACTACTGGTCCAATTATGAAAGTTCTTTTACCGGTAGAATGTTATATTATCAATGAGTAAGAAAGGCTATGTTTTACTTTTCTACGCGGGCGGAGTCATGGGCAACAGCTAGTAAATAATAAGTTTCTGAAAAATTACATGTTCGGGACTCAACTTTGTTGCAGACTGTACTTTTTTTTCAAAGTAATTTACAGCTTATCAAGACCAACCTAATGAATCCATACACGGTGGGTCTACGTTAAGTATAGCGGAGATCCTGTCGCCACCTTCCGACTCCAGGATCAGATCAGCTCTTAAGAGGCCGTATACGAAATTTTGCCGGTTTTGCTTATTTCCGTGATTTTACAGTTAAAATACTGCTTTTCTATAAGTTTTAATGCACATCATGAAATATCATTACAGTTATGATCGGACAAATGAGTTACGAATGAATGAGCTAGTTTCTTATTTTTGTCGAGTGTTATAATGCGAAATTTAGGTTGTTTTAAAACATTAAATATTTAAAAAAAAAACTTAATTTTTCTTACTTTTTTAAGCTATTGGATTGGTTTTGAACTGAAGTTTATTACTGTTGTTTTCATTTTATGAACGAGAGTTTTAAGTAGCCGAAATCAGAAACAATTTTTTGCTCATTTTCTATAAAAAATTACCAAGTTAGTTACTTTTTTACACAAAAAAGTTATATAAAGGTGGTAAAAAGTGTTTAATACATTTTTTAGATGTCAGTTACAGCAATAAATTGTATTTTTTTCATACCTTGTAGACGTTAAAACGATTCGTGAATTTGCGATATTCTAAACCACTTACAGCAAAATTCACAAAACAGTCGCCGGTTTCAGGTCGATTAATCAAAATCAAATAATAAAAACAAAAAAGAACCTCATACATTCGTTGTAAATTTAAATTATCTTTCGTGTTGCGCATTAAATTTTGTAGAAATAAAGTATTTCAACTGTAAAATATCATCTGTAAAATTACGTAAATCAGCGAAATCGGCAAAATATTAATAGCATAATATTACGTTTTCAACGAGTTCACATTTTTTGTTCAGATTTCAGCCTATATTTGTTCAACGGAAGTGGTTCAAACTTGCCATGCAAGATTTGAGAAGCAGATGACTAACAAACATACATACGAACAGTGCAAGTTAAATAAATCTTGTAAATAATTAATCGGTTCATAAACATCGGACTTATGAGGTAACAAACGTTAAAAAAAAATACAACCGAATCGAGAACCTCCTCCTTTTTCGAAGTCGGTTAAACATAAGACCGGGCAAGAGCATGTCGGACCATGCTCAGTGTAGGGTTCCGAAGCAATTAAGTATTACAAACATAAAAATCAACAAGTAATAACTAATTTTCAATTTAAAGTCAATTGGTGCCGTCTTAGATCATTTTAGTAGGTATAAACATTTTAATCGCCTGTATCTCAAGAACCAATGATGTCTACTTAGTCGTGATAGTTTTCTTTAAATTTGGTTATATGACAATTGTTCTTTCATTTAGGATTTTTTTCAGATTTTTAGTATTTGTAGTTTTGGCTGTAGAGGGGGGACACTTGAGTCTAACAAAAATTAGCGCTTTAAAGCTTAATATTTCATAAACAGATTACTTAATCGAAAAACTAACCCATAATATTTTTGAAAGACCTATCTAACGATACCCCACACTATAGGATAGACGAAAAAAAAATGCATCCCCACGTAACGTGTAGGGGAGGTACCCTAAAAAATTTTTTTTTTAACTTTTTATTATACCGCTTTGTTAACGTAACTAATATGCATATTCGTGCCAAATTGCAGCTTTCTAGTACTAATAGTCTTTGCGCTAGGCTGCGGATGGACAGACGGACGGACATGGCGAAACTATAAGGGTTCCTAGTTTGACTACGGAACCCTAAAAACCAACTGCCGCGTGAATGATGGAGCGACACTCGAGAATATCGCTGTTTTTTTTTGTCTTCGTTAATGTAAGGAAAAGGTTTGTCTATAAAAAAAACACCCTAGCGATGCCGGCCAAGACCAGCTATTACAATTAAAAATGTGAAATTAAGTATGGATATTTGGATGTTTGTGTTTCCGTCACACCTAAACAGCTGCACGGATTTGCATTAAATTTGGCTCAGGTATACCTTATACTTAATTAGATAGAGGAAAATTATTTTTTACGAGTATTACGAAAAAAAAAATAACTAAAGTGATGGTTTGCTAAAGCAAACGGTTTGTCAGTTTTGCTTTATTAAAAAAAATAGAGTATTTTTTAATGAAGCAAAAAATGAAAATAATATAATCAAATAAAACAAATTAAACAGGCGAGTTTAAAAATTTGAAAGGCATAAAACATAATTATTTAAAGGATGTATATTTAATACAAAACAATTAATCAATCTATAGATAAGATTAAATGAAAATAAGTACACATTTTTACAGTTGTATAAAGTTTTGTTACCGTACGATACCACACCAAATCGCACGTTAGTGGTCAAGGACTTTAATTGCTATGCCACTATGGAACCCTGTCATAATCACAGCGTTAATCATTAATTTTAGCTTTCTTTCATGTAGTTTGACGCTGTCATCATGACAGGGTTCCATAGCGGTATAACAATTACAGTCCTTAACTGTACGGGAAGTCTAACCTACTTGAAGACTAACCTAACGTGTAAACGTATAATTGCAACTATAAGATTTTCTTACGGCTAAAAGCCCGTATTAATATACTTTGCAGGTGTTTAATGTGGTGGGAACGGCTGCACTAGACGCGATAGCGTAAAGTTTCAAACTTCACCCGTGCTACCCCACGAGGGTGTTGGGACTGTATTCTACTGTGTAAAACCATATTGCCTTTACATGTTATCATTATGTTTTAGGGGGTTCTCCAAAAAAATAACTATAGTTAAGGTCAAAAATTAACAACGGTAATTTTTCTATTACGTCACGAAAATTATTCATGTATTTATTTACTTTTATTTATTCCCGAAAATAAAAGAAAAACTGCGAGGAAAACGTTTTGTGGACGTCGAGGAAGCTGTGGCTGCGTTTCAAAAGGCCGTCGAAAAGACCCCTAAGGACGAGTGGGCAAAGTGCTTTTCTCAGTGGTTCCATCGGATGCAGCGATGTATTGTCATGAATGGACACTATTTTGAATTATAATAAAACTAATTACCTGCTAGTTTAATCAGTGTTTGATTTTCTAAGTATGAAAACTAAAATAAAATCTCTCTTGGTTGGCTCTCATTTTTTCGAGTGTACAAGTCCCTAGGTCCAGCGATTTTGGCTGTGCGGGGATTGTTATATATAGCTAATTAAATCGGGAGTTATTTATATGATTAATTATATATTAGTCATAGTAATACTTAAACATAACGTACTTATATCTGGACCTAGTCTGAGAAGCTTGATAAATGGGGTTCATACGAAAAATGCTCAGTAACGTTGCATGTTAGTTGACCCGGTGCACGGACGGGGATAAATTGATGTTATTAATGACCAAGGTCTTCAGCTCATGTCACTGTAAGATTATTATATTTCTTGTTGTCAGGTACAAAGGAATTGTAATATTGGGTATAAAGCGTTAATGAAAATAAAAACAATAGCAAACATGATTAAACAAAGTGACAGTCATACTCCCATTAGAAGGCTTGATCATAAGCCTAAAATTATCTCGACTACCAATTATATATGCACATATTAAATACTAAGATCTAAGGTCCCTTGAACTTGTAAAAAATCTTCTAAGTCTAAGTTCCCAAAAAAACGATGACAAAAAAAAATTGGTTTGAAGCAAGGTTTACAGCACAAGGTAAGGTAGACGTCCGAGTGCTCAACATGTTTACTTTCGTAAGAAAATATTTACTTTCGTCGTGTTATTACGTTCATTTATACACCTACCCAAAACATTATTAAATGTTTTGGGAGATGTGACCTTTACTTTTGTTTAATGGAATTTGTTTTATATGACGACAATATCAAACTTCAGAAAAAAAATATATCGGATTGTATGAGTAAATTTAATGTCAGGTGCTTTAATTGAAAAAAGTTTTATATTTAAAAAAAAGCGTATTAAATATCAAAAGTTCTCATCGCTAAAATGATGTGGTGATAAAAGTAATGTTGATCTTATTATATTTATCGCACTTCAAAATATGGTGTCAACTACTAGTAGGTACAGCGACGAGCACTTGGACATAAGGAAAAAATACAAAAAACATCCAATTGCAGTCGTATTCCATGAAATAATACTTCTTACGTAAATAGCCCTTAGTGCGCGAGTTTAACTCACACTTCATCTTCAACATTATCTGGTTAACACGTGAAATGGGCCAGCTTAGTGTACTAATTATAATTTGCACTCGGATCAAAGTTGCGGAGCTAATTACGCTTCAATCATCTGATCCTCAACGCGATTAACGATCTCGAGCGCTGTAAATTTATAACTTGTGGGGACTAGGGTTTAATGACATATATCGTCTAGTCTTAGGCATTAGCTGGTAAAGGCTGGACGGATATACACTGTTAAATGTTGGCAGGTACACTGGTCGGTATGTTGTTAAACTACCTTGAAGTGGTTTAACTTGGTACACCGCAAGAATATACCTTTTCTGGTAGATTCTTTAGTGTTTAATCTGTGGTTATTTGAAAATAAAAGTATCATCTCGCCGATTTATTGCGCAGCTGATATGCTAATTTCATTTAAACGCCCAAATTATTTTTAAAATCCAGCATAAAACATGTCACATAGAATTTTGTGAGTTTGTGTTATGCCAGTCTCGTAGGTTAGTTAGACATACATACTTACATTAATTCACGCCTGGTAGGTAGGCAGAGATCACTTTTTTCCACCTACTACGATCCCGACAAATCACTTCTTCTACATTCATACATCGAGTGATGCATGCACGTCAGTTTCGGGTACTTAAGATTCGGCCTTTTCCCAGAATTCCTGCGATTCAATTCAAAAAAGTATGCCTAGTACGGCCCCTTTCGACCCTTCCACTCAATTTCGTACTGCATATCTCTTTCGTCAATCTTCTTTCAAAATGGCTAAACCATCGAAGCATGCCCTTTCCAATCTTAGTCACTACATCTTCTTTTAGTCCAAATTTCTCTCTGATTTTTTCATTCCTTACTCTGTCAATCAGTTTCACACCACACATACGACTTTAATGCTTGTCCTGCCATACCTAACATTCTCTGCGATACATCAGAGTAAAGGCCAAAACTCCATTGTGAAAAGCCAGTCGGGCTTTTTGTGAAACGGCCCTTCTGCTCTCAAAGGTTAGTTAGATCTTTAATGTTAATTTTATTATAAACTAGCTATCCGCCCTTGATGCCCTTCGGTTTATGTAAGATTTCTGTATTACCCGTATATAAAAAAAAAAACCTTCCGTGATAAATTACTGATACTTAAACTGATGGTGAAAACCTCATCAAAATTATTTGCGTGACTTAGGAGTTAGCGGTAATACCAGAAGGACTGACAGCCGCGAAAAGCGACTTCGTTTTATAATAATAATATGTACAAATAAAGATTTGCACGAAAATCAGTTTATACTCGCACTTAATTACACTCGTTAGCTATTAAATATGTTTAAGCCACCGATATAGTACCACAGAACTATCTCGGTGGCTTACGTCGATTCCATATATTTATCTATTGGAACACAATCGCTAACGATCGTCGAATGCAACTTGCCTAGCTCTACAGATCAATACTGTGTAATGAATACACATTAAGTCAGTGCGGGCTGAAAAACAGAGCTGTGCACAATCACAACTTGATGCTGAGCCCGAGTTTCCTCTAAATTTAAATTGCTCGAATTAATAGATTCTTGTTGGATTTAAAGGCAGATGTATTAATTAACGTGCGATAATTTACTTATACAAATGTTGTCATGTTTGGAATTAAACTCTACACCACTAGCTTTTTACGCAGGGCTACTAAGTACTTATCAGGCTACGCTGTCGCGTCAAAAATCACTACATATTCTAAATTAAAAAGTCTCCCGCCCCGTTGTCCGCATTATATTGGTGCTCATCCATGTAATTAACGGATGATTCCTTTATAAAAAAACATTGAAAATGCTTATAGAATACTCGTTCGTTCACCCCAAAATGTCAAACTATAGTATGTCTATGAACAGTTTCCTTTTGTTATTTTCTTGTAAGTTTTGGATGTCTCTGTGTTGTGTGTGTCTTTCTAAATACAGTCACATATCAACCTTAGACTTAATTTAACTAGTTTACACGCTTTCTAGCAATACAGTCACTGGCGTAATGGTCACTCAGTATAAGTGATCAATAATAATTGCTAGTAAAATAAATGTTTGATTGAATGTTGAACATTGGATTTCGATTCAGTTTTCACTACCATTAAGACTAACATTGTCCCATCAAGAACCTTTATAAAATTTAAAAACGTAATTACATTCTTAATTAGTTTGATGTATGGTAGAAAACATCGTCAACGCTTTTAAATGTTTTCAGGAATGTTTTTTTTTATGGCATGGTGGAGGCAATCGAGCACACAGGTAACCTGATGGTAATTGGGATCTGTGACCCATAAATTTTAAAAGGTTACACACTGTGTTGCAAGATGTTCTTTAAATCGAACAGTTTAGAAGTTAATTATAAAGAGTGCAGCGAATATGGTATCCACTCAGCTAAGTGTCATACCCCCTACTTATTTGGAATTAAGATGCTGATTTTCTGTGGTTTTGCTAGACATACATTGCAATCGCTTCTCCTCTAGTTAAACAACAAAAGAAAAATAAATACCTTTTACAGCAAGCACTTATACCTAATTATATCTGTTTTTACAAGCACAATTCATCCATTAACCTAACCTGTCGACATTTTCATACCTAGATATATTTTGTACCTTGTTAGTAAGTGCAAAATAATGACTTTGAATTTTTAATTCTAATTGGAGGCGGGAGATTGTTCCAGCATTTCGTGGCTGGGTCATACACACTCTTAAAAACAAAAGTTGTCTCTCCTGTGATCAATAGTTAAAAGCTTGTGCGCATGTAAGTTATGTTTTTATGTGATAGGTCTAAAGCAGTCCTGACGGCGTTTTTGAGGGAATGGGCTTAGCCAGAAAATTAGGCCTTAAAAACGTTAACTTTCGGTGTGTCCACAGGAAAGACGGTAACCTAAATCTGTGTATGACCCGGCTGCATACTGGAAGCTGGCACGAAATGCTGCGGCTCCGTGTCGAGGACAAATCAATTTGGGAGCCTGTCTCTCAGGTCTCCGCGAAAATTTCAGTCTCCGGTAGAGATACGGCGGTTTTTTTATTTTTAACGATCTCAAACAGGAGTGAGGTAAAATGCACTTCTCGACGAGCTTTTCCATTTTAAAATAAAATTTCTGCTGAATCCATGTCATTTTCAGGGGATCTCTAACATTTTATCGAAACACCTTTCATCGAACGCTATTTTCTGCTGAAACCATAATGTTTTTAGGGTATTTTAAACATCTAATTAATGTTTAAGATACCCTGAAAACATTACAGTTCCAGTAGAAAATAGCGTTCGATGAATGATATTCGATGAAATGATATATTCGATGAAGTGAAATTCGATGAAGTGATGAGTTACGTAGATTTAACTACGTAGGTTAGGTTAGGTTACCTTGTGACTACCAAAAAAAAATCGGGCGGTCAGAAACGTCGTTCGATTAAATTAAAATTTTGCATAGTAATTCGTTTGTTGAAAGCTTACCGATATAATAATAGGTACCTACATAGATTTTTTCAATTCTCAAACCTACAATCTACAAATTGCTATACTAAGACCGCAAATGCGTTGCCAACCCTACTACTAAGATAGAATGCCTCTATGGCAGTAATTTGAACACTACTGCTTGGTGGTAGGTGAAAGGATAAGATGGTGGTAGCGATCCGGACGGTCCTTATACAAGGTTCTACCACCACTTACCTAAGTGTACATAATTTTACATTAACAGGGAGTTTGTTTGTGCGTTAGTGAATTAATTTAGCCCCAGCCTTTACAAAATTGTCTTGTGTGGGTATAAGACGCCATTAATCCCGGTTACCAGAGGATTATCTAGGGAGCGCCGGATTGTTGGGAACTTATTGATTTAATTAGTAAACAATATCTTTGGCAAGGTTCCATGGTTACCAATGAAGATAACTATGTTGTCGATCGTAATAATTGTACGTTTAATATGACAATTTCACCCTTTTTTAAACAGTTATTTTGATAAAAATACGGTGTAATTTAAGGCAATGTCAGACTCGAAACTCGTTTTTTATGGTGCAAAAAACTAAAATAAATGGAAAAGCCAAATGAATAATTATTAAAAAAAAATGTGTTCATTGATTTTATTGATGTAAGTGATATTGACTTAAATAATAATTCACTAGCTGCACTGAATAACTTATTTGAGTCACGTTATTTTAACAACCTTACTGCTCAAATTTTCTATTTAATTTATAACGTGACTCAAATCAGGACGAAACAAATATATAGTCATTTTTTTTCTGACCAAGTTTACAAACAGGTAACCATTGTATTTTCCGAAAAAAATCAAAATAGGGCGAACTTAAATCTATGTTTATAAACACTTTTTGTACAAAAGAAAAACTTAAACAATACAATGAATATTATGCGAACTTAGTTTTATTACATGTTTGAATTAAAATAATTATGATACACAAAGCAACGCAATTTTCATTTACAATTTATACAAAACGACTAACGATTAAACGATTTATGATAAAAATATGGAAATATTCAATTTCAGCAGCATGAGGGAGCGACCACACTGATGCGTAAAATACGGTGACGTTGCGTAAACAAAAGAATGGGTCATACTAATTACATGGCGTCAATTTTGCCCGACCGTAATTTACGCACTGTTAAGCCCCGGTGTGGTCGCTCCAAACTCGTATCAGATTTTTCAGCATCAGAGACGAATACAATAATATCCAGAGTTCAGATCGATCGACAACGAAGCCGTCAGGTTCAGTGAAAGAAAAATCTCTTCGCGGTTTACAAGAATTCCAATCCTACGAACGTCTCTTTTCAATTTACAAGCTTTTCAATGTTAAGAAAGTAAGTTGTCAGCTTTCAATGTTGAAACAGTTCCCGTTTATAGAATGAGCTGATATGGTGTAGTGGTGGTAGGACCCTCGCTACCACCATCTTATCCATTAACCACCCGCCAAGCAACAGTGTTCGCATTGTTGTGTTCCAGTGTGGGGATAAGACAACCGGTGAAATTACTAGCATAGAGGCATTCCATCTTGGTCCTCAGGGTTGGCAACGCATTTGGGTACTTAGGTTGTAGTCTTATGATTATAGTCTTGAGAATTCAAATGTTTATGGGTCTCAGATTCCACCATCAGGTGGCCTGAGTGCTCGTGTGCCTTCTCCTTATCATAAAAAAGAAAAAGGACATTTGGACCACATTATAATTATGTCAACCCGATGACAATGCTATATTATGGTATCGAAGAACTGACCTAAAGATGGAGTCGGAATGTGGTGACAGGATCTCCGCTATGCTTAACGTAGACTCACCGTGTTGGGACTCATTAGTTTGATCTTGACAAGCAGATAATGAATTGACAAAAAATCAGACTCATCAGCCCAGGTTAAGGTGGGTCCACAATTTAGACATTTCATTGTAGCATGGTACTGTGACCGCGTCAGTACCGGTTATAACGACGCTATTTGTCATGATACGACGTACTGTCGCGATGTGACCCATCCCGAGCTCGTGATTTTCACTGTTTACTTAGCACAAGTCCTGTAGATTTGCCAATTTGCCACGCAGTCTGATCCTGATTCATCCATCTAATTCTAAAGTAGAAAACGATTTTTTATTCGAATAGGGACATGCATTTATATTCTTCTTACGCTCTCTGGAAAGTGCTATGAAAGAGAGGAATAACTGTATACTATCATATTCAGACCCCGTGCAAAAACACTCTATACAAAATCGACGACAGGAATGAAGTCACACCTGGGCCTCGATTCAACTGCGTTATAACGATATCGTTTTTGACCTGTTTCCGTATTGTCAACGTTTTGATAACTCTTATGTCATTTACAATAATGGCGAATGTGACATAAACGATTCTTAAACGTGTCAAACACGATATCGTTTTAACGCACCTGAATAGAGGCCCTGTTGTTCCATGTTTAAAATATAAGGACCTTACAAAAAAAAACATTTATTTCGTAAATTACTCTGTTTAAGCGGTTGAATTAAAAAAATACGAAAATAAAATGAGGACGCTGAAGAAAACAATCTAAACATTTAACGAAGTTTTAAAGTTTTAACAAGTTTTGATTCTATATAAAATCTTAATAAACGGGTCAAACCTTTGTGTATTGCGTTTTATGTATTTTTTTTTTATTTTTTCCTAAATCATATCAATGAAACTCAATTTTGATTTTCATGCATTTTCTCTATTGAACATGATGATGAGTGTTTAGGATAGAAAACAGAAAGCGTTAAACTGACTTGAACGTTCTGTAGGACATTCTATCTTAGTCCTCAGGGTGGGAGGTGAAGTATTGGCAAGAGGCCAATGCTCCACCTCTCAGCTCAGCATACGCTGACGTGCTGCTCTGCAGTCACAGTTCACTTGCAGCCAAATTATAAATCTTATTTAAGCCTTATCTACAGTTTAGCCCTGTCAAGATAAATGGAACTATGTTTTAAATCTAAAGGGGTTTGTTACACGAACCCCTTTAGATTTAATACACGAATTTGGTACACGTGGACAATTCTTAAACTCATGAGGCCCACCATACTACCTAAGTCAATTTTGTAAGTGGGAATTTGAATCTACCAGCAAGGAAATAAAGTTCATTTTACCTTTGCTCCTTAATGCGACTTTCATATTTGAAACAATAAAATATATTTTATGGTCATTAAAATATAGTTTAAACTTATATTGCCTAAATTATGTACTTCCTATGGCACACTGGGTCTCAAGAGGGTAAAGGAACTGTTAAATTATACCGTAATATTGGTAGTGCAGAACTGAACGCTACGTTTAACTTTCAAGAGATAGCTAACGACAACTCGCTTCAGGAATTGATGCCAGCAGGGAACTTGAGTACCGTCGAGTTTTGCACTTCACGTGAAAAATGACTACGTAATGATTTGAGACATTACTTACCCAAAGCTTCTTGAGGCGATATTCTGTGCAATGTTGGTCTTGTATTAAGCGTGTTTTTACGTTCACAAGATCCTTTTTATTAACAAAAGAGCCCTTATGTAACCCATCAACTAAATAAATTACCTACTTTAGTTTTAGAATCTGTCTTTTTCAATTTCAATCAGTTACGCATGAAAGACTTGTTGGATTAGACTGAATTTCGGCACACGGATTTCTTAGCTTAGAAACTTTTCAACCGACTTATCAAAAGGAGAAGGTTTTTTTTTTTTTTTTCATGTATGTTTGGGTATAGCTCTTTACAAATAAAAATGGACATGACTGGATGTTGATGTCCTTAAGAAATTGACGGAACTTCTCAAAAATTATAGATAAACATAAATTGTTTTTTGAACCGGAAAATTCACTCGCTCCCTAGGATACTATAAAAACCGGACAAGAGCACGTTGGACCATACTCAGTTTAGGGTACCGAAGCCGTTAAATACTACAAACATTAAAATCAACAAGTAATAACTAATTTTCTATTTAAAGTCAATTGGTGCCGTCTTAGATGATTTTAGTAGATATAAACACTTTAATCACCTGTATCTCAAAAAACAATGATGTCTACTTAGTCGTGATAGTTTTCCTTTAAAATTACTTATGTTCTCTTTCATTTTAGTTTTTTTTTAGATTTTTAGGGCGCAAGACATTTTAATTGACTCATTAATATTCGAATTATAAATCTTTCCTCAATCAACAATAAAGTTCGAAATTAGTATTTAAGGGTATGACATCTATTGATGTCACTGGGTTCCGACGGGTTAAATGTGCATTATTAGTGCTTATCAGTTTAAAGTGGCAAATTTAGATTCTATTACCTACCTATGCATTTAATTCACTATAACAATCCTAAATTTGTTTCCGCAATCCATTCCAAAACAAACATTACCTCGAATTGAAGCCGATAACGAGCTTTGGCGAGCTTTAGTGAGCTTTCATGCATTCCGAGTGACGACCGCAACCCGTGAATGACTTGCGCATGCGGCTTGAATGATATCAGATTTGATGTTCCGAATCGGAAAATTATAAATAAGATATATTTGTTGCTCTAAACAAGATGGTTGTGAGTAAGGGTTTGGAATCTAATACAAGCCTAATAAATAAATAAATACATATGAGGGGTTAATCTTACACAGATTGACCTAGTCCCAAACTAAGCTCTAGCCTTGTACTATGTGTAGAGAGCCTTTGTTCCTTTGTTGGTATTAGTTTACTAGATTGCACTGGCTCACCACAACCATATCTTTGTCTATGTATGTGAGAGTTAGTTAGTAAATAGTAGTTAGTTAATTTGTTCTAAGTTGTCGTAATACGAGAAACTGAACTAAATTTTCAGATTTATTTAACTATTAACTTATCCCGCCATCCCGCTATCCTGTCACGAACCTTGAATAAATGGTAAAGAAACACACATGTATAAATGGTAAAGTAACACATATTATTATGGAGAAAACAATAGGACATACTTAATTTAAAAAACGGCATAAAGTTTGCACTGAAAAATATCTCTCTTCAGCCCTTAATTCGACAGTGTGCACCAGTCATAGTGCACATACCATGTCCATGTATATTGATTTATAATTATATATCTTTATATCTATTTATGAAGGGGCAGCAGTACATAAGGACACTAGCAGTAAAAAAAACTATAAACCGTAGATGTTATCTTTAACACACTCGAAGAGCATTTTTCTCGTATGAGAACATTAACTATCTGTCATTTGTGTTTTTTATGGCTGCGGAAAGTTTTCGTCGAAAAAGTAAGTTTTGTTCTTATTTTCAGTGTGTTTTCTAAATTTAAAAGTTATAATGCTGCAAGTCTCTTCGTATTTAATGAATGATTTCATGATTTGCTTGTTATTTTATATAGTTATTACTGCTCTCGGGCGACGTTTAACGGACTGACATTAGTTTAAATTGTAAAGTGTCAAGTTTGTACCTGAAGACAAATTTTTTAACATACCTGTGGACTGTCCGTAGGTACTAATTCTCAGGTTGAACCTGTGAACAGCTATATATGAATTTATTCCTGTCTTTGATTTCAGTGCCTCGTAGTAAAACCGGCCAAACGCGAAAAAAGTATGTCCTTAAAATCTAACCGAGGCCATTAAGGAAGTTAAATATGGATGTTATCTTAGGGCGGGTGAAAAATTATCTGTACTTAAGTAGACTATTTTCAAATATAGTACTAAAACAAGTTTACTTACAAGCAGCGTCAGAAGTGAAAGATATCATAAGACATGTGTTTTAAAGGCTAACAAGGATAATGTGAATTTTGACGACGAAACTAGCTTTATATGTCAAAAATGCTGTGTTAAATGATGACTCAGATGATTCTATGACTCAGACGCTTATAGCCTTTCACTTTTTCAATCTCTCAAGGGTTAGCTGGAAGAGATCCTTTAAAGGGATAACTTCGCCTTTTTGCATCTTTTAAATATTATTAATTGTATTGTTTTGGTTATTATTTCGTACAGTAAAGTGTTTACATCAATACATAATGTTCACCTTTTTGTTTTTTTTTTTTTATAATATTTTTTATGATGGTTAAAAATCAAAAAGGTTTTGAATTCACGACATTTTTATTTTTGCTGAGTAACGAGTAAAACGTTTGTTTGAAATATAATTAATATAAAATCGAACCCCGATTTGAATGCACAACGTTTTATCCATAAAAGTCACCCTAGTTAGCAGATTCGAGTCGTGTTTGAGCAATCCATCAAGGAGCAAAACTTGATTCTCTTGCCTTTTGTTTAAACACCCTCAATTACGTTCTTTGACATCGTATCGAGTTTCAAATCAAAGTCAAAACAAAGGAAAACCCGCTTTGTTTATAATTTAGCGTCAAAAAAAACAAACCATTATCGGTGCTATTTTGCAGAGAAAATACAACTTTATATTTTTACATAAGTGCGTGGAGCGCCCATGTGCTTCGGTTTAGTCTACAGGAGAACTACTTACATAACAAAAAACTCGGTAAAACAACAATATGAAAGCACATCACGGGAAATTGTTTATTTTTACAAAATTAATACATAGCCCATAAGGCTCATAATCCCGATCAAACGTACGTTTTGTGATAAGGGTCCAATCATGCACCTGTCCCGATCCCGACCCGCGGGTTGACAGGGAAACCGCCAGCCACGATATCGCGTCACATTCAAATTCAAATCTTCCCACATTAAATCATGATAGCCATAAATTCATAACGGTGGCAACGAAAATCAAACGGAAAATAATATCTAATAACGCTCAGGCACAATTTTTTTCGCCAGGAAAAATCGCGTGGAAATCTTTACCTGTGCAAATATTCCCACTAGGCCCGTCGCGAATAATGAAATATGCGAACGAAACTTCATAAAGTAATGCTGCTATAACTCTTCATTAGCTCAAGAGCTCTTGAAAAAAGCGATTAAATTACCACAAAAGCCGGGGAGAGTCGGATGACGCTCATAAAACTAGCGTTATAACACCACTCAAATCCCGCCCATTAGATGAGACAATTCAGCTTTACTATGGGTATTAAAAACCACTAATTTTTCCATGGGCTTGTGTTTATACGGAGCGCAATGCAGTTATGTCGTAAGGGGGTCGGAGTGAGGCGAATCGCCAGACGCGCCGATATCGTTTCAGGGAAAGCACGGGTCGGAACGTCTTTCCCGCGCTTACGTAAACTGTGGTTATCCGTACCAGTGCGAGCGAAAACTTGAGTGCCAGTACTATTGTGAGTGATTGGATTCCAAATTTAAAAGTGCATATGTGACGTGAAGGTTTGTTGATGATGTTTTTTTTAATTTAAAAAAGTTTTTACGGTTACAAAAGTTAGCACACGATTTGTATTTAACGGCCGTGTCCTAGAATGGAATGTTATTCAAATCGGTTGCTTTGAATGAAGCGACTTATTCGGCTTTACATACGAATTAAACTTTGAATGGTTGCCAGTTATTATTAATAAGTTCGCGCATACTCGTATAATTTGATTAAACTGGATTTAATAACTTTTCAATTTGTAAAGATTCTTAAACCTTAAACATTTTTTGTATTTATCGTGATTGCATACATTGTGTATTTTATTAAATATTCAGATTATTGATTTCTGCGTCTTCAAATTTAAGAATGAACGTTATAAGTAGATATTTTGCATTTTACAACGTAATATATTTTCATAAATAATGAGATCGTTCGATCGGAGCTACAGCAACACTTGTACTTAATATTTTATATCAAATTCTCCTAATTTAACTTTCCAGTTTTGGATTGCTGAAAATGAATCGTTTAGTTTATAATTTTTTTAATGTAATAATAAAAGTCTTGAACCAAAAGATTTTCTTACTTTAATAAGAACATTTGGTTATGTTTGAGTTTTCAAGTAAGTGAAATGTTACCCCTTTTTGAGAAAATAGTTAAACTGAAATATGGCATTTCAACAGACAAAATATATCAAACTTTTTCATAAGTAAAACTTATCATTTCCCAGTTTTAATACTGAAATCAGAATCAATCTGCATAAGTCACTCACAAAATTCACCGCTTTTGCAGTTTTTAAGTTTACCTACTGTTTAATTTGACACAATTTCATTATTATGGGAGTTTGGAGTAATACCTAAGTAAAAAAATGAGGCTGCGTCGTTTGTATTTCAGCTTCCCCTCGAAAGTGATTAAATAAGGAAGCCATAACCATATTAGTTTTAGAACGTTAATTCAAATATTTGCGACATATTTTTTCCAACAAAAACAATACATGATAAAATCGCGAGTAACAACTTCGTTATTTAGATTAAACATGGAACGCCATCAAACTTTTAATGTCTTACCCGGCCGGTGATATAAAGTTTTGCTGTGATATTTATCTTTTATAATTGAACAAGTCCATATCACTTTAATTGACTCAGCCACCGGCTTTTTACATCATTTACATAGATTCCAGAGCACGTATTATGGTCTCTATCGCGGTGGATAAAGCATCCGTTACCCTCGCACTTCCACATTGGTCAGAAAGTGACAGATGTTTTGTCCACGTTTATCACGTTGATAAACACAACTGTAATAGGCCTACAGTTTATGTTAAAAGGAAAGGTAAACAGTGGCAGGTGACAGCAGTTCGATATATATTGCAAAGTTGACAAGTTTTTTCAAGTACAGGGCCTATATTCAACTGTGTTATAACGATATTGTGCTTGACACGTTTAAGAATCGTTTATGTCACAATCGCCATTATTGTAACTGACATAAGAGTTATCAAAACGTTGACAATACGGAAACTGGTCAAAAACGATATCGTTATTACCTTGTAGAATTCCAGCCCTGGTCACGTGTCATTTGTTACTGTTAGATTCTTGAAGTGAACTCAAAAGTTGCAAGGTACCAAGTTAAATTAAAAACATGCTTCAAAAACCGACTGAATGTTTTGACATTGTCATCAACGAATATTAAATGTCAAGATAAATGACGCTAAGACAAATCTAACCTCCTATATCCTATCTTTCGAGGGACCAAAGATCCATACAAACACACATACATAGAAGTACAAACGGTAACTCATCACTTCATCGAATTTCTACTGAAACCGTAATAAATGTTTTCAGGGTTTCTTAAACATCTAACCTAACCTACGTAACTAATGTTTAAAGGGTATTTTAAACATTAGTTACGTAGGTTAGGTTAGAAAACATTATGGTTTCAGCAGAAATTAGCGTTCGATAAAATGAAATTCGATGAAATGAAATATTCGATGAAATGATAGACACCCGGTATATACACCCCATAGTTGAATCCATACACCCTACACTCTTAATTAATGTTTTTTTCTTTTAGACGGCATAATTCACATTAGCTATCTCAAGACCAAACCCCAAATAAATTGCAAACCCCAGAGTAAGATGCAAATTCAATTCAACAACAAAACAGATGCAAGCTAACAATGCTTAAATGAAATTGAATCATCAATAGAAATAGAAAGTAAATATTTTTAAACAAAATGATGAAAAACATACATCGATACATTTTTAAACAAAATTGCACAAGGACAATTGCAAAATCAGACATGGTAATGTGGCTTCATTTTATAACATTTTTCAATGTGCGCTTTGTAGAAAAAAATATCTAACAGAAAACTTCAAATTAAGCAATAAGCTCTTGCGTTATAAGTCACAATTTAAATGGATTGAACAAAATACAAGGTCTTGAAATTCTTTGAGAGTCAAAAAGAAATCGACTTTGCGGGCTTCAACGGTATAAAGGCACTTTGAAGTTCACCAAAAAACTCTCTCACACAGACACTAAATTGCCTCGCAAAAGACCTCGTTAGCGGTCATTAGATTGAAAATAAACAAGAGAACGTCGATCAAACTTATCCCTTCTTTCGAATTTCGAAGTCAATTACTTTCGGCCTTTTTGTACAATTCGTAGTGTCGAAGGTTGGATTCGTTTTCCCTTGATGGATGGAAGGCATGATGAGACGGCAAGATGGATCACCCGTCTGGGATCCTAGAAACCGTTGGAACTGGACCTTTGGCTAATAATTAAGATGTTGATCTTTAGTTTAAAAGTTTTTGTAACAAAAACGTTCGAGTGATTGTTTGAATTGACTAAGTAGCAACATTTAAAATTATATTTGCATGATTGTTCTCGCGTGTCTGAAAACGGCTTCAACGATTTTGGTGAAGATTGTAGAATATGACTTTTTCGATTCAAGTAATCGATCAGATAACTAAGTTGTCATGTTCGGGAAACGTCTCGGTTTTAACCAGAGTAACGTTCTTTCTCTCAGATACGCTTACTTACAGCCTAACTTAGTACAATTTACAGCTATTATCCTACTAGGTAATCCTACTAATATAATAAATGCAAAAGTTTGTGTGTGTGTGTGTTAGTTTGTTACTAAATTTGGAATGGAGATAACTTATAAGTACCCTGGATTATAATATAGTTGGTTGAAGCCGTGAGCAGAAGCCAGTATATTATTAAACATTGTGCCTAAAAATATCTCACAGCTGAATGACGCTAGTAATAGAAATGGGTCAGATATTGATGGTTATTTACCCTCTCATAAAACGATGTGTCGTAAAATATTGGTAAGGCTAGACGTTAACACTTTTCTTTTTATAAGTAAAAGTGTCGAAGATAGTAAACTCCCACTCGCCTTGGACATTCTTTCCATAGTGACGTCGTAATATTTTCTCGTCTTTTTTAAAGGCGGGTTATTTATTTCCGGATCTATTGCAGTAAAACTTGTGTACGGTTGCATACCATCACCCAACTGCATTATTAAAAGGAAGACCCAATTGATTGTAATTGCAACATTATCGAATTAAATATAGGGTGCTTTTTACATTTGGTGTCGACAGCGACAAACCTGGGGACTCGGCAGGCCAGGAGGGTTATCATGAGCTAGCTTTGCAGTTCTGTTTACGCTCAGAGAAAAGGACAGAGCTATATAACCGACATAGCTCTGTCCTTTACGCTGACCGTAAAATGAACTGCAAAGCTAGCTCATGATAACCCCCCTGTACTCCTTACATGAAATAATTAAGTGTAATATTATAATTACGTGGATGTTATTTTTGCATAGTTTAGTAAAATTAAAATTAAAATGAAGAGCAAGTTAATAAATGAAAAATCATTTCTTTTTGGTCAAAGTTAGCAATAATGTTTCATAATAGACAAACATTTTTATAACGTTACGTTGTTTTTTGTTTTCCCTTTTCATGACTAGCTAAGTATGAAGACTAAGTTGCATTCGAAGCCTTGAGAACTCTCCGTCTAATTCTAAAAGCGGCTTAAGCTAAGCCTGCGGCTTTACAAGCTGTGTACACCTACGCATGAGCAATCTAACTGTGCTTTCAAGGCACTTATAGCTGTGGCTGCAGATCTGCTAAGTGATTCACAACGGACCCTTTATTAACTTGCGAGTGAAAATTGTTCTTTCAGAGATTAAAAACAACGTTGAGGAGCATGCATTTTCAGTTTACCCGCTTTACCCATCGAATGAACCAGCGCGTATGACTTCGCTCACTCGATCGACCATTTGACAGAGGGCTATTAAGAATAACACCTGTGTTTAACGAAAAGGCAGCATCTACGATATCAAACGATAATCAAGATGCTCCCAAGGCACTAATAGATGTGGCTTCTGACCTGCTAGGTGATTCTCTTTATCAACTCGCTCTTGAACTCGACGGACATATTAACCTGCAAGTTGATGTTGACCCGTCAGAAATTAAAAACAACATTAAGGAGCGTACATTCTCAGGGTTCCTGCTTTACCCATCGTAAAACTCCGCTGACTCGATCGAACGTTCGACTTAGAGCTGTTTTAAAGAGAATTAAACCTCTGCTTAACCAAAAAAATAAAAATAAATAAAATAAATAAATCACAGGACAATGTCACACAAATTGAACTAGCCCCAAACTAAGCTCAAGGCTTGTACTATGGGTACTAGACAACGATAAACTTACTTACATAGAGAAATATATACTTAAATACATAGAAAACATCCAAGACTCTGGAACAAATACTCGCGCTCATCACACAAATATCTGCCCTTACCGGGATTTGAACCCAGGACCCCTAGCATCATCATCAAAAGGCATCATCTTCCACGAAACCTCAAGTATGTGCAACCCCTACACTAACAAAAGAGAATTAAATCTGCTTTAGCTGTTCAATTTAGAAACCGCCTTTTGGCTTAGGGGGCACAGCACCCTGGTGCCGAGAAAACTGTGTTTTTTTTTAAAGTTTCGCTTTGCCGGCGCGTCCCAATCACTGTTATTACAAAATCTTAACAAACATATTTAACTACGCATGATATATATATATTTAAATTTTATTAATTGATTTGTATAATGCTTGGTTAAGTTCTATTATTGTCATAAACAATATTTAAAAAAAATACTGTGGCGCTTCTTCTCAACAGTGGTCTCTTTGAAGCGCTAGTAGCATTTTGACGTGTAGAAGTGCCCGTGCGGCCTACTTACTGAATAAACAAATTTTATCTTTTTTTAAACCTTTAAATTGTTGACAGTGAGATCCAACATTAAAATCACCTCAGGAGTTAGGAACAAGTAAGACTGACTTAGTAGGGCCTAGTTGGTCACTTACCCTGGCTAAGGTCTCGGTAAGGGCAGATATTTGTGTGATTATCACGAGTATTTGTACCTAAATCTTGGATGTTTTCTGTGTTTAATTATATTTCTCCACATAAGTAGGTTTACCGTTGTCTAGTTTCCATATACAAGCCTAGAGCTTACTTTTGGACGAAGTCAATTTGAGTGACATTGTCCCGTGATATTTATTTTTATTTTCAAAATAGATGATTCTTAAATTCGTTCAAAATAACACGGTAAAAGCGTCTACCATAAAATGGTGGGATAATTGGATTCTCCTTGAAACTTGAAGCTAACTTCATCTAATAGTCAACTGAACCCTGTTAATAGCCTCTTGGAGATCAGAAAATGTTGAAGTTTTAGTTTATGGTACAGTACAATCTACTTTTAGTTAGTTTAGTTTTATGGTTTTGACACGTTTTTCTGCTTAGCTACGTATGATACTTTTATTTTATATACTTAATGCTAGGGTAAGTATAATCGTTGTCATAAGCAATATTAAAAAACCAGGCAAGAGCATGTCGGACCATGCTCAGTATAGGGTTCTGAAGCCGTTAAGTACTACAAACATAAAAATCAACAAGTAATAACTAATTTTCTATTTAAAGTAATTGGTACCGTCTTAGTAGGTAAACACTTTAATCGCCTGTATCTCAAGAACCAATGATGTCTACTTAGTCGTGATAGTTTTCCTTTAAAATTCGTTATATGCTCTTTTATTAAAGATTTTTTCAGATTTTTAGTGTTTGTAGTTATGGTTTCACTTGAGTCTAAAAAAAATAGCGCTTTAAAGCTTAATATTTCATAAACGGATAACTTAATCGAAAAATTGTTTTAGGAACTCGTAATATTTTTAAAAGACCTATGCAACGACACCCCGCACTATAGGATAGACGAGAAAAAAAAAATACATCCCCAAGTTACGTGTAGGGGAGGTTCCATATTTTTTTTTTTTATTGTACCACTATTTTGGCGTGCTTAATATGCATATTCATGCCAAATTACTTTCTAGTACCAAGAGTCTCCGCGCTAGGCTGCGGACGGACGCACGGAAACTATAAGGGTTCCTAGTTTGACTACGGAACCCTAAAAACTGACAGTTGACTTTCTTGCAGCGTTTCTTCTCAGCAATAAAACAAATAAACATCTTTTTTTTTTGGTATAGTACATTTTACTTATAGTTTAAGGTAGCCACCAGAAATAGTGTAAGTATTACATACATAACATCACGCCTCCATTTCCAGAGTTGGGTAGGCAGAGCTACAGAAATACCAAGCACTCTAAAAAGACTTGTTAATGATTCTATAACCACATTTTGCACAATCAGATCAAGAAGTTTACTAGCGTATTAGTGACAGGTTGCAAGCCCATCGCCTAACAGTACTATAAGCCCTTATTCCCTTAGTCGCCTCCTGCGACATCCACGGGAAGACATGGAGTGGCACTATTCTAACCCGGCAACCACGCGGGGCTAATTAATTAATCAACGTCTGAATCAAAAATATCTGCCACGTCTCTATTACCCGAAGCATTAAGACTTAAATCCATTTACATTTTGGGCCCAAAGATACCGGCTCTGCCTAGTTTGTGACCATGCGATATTTTCTTGTATGTTCTTGTGCGGTCAATCTATAAGCTTATCTTTATCTTTCTCTTTTAATTAATAGCTAATTTGAATCTGTAAAACAATTAACTGCACACAAATATAACGACCATTACAAAATTAACATACTAACAAACTTCTTACTTATTGGTAATTGCAGAATTTCAGAATTAGGGTTTTTCAATTACCGGATAAAGTTATCTGATTGATATTCAAGTTCTTTTTCTGAACATAAAAAACCTAAATTAAATTGGCAAGTAGACACTGATCTTCTAAGTCTACAGGTGGCCCCTTCTTTCCATGCAAGAAAAAAAGTTTATCTGTGCATATTTTAACAGCAGGGTTCGTCAGTCGTCACTCGTCACAAGAACTTACCAATAAAAACTTAAGAAATATAGTAACTTAAAGTTAAAAATAGCATACTAGCAACTTTAACTATATTTGACTTTACTACCATTTATAAGGCTTCAAAGCAAGGGGGAACTGGGGATTAATTCCGCCAGTCAAACGCAGACAATTTTTAAATAGGAAAAGACTGGCTAGAGGGAACAACTTTCGTAGTGCCTTTATACGGTGTTACTTAATCGGTATAGTTTTTATTTGCTAAGAGTTAAGCGGTTAAATAAGAGAATAATGAAAGTAACGTTTTTAGCTGACCATCCAAAAAAGGATGTATATGGTGCTGTAATACCAAAGAAGTTATGTAGTAGACAAAGCATTGTATACTCTATTGGTAAACACATTAGATTTAAAATGCTAATAATATTACTATGCAATTAGCCACCTTCTTTGGTATTACAGCAGTATGTAGTATGGTTTCATGTTTTTTGGCTAGACGCCTTGACGAATTATAAAGTGCTGGGTATTGTTGGAATGGTATTCACCCAAGGGATGATGGGGTTATTTAAATTTTATTTTTGTTAGACTTGTTAAAAATTTAATGTTCCTTTCATGACTAGATCATTATTGAAGACGGTCAAGTGCGAGTCGGACTCGCGCCGCAGGGGTTCTGTACAAACTTATAAGAATGTAAAATTGTATTGAGGGACAAACCTTTGCCGTTGAAAAACTGTGGTCTCCATACGTCGACATTATTTACCAACTGCAAATAAGTTTGCAATCGCCAAATATTGTTTTTTTGATGGAGCAACAACTTAACGACTTCCCCCCTTACTTATGAACGTGGAATAAGCTTGGAATAGTTTATGCCATGCTTTGTCCTTATCTGTAATTGTAACATTTGCATCTGACAGAAAGTGACAAAGCATGGCATAAACTATTCCAAGTTTTTTTCACGTTCATAAGCATAAGTAAAGGGGTTCGTGTTTTTACTTGTACCGGAGGCCTTCCTTCTTACCAAATTTCGGGCTTCTAGGTCCATGGGAATAAATTATAATTCCTTGAGAGTGTCGAAATATAGGTATTATGTGACATAAACGGCCGTATCTTTTTTAAATTAGATCAAAACTCTCAAAATGTTCAACGATACTTTTTTAGATTTGTTACCATTTCATTACAAAACCTTGTAAACAAATAAACCGGGCTGTATTCTCCTGTTAACAAGTCACTTGAGTCCCTTTCTTGTTACTGGGATGTATTTAAGCAGGAGGTTTAGAATAATGATCCCACTATGTTACCTTAATTTGTTACTTAACTACAGGATGTTAATTTAGTCCTTTATAGAATGAAACCAAGTAGGTACGTTTATTGGAACTAGGACTATTAAATTTGTTTATTGTTTCGTTTAACAAATTATTATATTTCATAATGAGATCTTTTGCAGATGACGTGCTCTATTAACTTATGTCTAAATTTGGTGTTCACACCAAATACGCTTACGCTCGCTTCAGCGATACAATATTTTTTAATTGCTAATTTTTACTTCGTTAAAGGCAAAAACGGGTGCAAAATATGGTCACTTGTTCTCATCTTAAAAAAACGAAGTAAAGCCTGAGCAGATAAATTGTAGTAATGTCTAACTATTTATAGAGGCTAGGCGCTACAAACACCCTTTATAATTTGCGATAATTTAAATATAAAACACATTATCCATACAACAATATTATAAACTAAATTTGAAAGTAACTTTGCCTGCTTACTACGTTTTTACGTCCAAACCGCTGAACTGATTTTGTTGTAATTTGATATTAAGATTGAGCCCCGAGAAAGGAAACTTTTTGTCCCGGAAAATTTTACAGTTCTCAAGAAAAGAGCAATGTATGAGTTCGAGTCGCAGAAAGCTAGTAAAACATATTTACTTCTGTTTGGAGCGGTTTTATCATGGCCCATGTAATATAATGTATCTGGCTCTACTGAGAGCGTCTGTATTTTAACAGCAAACTTATTATTATATTCAAATGTTTTCGCACATCAAATATATGCCAATCTAATAACGTTGAATAGGTTAATACTGAAATGTGAGCGTAAATATAACTCGAGCCTTACTGTTTACATGACGAGAATAAAACGGAATCTGGAATGAAGACATGATTTGTAACTATTAGAATAATCATAATACTTATAATGTACCATTTTTTCATTTTTAAGAAGACTGTCCATGATTTCTTTAGTGCTGATACCCCGTGGAGTAGTGGTGGTAAAACATTGGGATAGTATAACATCGGAGAGGAAAAGTAGTAGATTCTATTAACAGCATGATCGTCTACCTCACTTTTCAAGAGAAAATACAAAAATTAAAGTGGTGGAGTGCGTCTTTTAGTAAAAAAAATATTATTTTGTTGACATTGAACCAATAATTACACAAATCATATTATATTTAAAAAAAAGTTTTTGAAAGCTCAAATAAACTCTGAAAATAAAAGTAAGTTTTATATAAAAACCGACCAAATGTGAGTGGGACTCGGACCTTTTTAATTAGTAAATATTTTTATTTGCACGTTTTATTAAAATTTGAACCGTCTATCCATTACGGTTCATAAGATACATCTCGCAAACGGACAGCGGAGGCTTAGTAATAGGGTTCCGTTGTACCCCTTTAGGCACGGAATTCGAAAGTAAATAAATATTTATTATTTGCAAAAGTATGAGGTTTTAATTAAGTAAAACACCAAATAATGGAAAGCATTCACGATAAATTAATATAATTTAACTTTATTATTGACTTCTATAAATCCGCAAAACAAATCAAATAACTGCTTTCCAACGCTGTATACAGGGATCAAACATGCGACCTCTGTCCCACTAACTTTGTTCATTTCATATTAGAAAATGTTGCTCAAAAGCAGAACACCATTACTCCGAATTCAACGAAAGCTATTTTCGGTTTTATGTCATTATGCTGAAGTTTAAATTGTTTTATTACTATATTTGTAGATGCAGTGTTTTCGTTTTAAAGTATAGTCCTTAGGATTGGACCTTCATAAGCCGGGTGTCGGTGGTATTGTTTGACAATCAATTCGCTAAATATTTGTGAAGATGCTGAAACAAGCTTTACTTGGCAGAAATAAGGTTCATATTGTTTTACTACGCCTCGACTCAGTACGACATTTGGAAAGAAAGCCTGTTGACGAGTTTAAGTTGAATTGAACTGTCTAGTTTATGAAAAATAAAGCTTTTAACATGGATATTGAAAATTATTAGTGACATTAATATACGAGTAGTAAAGAAAACGGGTACATTCGATTTTTCAATTTCTGTGTCTTATGAGATTTAGTATACCTACTTACTTAAGGCCAACTTCGAGAAAAAAACTTTTTACTTATTCAAAAACATTTTCAATACAGATGTAGGTACTTATTATTATTTGAACCTAAATACTGATTTTTTTTTAAATTATTATAAAAAAAACTTTCTGTTCCACGACAAAATAAAAGACGTGGTGTATAATGTGAACTTCACATCGTTGTTAGACTTGAATATTAGCTCGGAATTCGGCACGTTCGGCACGTTTGTGCGGTCTCGGAGAACGGACAATCATTCCAATCAATAATCCATCAAAACGGGCATTGGTAATATTCCTTAAAGGATTCAATAATTAAACCTTATTTTACGTGATTATTTGCTCAATTGTAAGTTCTCGGGTTTTTTTCGGCTATTGACTCCTTTTAACAAGGTGTACACGGACAATCACAATGAAATTAAAGAAAGAAGTCCGTGGATATCACACGCGAACAGAAATTGTTCGGTTAAAGAGTATTTACTCTGGGGGACTAAACAGAAGCACATGGGGTTAGCTCCACGCGCTTCTGCCAAGCAAGTCCCTCAGGATCTATCTTATCTTTATGAAGCCCACCATACTACATATATAGGAGCAGATATTTGTGTGATGAGCACGAGTTTTTGTTCCTGAGTCTTGGATGTTTTCTATGTATTTCTGAGATTTGAGTACGAGAAGGCACACGAGCACTCAGGCCACCTGATGGTAATTACCAAGTGGATTCTGAGACCCATAGACATTTGAATTCTCAAGACTTATAATCCTAAGACCTCAAATACGTTGCCAACTCTGAGGCCTACGATGGAATGCCTCTATGCTAGTAATTTCACCGGTTGTCTTATCCCCACACCGGAACACAACAATGCGAACACTGTTGCTTGGCGGGGGGTTAAAGGATAAGATGGTGGTAGCGATCCGGACGGACCCTGCACAGGGTCCTACAATCACTAAAATCTAAGTACGTTTATCGTTGTCTAGTACCCATAGTACAAGCCTCTAGGCATAGTTTGGCCAAGGTCAATTTGTGTGACATTGTCCCACGATGTTTATTAATTATTTATATATTTTCAAGTAAGAATTGGAATCTACTAGTAAAGTTCAATTTCCTTTGCTCTAAAATATGATTTTCAATTTTGAAACACATTAAAATTAACTTTATACCCATTTAAATATTGTTTAAACCAAATTGTCTTGAGTATGTACCTCCTCTACCATACTGTCAACCAATAATGGCAGCCGAGTTAAAACAATACGGATTCTTAATCTTAACTGGTCAAAGACTTAATACGGTAAAAACCATAAATCTCGTATTTTCTTCAGCAAATTGTGTTCAAAGAACCTTAATTATGCTAATGAATCTCTTAAAACTTATTCAAGAGGTTCTTTTGTTTACTTTTTCGTGAATAAGTTGATGCCGCACAAATTAACTTGGAGCATGTAAAGGCCTTATGCAGTACGTCAAGCCTTAAGGCTACAATTTCTTTTTCATCGCCGAGAAAGCCGTATTTCATATCGGAGATAAGTTTTTATAAGGAAATGTGAGGGTAAAAGCTAATTAAAATTCTTAAATCATAAACGGGACGAACATTTTTGGGTTGACTCATCCTGTTGATTAAAACTTTTTAAATTAGGCGTGTTACACATTTTTTTACACCTGTCGTACGTTTGAGGCTTAAATTAAATATTTGTACACTTGTTTTTATCGTTAATAAAGTTAAATTAGTTCGTTCGAATTGCAGTTATACTAGACTAAAGCTACTAGGTACTTGGATATTTGAAACAACTAAGTTTTTTAAAATATTACATACATAACATCACGCCTTTATTCCCAGAGTGGGGTAGGCAGAGCTACAGAAATACCAACAACTGTAAAAAGACTTGTTGATAATAAAATTCTGTAACCTCATTTTTATAGTATTAAAATCAATACTTATTGTAAAATTACAAGATAATTATTATTTTTAACTAAACATTAAATTAAGTAACTGAGGACACCTTCGGCATAATATTGACTTACACAGCCTGTGAAGCATGACTTCTAAGTTTTCTATAACGAACAAAAACCATGGTAAGAATGTACCTATATTTCTAAATAACACTAAATCTATCATGCGTTTAAAAAAAAACGTAACCCTTTCTGTTAAACATCTGACGTATTTCTGGTCTTTACTACCATACCTCGTATCGCTAAACGACCCTAATTAGATTTTCAAGTTCCATCGGGAATCTCAGAAGACGAATGATTAGACACCTTACAATAAAATTGACGTCGAAAAAACGCATTAAAAAGGCTTTAAATACGTTCAAGTTCGTCTGAAAAATGCTATAAAAGCATTTAACGCCCGTCTGCAAGATTCGTTTAAAAACGGCTAAGCCGATTGAGTTCTTGGTTCTGAATAGGATTAAGGCTCGAAACTGTCTCCCCATCATCATTAGGCGTTTGGGAATTGAAGAAGCTGGTGGACTAATGATTCAAGTGGCCAGCTGAAAGGATCAAATGCCACTTTTTCATAACAATTTAAATCCTGTATTAAGACTACTATAATGGAATTTGCGTTTGTAAGAGTGTGTACCTTAGGAAGTAACTCTCTCTGTATTTTAATGAGAGAATAAAATTATATGATCCTATAAGATTCTTGTTATTTTTCCCTGCTTGAGGTCATGTTTGAAATAGGGTTCATCAGGTTTTAGAACCCTTTATTTAACTTTATGCAATAAAATAAGTGAACGTTATTGTGAAAAAAAAACAACAAAAACTACTTACACTATTTATTTGAAATAACAACACTGTAATTATAATATAGTTACACACTATAATTAAAAGCGGAACATGTTTTATTCAAGCAACATCATTAATTTTACAATTCAATAAAGCACCAAAAAAATATAATTATTATCAAGTTGATTAATTCCAACTCTAAGATTAAATCCTTCAAGTGCTTGAATGCAGACTGAGATACCGTAAGAATGCACAGTAAAGCCCAAATTATGTACATTATTAGGTACTATAATGCTAAAGGTAACACGAAATTCCCGTTACAATTTTTCAAGGGTTTTTTTCCTTAGACGTTATTTTTTGAATACCGCCTGGGGAGTATTACTGTGAATCATTCATCAAACAAGCTCTTATTTTCATGGAAACAAATTAAAATATTACCTTCTCATTGAAGACAACATTTTATTCATACTTTTTGTTGGTATTATAGAGACTAATCACTCTTACAAATATACCATACATAGCTTATTAGTACTCGAGTGGTAATGAATCCTTATTTTAGCGGGATTGTTTTTTTCTATCTGAAATAAAAACGTTTGAACTGAACAACATATTATTTAAAGTCATCTACCAGTGACGTCAAGTACCTAACTGATTTTCAAACCCCCAACGCAAAAAGAGGGGTGCTATAAGTTTGATGTGTAAGTGTGTGTGTGTCTGTCTGTCTGTGGCACCGTAGTTCATACCACTATTTTGACCATCACAGCTAAATAAAGCTCTTACATGCTGTAGACATTTCAATGACTCAATTATGTAGATCACCTCCATCAAAATAGTGACAATAGTATTGATAATGATCTTAACAATTATTTGAGATAGAAGATACCCTATGTCTTTCCTCGGGACTCAAACTATCTCCACACCAAATTTCATTTAAATCGATTCAGCGGTTTATCTGTGAAAGCGTAATAAGTAGACAGACATACAAAGTTACTTTTACATTTGCATTTTCAGCCACAAAACGTCATCATCATCACCGTATACTAATCCACTGCTTGACGTAGGCCTCTCCCGTAGTTCACCACTGAGCTAGATCTAACAACAAACGTAAACATGTGTAATAAAGATTAAAACCTCTTAACATACACGTTCCATGTTACCACTCAACCTAAAATTCAAACAATTCATGACTTACAAACAACCCTGGTCCCAACCTTTGATTTCTCTTCAAATATTCATGCCCTTTACCAGAAAACTTTACTTACATATTCCTTGTCCGGGTTCGCGAAACTTTGCTGTTTGATTTTCGAAATTCTACGTTTCGACGGATTGGCATGTTGACTTCGCAAACGGTACGTCTACGTAATTACGAAGGATACATGTGCTGGGCGTACGTCCTGGCATAATGCTGGGCTATCTAGATGTTAATTGAACGCTGAGGTGATCTACATAATTGAGTCATTGAAATGTCTACAACACGTAAGAGCTTTATTTAGCTTTGATGGTTAAAACAGTGACAATAGTATTGATAACTTATAATAAATGATCTTGATTGGAGCAACCAGCGGCGTTTAAATATCAACTTTCCTGGGGAAAGTGGCTCGCAAACACACACACAGATGGACATGGCGAAACTATATAGGTTAGACTACGAAATCCTTAAAATGGACATAATTATTAAGCAAATGTGCGAACCTATATCATCATTGCAGCGCTGTTTGGTTTTTTTAATGCACTTTGACGATATTAATCTTGTTGTCTTAATGTGTACCAATGTTGAATTAAATCGTGAAAAAATCGTGAAAGTTTAAGAGTACTAACCGCAATATCAATTTGAGGTTAGGTACTACTACTACTACTACTTACATATTCACAGCATAATTAGGTTAAAATTGAGTTGTATTTTTTTTATTAATGATTTTGTATTTATATATATAAAAATCTATAGCTGTTCGTTTGTCTCGCTAAAACTCGAGAATAGCTGAACCGATTTGACTTATTTGAAATAAAGAAAAAAACGTTTATTTTGGTTTTGAATTATTTGTGGAAATTCAGGGAATGTTTAAACGATATATATTTTATATACTCGTAGCTATGAACAGTTTAAATTGGAAAGTTAAATAGTCGTTTTTAGTATTTTCTTTTAATTATTACTTATGTATGTGTCTTACCGTGTGTCTTATATATATCTGAAACATTTGATGTCTTTTGTCTTTTTATTAATAAAATAGCGACCCGCCAGCGGCTTCGCCCGCTCATTTTTCTACACCTTCGGTTACATTGTTCAAATTTTACCAAGGATCCCTAATTTTTTTCAAAATGAAATGTAGCCTATGTCAAATTGGAAGAATGTAGCATTTTATTGGTGAAAGAATTTTTTAAATCGGCCCAGTACTTTTTGAGCCTATTCATTACAAACATACAAACATACAAAAATAGGTACAAATCTTTCCTCTTTATAATATTAGTATAGAAGTATAGATTGACACTTTTTTGTCAAATATTTAAGAGTATAGGTGCGTTCAGAATTGTCTGTTTCATAGCAGTAGTATGAGGTCCGCTCACTTTGGTCTGTTTTGTTTGAATACAAAACATCTGTTACAGAAATAAAAAAGTGTAAAAGTGTTGGTTGTCAAAAAAATGAATTTCAGACGATTATTAAAATTTATCATCAGTTAGTCAGTGCACGAAAATTTTATTTAAGTACCTACTATTTTTTTTTTTAATTTGTGGTAAACGATGTTGGTCACACATTTACTAACATATTATTATCAAACACTTAAGTATACTTTATTGATGTGAATGTTCGTTTTCCTCAATAAATGAAAAAAAAACCGGGCAAGAGCATGTCGGACCAGTGTCAGTATAGGGTTCCGAAACCGTTAAGTACTACAAACATAAAAATCAACAAGTAATAACTAAAAGTAATAACAATTGGTGCCGTCTTAGATGATTTTAGTAGGTATAAACACTTTAATCGTCTGTATCTCAAGAACCAAAGATGTCTACTTAGTCGTGATAGTTTTCCTTTAAAATTCGTTATATGCGCTTGTATTGATGTTCTTGATATTACCACTTTGTTGGCGTGACTAATTTGTATATTCATGCCAAATTACAGCTTTGTAGTACTAAGACTCTATGAGCTAGGCTGCCGACAGACGGAAGAACGGACGGACATGGCGAAACTATAAGGGTTCCTAGTTTGACTGCGGAACCCTAAAAAAAGATTACGACTAACATGACATTAAGTTTTGACCACATTTTACACTTTACGATACGAAGTTCACCGGGACATAAAGTTACGTTCATAAAAAGAATCGTTTTCATTTCCAACTAGTAGCACTTCATTTACTGTTAGGTACCATGAAATAATTTCAAATTAGATACATTAATAAGTTTATGAAAAGTCTACCATAAGAATATTTTGACCTCTTATTTGATTTTAATCTCTAGAAGCCTAGGATTTAAACAAGTGGCGTGTGTAGCAAGTAAAGATAAATTAATAGCACCGAGTTCCATTCGTTTCCCAGTACCGTTGCCTAACTCTAATGTCTTACAAACGCCTAGCAATTGAGTTAGGTGTGGAATGCCTCAGCTCTTGGTAATCAGAGCCGCTATTCACTGGGTCCTTCGCAATAAATACACGCACAATTAGACCCTTTGTAATGATTATGCTTTTATGTTACTAGATTTTTGTAATACATTACCCGTTAATTCCCGGAGGCATTCCTAAGTGAGTACAGTTACTTATTTTACTACTGTTACTTTTTTGCCATTAATAATAATCTTATTTGTAATTTATCCTATTCTATAAAAGCTGCAAGAAACTGACACTGTGACTGGAGACTGTGAGAGAGATGTCGTAAGAGGCGACTAAGGGAATGAGGGCTTCTAGTAGTGTTAGGTGATGGTCTTGCAACCTGTAACTAATACACTGGTAAACATCTTAGCCTGATTGTGCAAAATGTGGTTACAGAATTACCAACAACTCTTGCTGTAGTTGTTGGTATTTCTGTAGCACCCCACTCTGGGACTGAAGGCATCATAGTATGTATGTATGTATGCATAAAAACTGCAATATAGGAGTTTACGGGAGCGAAAAGTCGATCTGTTAAGTTTTTAACATTGGAAAGATTCGTTTTCAACGCGGGAGAAACCCAGTCTTCCAATGTACCTGGAAGACAGAGCGTCACAAAACTGATACAATTAATTACGTTACTATAACCTATGTTGTTTGTATCAATGCTAAACTTACTATTGTGTTACTATAAAAAAAAATCGCTTATTCTCAGAGCTTCTGTAAATACCATTTTACAAAAAATAATGTATCAAAATATGTTACAAACAAGACACGGCCCAGCGGCAGTGACATGGGATATGGGGATTTAAGAGAGTTAATTATATAGGGAGTTAAGAGGGCCACAATACAAATTTAATAGTAACAAATGCGGTCACAAATATTTATGAGACCGCTGTAATTTGTGGCAAGCTTCCAATTCTTAGTTCTCAAATGAAATCTCTCCGCGTAGAATTAGGTACCATTCTTATGTGTGATTTTAGAGCAATCATAATATGCCACGGATGATGGAAATTCAGTATTTTAACTGAAAAATGTTGTGGTTTTTAAAGCTAATTCACGTTGGCCTCGCATCTCGCAACTCTTAATATAATTCGTAACGCAGGGGACGAGAAACGTGATTTTCCCCTGCGTTACTAGATCTTTCTGAAAATTAAACAATATTGATGTCATGCGATACGTATAATATTGAAGCTATAACATTGAAAAAATATTTTTATCTATAGGTATGTTTGGTACGTTTAGTTTGTAACAGACACCAGTTGTGTATACGCCATTTTGCACTTAATTAACTTGCATTTTATGGCAAGAAAAACGAAAGGGAAGGTATTATTACTTTGGTAACTATCTTAAATATCTGATTAACTGACAAGCCTCAACTTTATAAAACTATGGCATTCTTTTATCATGTCTTTAATAACGATATAAAGTTTAAAGCTACAAATGTTAAAAAGAACTGGATAGAACCTGGCCTCATTTTACAAAACCTGTTAAAAAAATACATAAGGAGATCATCTTTAAGTATTTTTTAATAAAATTACTTAAAGGGTTAATACCAGCGATTGTAAAACCGGTTTTATATAATACATGTATTTAAATAGTCAAATTAATACTGCTAAAAATATATTATATTCTTATTAGAGATTTTGTTGTCATTCCGCTTTTGTTTTCATCGCTATGTATACACTATTTAAAATATTAAATACATATCTGTATTCAATACCGCTATTCATTGCACCCGATAAGTAAGATGTCAAATAGACATTATTACCTACTAAAGCATACCAACAGGTGTAACAGAGTCACGTGATAACATAATTGTACCTGGGTAGTACTGGATAAGTAACTTAATTTTCGATGTACTTATGTGAGTTTAATTATTTGCGTTTCTGGAAGATTTATTTTATTTCACTTTACATATTCCGAAAACATTTACAGAAAAAAATAAGGGAGGATTACTGATAATGGTTTTTAAGCGATAATATATTGGTTTTGATTATACCGTTAATCAGAGCTTTAGTGATATAAATCCCACCAAAAACATAAATGTAAAAAAGGAGAGCCAAGTTCAATACACAAATTATTCTCTGCTGTGGGCTTCGCCGCAAAAAGAATGGAGATCTGAGATTGAGTGCCAAGTTCTATGCAAAATCCAAATATGTAGTCTAAGGGCTGACTTGGCTGGTTTTCCCATACGAATTATATAGCCTTCACACGTTCTAAACCTGTTACCTTTCGGTTCTTATTTTATTATTCCGAAAATTTGGCTTGCTGGTACAAACTACCCATCGAACATAAGGCTCTTCCATGACTGTGTAAAAGTAGGTACTTCATAATTATTGAAATAAAATTTAAAATAACAGCGTCTAATTATTTAAAAATTGCCAGTTTTTTATTTATTCCTTTGTATTCATCTAATTAAGGACCGTATCGTTAATTATGGAAACAAATAAAATGGTGTAATCTGTATAAATACATTTTATTACAAAAAAAAAACTTAAACTACGCGATTCTTAGATCTTCAAAGTGAACCATAAAAACTACTTTTAGTTATTTATTGATCCCCTTTGCCAGTTTTCTCACTTTGCTTTTGATGCTCTTCATTAGCCCTTGGACATCGACTGTTTTGAAAGTTTTGTGGGTACGGATCCAGTCTTTTTTGAATTGGTCCATGTTATCTGTTGGTTTAGCTTGTTTTCGTAGCTTTGCCTAAATCAGAGCCCAAAATTTCTCGATGGGCCTGATCTCAGGGCAATTCGGGGGATTTAATGATTTCGCGACAAATTCGACATTATTCTCTTGATACCAGTTCAACACATGGCGAGCATAGTGACACGCAGCTAAATCGGGCCAGTATAATGTACGACCCCTGTGCTTTCGAATGAGTGGTAGTACCCGCTTTTAAAGGCATTCCTTCTTGTACACATCCGAATTTAAGATTCCCGTTACGAAAAACGGAGACGTTTTCATGCCGCATTGACAAATAGCTTGCCAAACCATCACTTTTTTCCCAAATTTCTCGCAAAAAATGGATTTGTCGTCTTTAGAGACCTTCGTACCTTTTATTACGGTGTAAAACTGCGGGCCGGGTAGGGTTTTATAGTCAAGTTTGACATAGGTTTCATCGTCCATTATAATACATTGTTCATTTTTAGTTAAAATTTGGTCGTACAATTTCCGAGCCCGAGTTTTGACAGAAGACTCCTGGGTTTTGCTGCGTTTAGGCTGTTTTTGCTTTTTATACGTTACAAGCAAGTTAAGTTCCTTGGCACGCTGAACCATTGCAATAGAAGTACGACATTTTTTCGCACAATCCCGAATTGATATCTCTTTTTTTTGAGAAAAATATTCGCGTATCTTTTTGTCCAAATTAGGACATGAAGGGCCTCGTTTTCTACCTCGACCAGGTAAATCTTTTAAAGTATTATTCATACTAAACCTTTTTATCGTATTGTAAACAGCTTTCAGGCTAACCCCTTCTTCTGAAGCAATCTTTCTCATAGTTATACCTGATTCTTTACAGTATTTGGTCACAATTGAATGTCGTCTTTTCTCTGAGAGACCCTTCATCTTGCAATGTATACGAATTATAAAAAAAATTATAGTAAGTTTTAACACTTGACTGTATGCTTAACAGATTGACATATGACAGAAAAGACAAAATATTGTAACTTTTTTTTTTAGAGCAATTCAAACTTGTTTCCATAATTAACGATACGGTCCTTACCTATCTGTGTACCAAATTTTAACTCTCTAGGTCATCTGGAACTGGGTTAGAGTTTTGGTCTATAGGTCAGTCAATGATAAAAATGAGGAATTTTGGACACGTTTATGTAAAATAGTTTTTGATTTATGAGGTGGTCAAAAGTGGCTCCAAATGGTTCGTGTAATATTACACACGGTGCGGCTCGCCAGTTCTGTTTCTTGAACTTGGCTTGGCGTGTCTAGATAGCGAAATTCAAATATGACCGGCTATATCAGATTTAAAACCGGTAGCCAGAATACCGCTAACGATCCCTGGGCTGGGATTCTACACGGTAATAACGATATCGTATTTGACCTGTTTCCGTATTGTCAACGTTTTCATTACTCTTTTGTCATTTACAATAATGGCGACTGTGACATAAACGATTCTAAAACACGTCAAACACGATATCGTTATAACGCATTTGAATATAGGCCCTGGTTAATATACATTGAAACATCTGACATTTACCAACAATACTAACTTACCAATTCTTATTTAGGAAACGTATTACGGGCACGATATTAGGCAGAATTGTTTTAGCAATATGGTTACCGCAACGAGCTCCCGACAATATTGTTCACGTAATAATGCGTAATTGTGGCTGGTTTACGAGATGGCGTTGTACCTAAATATGTCATCAATATACATGATGATTTTGTTTGATACTTGGTTTTGTAGTTTATGAGACATATGTTGCTATTTAGTGTCAATTTTTCGCCTAATGATGCGTATTTGTGGCAGAGTTTCTTTATGACGTTGTACCTACATGCCATCAACACACATGGTAATTTTGTTTGATATTTAGTTTTGTTTATGAGACATTAGGCGTGTTCACATGACATCCCTAAGCAATTCAGTTTAGGATGAGTGTAAAGGACAGAGTTACGCTATAGCAGTTACACGGCTCCGTCTCTTTCTCTCGTCGTCAACTGAATTGCTTAGCTATGTCATGATAGCTCCCCTATCGTCATATGGTGACACTATTTACTTTCAGAATAACACATTCACATTATTACAGGTAACAGCATTAGGCTTCGTCAAGAAGTTTTACAATTGGATGATCAACGGCAACACGCTTCTTCAACTTACACTGACAAATCAAAAATTGACATCATAAACTTATCCTGATTAATCCCAACCTTGCATCATGGCTGGCCCAAAGGTTCCCGTCTTTACACCAGCTGCAAAGCCGCGCTGGATTGTAATGGAAACGTTCTGAACCTACCACGAACTAGAACGAGGATCTCTCCTCTGTCCTAGAAGCACAGACGACCGTCTAACTCCCTAAAAAGCTCCATGGCTTCTGAACCCCAAGGTCCGAAATCTCGGTTGACTAGGACAAAAAACTTTCTAGTTAAGCACTCCGGAAGATTTAATTAAATAAATTTAACATCTACCGCAGATGCGTTGTATGCACACAAAATCTCTGTAAGGGCAGATATTTGTGTATTGAGCGCGAGTATTTGCTCCTGAGTCTTGGATGACTTCTATGTATTTACTTGTAAGTATATATTTCTCAATATGAGTTTATCGTTGACCCATGGTACTGAGACTCTGTCTGAATTTAGACCTGAGTTTGAGACTAGGTCAAATTGTGTGACATTGTCCCGAGTTATTTATTTTATTTATTTTAAATTTAAAGTCAAATTATCTTTAATCGTTAATCTGCCAAGTCTACTCTAAATCACTCGACTTAAATTAACCATTTATTTGGCCGCAAACCACCAGATGGGTATTTTCGATCGACAAAGCCAATTAAGGACGACTTGTCATTTTCCCTTGCAATTGTTTCGAGAACAAAGGAGTAATTCTTCATAATCTATATTCTATAGTTCACAATTAATTTTCTTTTTTAAAGAGCTTTAGAACTAATTCAAAAAGGGTTTAACAAGTTTCTTTGTTAGGTTCCTGCCCTCTGAAAAAATACTTGCAAGATAAAGTTTTTTGTAAAATTTAGTACTTAGATATAAATTAATAAATAAAAACTCTTGACGTTAAAACAAAGTCTTTTTAATGACTTTAATTGATTTTGTGCTTGCATTTTTTTTGTCGATTGTATGACGAAAAGTTTTCGAGAATCTTTTAGAGTTTTTCACATCTTAACCTTCTAACCAATTTTTATCAACCAATCATTGTATATAAGCTTGCTTTTTATAAAAAAATCTAACCTTTAGCTTCCTAAGGCCTCTCGTACAAAAAAATTGACATAATACGTTCATTAGAAAATATACCTATTGCAAAGGAAATAAAATAGGTTTTCCTTTGTTTTTTTATGAGGGACAATCAAACTAGAAAATTGACTCTATTGCATTTGTAATAGGTTCATATTCCATTGGCAAATTTCGTTGTATGGTGGGTCTTAGGAGGTTAAAACACAACGAAGCCACATACAATGAAATTCTTAAAATTATGTCAAAATTGACAAGCATCGTGGAAAAAAAATATGTGATGAAACTCACAGAGAATAGTAGATACATTATGTATGTCACGAAATAAAATGTGTATAACATATCATACACCCCTCAAGGTCACCCTTTCGGCAGAAAGATGAAAGCGAACCAACTTACACGTGCGGTCATATTCCGCACCACCACCTTACGTGACTAAAGAAGTTGTACCACAAGGATGATAGTTCGAATTTGACCAACAGCAAATTTAAAGTGGTCATGTGACTCGACAAGATAGAGTGATGTCATTAAAATACTGTCTAGTTTTGTGGCAACGGATATGAAGGGCCTTCAAGGGCTCAAAGAAAAACTCAGAAGTAACGAAACACGATAGCAGTCGTTTCCGCTCTTTGACGTCAATGATGTAAAAATGTGTTACGCCGAGATAAGGATTCCATTAATTTTTTAGATGTGTTGTCAAATTCAATTTACTCGTATTGTTGTATTACTATTGGATTTGTAGTTGTTAGATAGGAATCAAAAACGACTTTTTGTAGGCGTTAAATAAAGTTTTCTTAACATTGGTCGGAAATTTGAAAATGTGTAATATGGTTGGGGGTTAGAAAAGATCACTTTTATGACAGGCTGTTTTTATACCGTCCGTTGAAGTTCATCATGCTGTGCTACAGAACGTGCCAAAAATAAACATAAAATACATTCATACATATACTCGAAAACATAATCCTCCTTCAAGCAGTCGCTTAAAACAACGCTAAGTTGCCTCAGACGGACATACAGATTCACAGAATTACATACACAACTTATAACACCATTTTTGTTTGAGATACAAGTCCATGGATATCACACGCATGAGCAATTGTTCGGTAAAACAGTATTTTCTTTTGTGGACTAAACAGAAGCACATGGTTTTAGCTCCACGCGTTTCTCAAACTATAGGAATTACAAGAATAGGTTGTAAATTTGTACTGCAATGACAGGCGTAGAGATTAACTTGTAATCCTTCTACTGTAAACTTCTGCTCGTCAGGAGGTAAAATACAATGCTTAGCTAACATACAAGTACAAAAACTATATAAGATTATTTTCGTCTTTTCTATACATCTTTTTCAAGATTTTCATAGCATCCTATTTAAGGCAAGGTGACTAAAATCACTACCATCTAATAATGTTTACAAGCTTGGATCATAAACTGTCCAAAATATTTAGAACTTCATTTGAACCTAGACATTTATTTAGGAGGGGTCGGAATATTTTGGCCACCTTGTAATTAATAATAATGAGCATTCAAGTCGTTTGCAAAAACCATGCTGTGAGATTACGGTTGTGTTTTTCGAATTATACTAAGTATAGGTTATTACAAAATTATGAATAATACAATACAAATACTCTTTATTGGACACCAAAAAATAAAAAATAGAAAAAGAACACAGAACAGTACATTTAACAGGCGGTCTTACCGCTAAATAGCGATCTCTTCCAGACAACCTTGTGAGAGAAATAACTGAGGACACAAATTCATGGCAGGCGGTGTAAACTAATTCGTAAATCTAATAATTAATCTGGTTTAATTCAATAAAAAATGTTAACTGCAAATCACCTTCATTTGATGCTGATTTATTTTTATTTAATAAAAATTGACATTTAAAATTTGACTGTAACATCTTTTGAACTGTATTATTGATAGTCGAAAAATAATAGGGAGTAATGTGTAATTTTGTAGCGTCTCGTTGCGTCTGGATTATATTTAAATATTTAAGGAATTGTTAAAATTATTTTAATGTGTCTAAGAATAGGTAAAGTAAAAAATAAACAAGGCAGCGGGAAAATATGTTTTTAGATGTTTTAGATCTTAAATATTTATTATGTATTTTTTTTAATTACCGTATCATACTAAAAATACATAATTACACGGGTACCTTAACCGAATGCAATTTATCGAACACTTTTGTAAAACTTCATGTAATTACTCGGAAACTAAAAGCCGTTAAATGGTACACCAAAATATTATTTTGCCGGCTTGGGGATTCAAGCTCGTTTAAGACAGTGTAAAACATTATTCAATCTTTACAGGGGTCGCTGTTCTTCTGGGTAAAACCACAATGCTTTTGACATGTTGTCCTATCTCTTATTTACTTTACGATAACAGAGCAATATAGTTTTGCCGATTAGAATAGAAGACCCTGGCCGAGTTATAGGTACAGCGACATATAGCGTATATAAGTAGTATGGTTCTGTTTTGTATGGGACACGCTTTATGCGGGTGATATCGCAAGATGCTTCGATTTGCGTGCAGATACGCTGCAGTGCACAGCCATAGATTACAATGGGGAATGCGGCTACGTCAGCAAATATATTCTTTTATACGTGTGTTCTGAGGATTGCCAAGAAGCTTAATAAAAAAATAGGTAATGACATAAAATAAATAACTTAAGACCATCATCAGGGCTGGGATTCTATACGGTAATAACGATATCGTATTTGACGTGTTTCCGTATTGTCAACGTTTTCATAACTCTTATGTCATTTACAATAATGGCGACTGTGACATAAACGATTCTAAAACGTCTCAAACGCGATATCGTTATAACGCTGTAGAATAGAGGCCCAGGTTGCTTGTGTGCTCGTTCACCGTCTCTATAGCATAAACAACAGAAGGCTTCCGAAGCCGTTAAGTACAAACATAAAAATCAACAAGTAATAACTAATTTTCTATTTAATGTCAATTGGTGCCGTCTTAGATGATTTAAGTAGGTATAAACACTTTAATCGCCTGTATCTCAAGAACCAATGATGTCTACTTAGTCGTGATAGTTTTCCTTTAAAATTTGTTATACGTTCTTTCATTTAAGTTTTTTTTCAGAATTTTAGTTATTGTAGTTTTGGCTGTAGGGGCGAAAATTGTGCTTTCAAGCTTAATATTTCATAAACGGATTACTTAATCGAAAAATTGTTGCTACAAATCCGTAATATTTTTAAAGAGCTATCCAACGACACACCACACTATAGGGTAGACGAGAAAATAAAAATACATCCCCACGTGACGTGTACCCTACATTATTTTTTTTACATTTATTTATTTTGATTGTACCACTGTTGGCGTGACTTATATGCACATTCTCTGTTCGGTCGCGATTTGAACCTGCAGTCAATTTAGGCTAAGTCGCTACTATGACGTTTCAAAAGAGTTTATTATTTGTAAACCTACTTGAATAAAGATTATTCTGATTCTGATTCTGATTCATGCATCTCAAATTACAGTTTTCTAGTCCTAAGAGTCTCTGCGCTAGGATGCGGACGGACGATCGGACGGACGGACATGGCGAAACTATAAGGATTAGTTTGACTACGGAACCCTAAAAAACCTAATGTTTGTGGTTTAACATCAATAATAAGTCATTAATGAAATTCAATCTTACGTTAGACGAACAAGAGTAAAGAGTGTTTAAACAACATTAAAAACTCTTAAATTTCAATTTCAATAAAGTACTACGAGTATCATTTTCATACCTACGTCAAATTATAAAAGTTAAAATAAAGCATTATGCCACTGACAAAAAAGTTTGAAATTACTTTTACAATGTTCTTAATTTAGGACATAACATTTCAATATCATATTACCTACTTATAAGTTTATGGAAACGATAAATTAATTAAAAAATCTTAATCCGTGCCACTTTTCAATATTAAGTTCGACCAAATAAACCATAAAACACGTTTCTTGCATCCCACCCTTTAATTTTCTTAACTTTTTTTATTAATCAAATCACACGTTCCGTGTAAATTTAGGACATTTACGCATGCTAGTCAAAAAGAAAGTTTAATACATTAAATATTAGTAGGTATCATATTAAAGCACACTTTAAAGTATATGGCAATATGAATATTACAAAATAAAACTAAAACTACTCCATAATAAAATACTTGCTTGAAGAAAAAATAAACCTAATTAAAAGTAAACTAAAAAATGAAATAAGATTACCTATTATTTTTCTTATTAAAAACTAAAAAAGTATATCCCAGATACCCTTTTTGTTAAAGTATTCAACTTATAATAACTGTATTTATCCATGATTCCTTATTTTAACTTGAAATTGCTTTTTTGCCTTCCATAAGTATTCAAAGAATTCTCATCAGAAATTTACAAGCCGGAGATCTTATAAGTTCTTAGAAGATTAAATTTCAGTGCATTCTGTGCAGGTTATCCCTTTATAAGGCAGATTAATCTTGTAATAATAACCGGTTAAGTGCGAGTCGGACTCGCGCACCGAGGGATTAAGGGTTATTACAAGATTCTGTAACAAAACGACGGTAATTTATTTATTTAACACGTTTTGCACCAAATTTGTAAAGTGTACGAAAGGAATTTATGCTTTAAGCATTTTCTAGCAGTCAACAAAAAAAGTAGGTAAATGCAAAAAAATAGGTAAACAATAAAATGACAACCTTTTTCCTGCGACTAAATTTGGAAACATAATTTAAGTATTTTAATAAATTTGATTAAAGCATCCATTACTCTCGCACTTCTAAAAGGCCCAAAAGTGACAGATTTATCTACACCGATTAAACTATTAGTGATAAAACTATTCCCTTATCTTGCTGGTTATATAACGCGATTTTATCTAAGAGAAAATAATATATCTGATACTTTTCAATAAGACGTAAATTTCAACGTAAATAGAGTAACGACCAGAATTCAGCCAATTTAGAGGAATAAGTCATTCCTTATTGACGATTTTCAGGGTTCCGTAGTCAAACTAGGAATTCTTATAGTTTCGCCATGTCCGTCCGTCCGTCCGATCGCAACCTAGTTCAGAGACTCACAGTACTAGAAAGCTGTAATTTGGCACGAATACTCATAAATACGTCATATTATTATTAGTCACGACAACGAAGTGGTTAAAATAAAATCTTGATTTTTTTTCTTGTCTACCGCATAAAAAATGTGAAAACAATTTATTGGTTTAGACAATTTTTCGATTAAGGGATTCATTTAAGGAATATTAAGCTTTAAAGCGCTAATTTTTGTTAGAGTTAAGTGTGTGTCCCCCCCCCTCTAGAGCCAAAATTACAAATGTCAGAAAAAATCTTCAATGAAAACGCATAAAACAATTTTAAAAGAAAAATTATCATGACTCTATATAGACATCATTACTACTTGGGATGCAGGTGGTTAAAGTGTTTATACCAACTAAAATCAACTATGACGGCACCAAATGACTTTAAATAGAAAATTTGTTAGTTTTTGTTGTTTATTATGTTCGTAGTACCTAACGGCTTCGGAACCCTACACTGAGCATGGTCCGACATGCTCTTACCCGGTTTTTCATACACAAGTTAATGGACTCTAAAATTTGTTACTAGGTAGGTATTATTATTATTTGAAATAATTGTTATGCTGACAATGGTCTGAAAACCGTTTCCATTCCATTCACGTTGCCTGATAAGCGCTGCATACTAGAGATGACATGAATATCATTTGATGTGTTGAATGCCAGCTGCATATCGAAATGAATAGTTTATACCTACTTAAAAATACTTTTTGAAGACACTTTTAAGTTTTTTTTAAACATTTATTTTATTTCATACCTAAGTGTGATCATTATAATACCGTTATGTAGTCCCACATCCCAATTAATATGACACAAACTCTGCTTGAACCATCTGAATGTGCTTCGTCACAGTCGCTCAACTAACTTAATCAAGATTTTTTATTTTTATTATTTATTATTATAAGTACATCCACATCGTATATATTGTAGCACTTCGAAGACATGATTTAGATTGTCGTGATATACACGACAATTACGGAGTACATAACATTCACCATGGAGCAAGAGCAACTGAGTGAAACTAATCTACTTATCTATTAAACGTACTGAGGTGTAACTTTATTTCTATTACAACTATAAAAAACAACAACAAAATCAATAAAAAAAGTAATTAATGCAATTTAGTAACATTAACCCTGTTTCCGTGTGGTTGCCGGGTTAGAATAGTGCCACTCCATGTCTTTCCGTGGATGTCGTAAGAGGCGACTAAGGGAATAAGGGCTTGTAGTACTTTTAGGCGATGGGCTTGCAACCTGTCACTAATACACTGGTAAACATCTTAGCCTGATTGTGAAAAATGTGGTTACAGAATTATCAACAAGTTTTTTAGAGTTGTTGATAATTTGGTAGCTCTGCCTACCCCACTCTGGGAATAAAGGCGTGACTTTATGTATGTATGTAGTAACAATAAGTGAAAACTAACAAGAGAGATAATTTTGAATTTCATTGGAATGAGCCGGTCATGGTAGATATCTTTCGAGTCATTTCTGTTTACAGCAGCTTTGTAATGTTTACAAGTTCGTACCATTAGCGAGATAATTATTTCATCGCCACCCTTGAAATAGGTACCGTCAAGGATTGTGATTAGCCTGTTAGTGCAAAATGTGGTTACAGAAATATCAGTAAGTCTTTAGAGTTGTTGGTATTTCTGTAGCTCTGCCTACCCCACTCTGGGAATGAAGGCGTGATGCTATGTATGTATGTAAGGATTGTGGTTTTCATAAACACATCGCTGTCAGCGCTGCATCGAACGAGTTTATCCGCTAAGTTTAAGTAGTCCCGCCGGAGCGTACAAAACACATTTTAGCGCGTGCCATCTGAATTAAGCAGCTTTATACGATTGTGAGTTCTACTCACCTGTGAAGTGATGGTGTTCAGATGCTTGTCGAACGAACTGTTGATCCTTTATTGATCGAGTCAAAGGAGTTCCGGTGGCCATCACTCGTCGTCAGCATCAGTTATACTTCACCATATCACTGAAGGTACTAAAATCGCCATATGTATTCCTATAATATTTGAGGAGTTCCTTCAATTTCTCCAAGATAACATCAGTTTAAGAGCAGAGCTGAAAATCGTTTTTTTTTTAAACTGGTCTAGCGGTCTTCGAGTCATCTGGGAACATACATAAAAAATAATCCCGACGAATTGAGAACCTCCTCCTTTTTGAAGTCGGTTAAAAAGTATCAAACATTGGGAGGTGTCTAGACTAGCTAATATTATACAGTTAAGTCAAGACTCCTCTTCTATAACAGCCTCAACATTATAAACAAAAGAAGTACACTTATTTTGAATAAACGCAAGTGATAGTGCAATATCGCGCGAACGACGACGAACAAATTTAATAAAGTGCAATACACCTTAGCAGGTAAAATTTTAAATTAAAGTTTTTTTTTGTTAACAAAGGAATCATAATAGTTGATATCCTATTTTATGAACCATTATATGTATTCCATAAGTATGTTTGTACGTGCTTGCGAAGTAAATAAACCAGTTCGCCAAAGCACTTTACGTAAAGCGCTAACAATACAAAGGACAAGATAACCAAAAAAAGCCGTGCTAAACCGGCTTCGCCACCCTTTGGGCACGCTTATTAGTATAAAAACGCGGTACCGTTTCGCCACCGCTCTCAGTACGTTTACGGCTTAAGTTTGGAGCTCTATGGCGTAAGCATTAGTATTTTTTAAACGATTACGGTTACAAAATTTATTTTTTTATAAGGAGAAGTCACACGAGCACTCAGGCTACCTGAGGCCCGTTTCACGAAGCTACAAGTTACAAATTACAAACGGAAGTGTCTTTCTACCTCCTATTGCTAGAAAGAGAAAACCACTTTCAATTTGTAACTTGTAGCTTCATGAAACGGGCCACTGATGGTAAGTGGGATCTGAGGCCGATAGACATTTGAATTCTCAAGATTACAATCTTCAGACAGCAATCCAAAATGAATTCCTCTATGCCAATTTTATCGGTCAGGGGGTAGGCTTGTTTTCACTCTATCAATTAATGGATTTATATGAAGGTAATTAAACCATCCATCCATCCATTACATGGATGCTTTCATTCCCAGGGTAAGAAAGGCAGAGCTACAGAAATACCATCAACTCTAAGAAGGCTTATTAGTAATTTTGTAACCACATTTTTCACAATCAGGCTAAGATGTTTACAAGTATATTAGTGAGTCCATCGCCTAGCAGTACCCCTTATTCCCTTAGTCGCCTCTTACGACATCCACAGGAAGTTATGGAGTAGCACTATTCTAACCCAGTTGCCACACGCATTAGCATTATCACTACTCTTTAGCCACTGGGTTTTGGTTGGCTTAATACTTTTTCATAAATGGGTAATCAAAGTGAATATTGCACTATAACTATTAAACTAGATAATCATTTTAATACAGTACGAGTAACAAGACGGGACCCTGTCGAATCCGTTACCCCTGGGACCTTTTGTTCAATTACCCCTCTCCGTAGCCTGACCTTTTAGGAGGTGGATTACGAACGTCTGCCCTGTCTTAAGCTGAACTTACATGGGCCATTTTTTTCATCAATAATTGCCTGTCAACAGCACGCATATCTCATTCTATTACACTATATTAGAGTAAGACAACTATTGTTGCCGTTAAAATTTGCCCGTCAGTAAAACTTTAATGGATAAAGTATGAATGCACCAACTATTTAGCTATAAAGGTTGTTTCAGAAACAGACGTAAATATTAAGGGATAATACAAATAAAACATTCATTTATGAATACCTTCTTAGATGATGATATTGCCAAAAAGGGCACATACTTAATCGTAATAAAAAAGAACTGACAGTGACCCAGACATCACTTTACGGCTATTAGTATAATGAAATAACCCGATATTAGTCCTGTTGACTCACGCTTGGCATGTCTATTACTATGATTGAACATTTCGTGTTTATCTAAGCCGTATTTATTCAACGGTACAAGGGTTACAACATTAAATCATCTATTCAGACAGATAGCTCTGATTCGCTGGCCTAATTTTTGTGTTTAGAGAGTAACCAAGCCAGAAGTTTATGTGCTTAAAACATTCTTGTATCTTTCAATCTATGTACCTTCTTGTTTGTCTGTTTGTCACGAATAATATGTTTCTTTCTATCTAAACTAAAGTAACAGCTTGCAGACTCGTAAAGCAGATTAAAGTACCTACCGCTTTTGGTCGAGTTGCGACTAAATAACTAGTCCAACGATGAATTGAAATGCAAGAAAGGGGAATCATCTAGCATGTCCGGGAATCCGCTAAAAATCGACGACGTGGCACCTGTGGCTCGTCGACACACGCCGAGTTGGTTTCTTGTAATCTACAAATGCTCGTTAAACTACGAATGCGATTGGTGGCCGACATGTTTACCAAACCCAGTGTGAAAACTTCGTAAATAAACTGTCAAACAACTTTCCCGCTCATCCGATTTCGCTTATGCTCATAGCATCTGCAGTTATTTCTTAATCGGATTACTTATGTAAAGCCTTTTAACTATAGAAAACAAATATAGCAAACCGGTTCAACTAAAATACAGTTGATTGATAAAGGTATTGTAACAGAAACGGTACAATAATTAGGGGATGAGAATCAGATATAACTAATAAGCTGTAATAAGCTTCATATAATTGGATTGATGAGGAAAACGGGCATTTCTCGAGCTGAGGAATACTTAATCAATAATGATTATAGCGAGATAATACCAAATAAGTGCCGAGTAACTGTTCCGTTTTCCACTCTCAACTCAATTATTACTTAATGAGAGTAGAGATTGAATCGGATTTTAGTAATTATAGGAGAGAAAGGAGGGTAACGATTTCTGATCGTTGTTGTGATGACTATGTGATGAAAATTAAAGATTGTGTTTATTTATTTATATAAGCATTACTTTACTTTGGCTTGTTTATAAAATATCCCTCGCTTTAGTGTTTAATTTCAAACATGCAAGCGTTAGTTTTTGGTATTTTTTGGTTTATGTACCGGTAGTCGATTGATTAAAATGAAAAATCTGTGAAGTCGTTGGTAATGCACATAATACTTTTGAATATAATTATTATTGTTACAAAGGCTTAATACTATTGCGGTAACTTTAACTCTCGTTTTGTAACAAGTCCGATATCGATTTCGGACTCGTCTGTTATTTTTCAAAAAATACATTACCAAGAACTTTCTGAATGTCCTTTCCTGTAGGTAACAAAACTACGCAGCCCGCTTTACATGTTTTTTTATAAACACCAGCCATGACAATGTAATAGCGAGTTAATTTTGTCAAAATTAATATTAAATACTTAGTTTAATTTAGGTTTGTTAGAAGCTCTTATAAATTATTAATAAGAAACGTTTGCCCTGGAGAAAATCCCTTTTTGAAGATCCGACAAGACACTTAACAAAGTACTTACATATATAATTTTTTAATTTCTTAAAGACGGGCTACTTTGTTTCTTTGGCCGTTATAGCTTCTTGCCTCCCTAGAACTTACAAAAATAACGATGGTTATTGTATCATTCGTTTTTGTGTATGCCTGTATTTCAGAAAGTATGTCGTTTGTGAATATCTCGCCATTTTCATTTTCTTGTAATATTTTGTGTTAATGTAAATTAATGTCTTTTAAAAATTTAAAATGTTTGGTCGTCCTTATTATAAACTTGTTGTTACTCGCAACTAGATTCCGTTTATAGCTCTTTTCTTCCGGAATAAAAAGTATTCAATGTCCTTCCCCGGGATGTATTATATTTATGAATCTATCTATCTTATCTATGCCTATCTAAAAGCGTTTGGCAATCACCCATTTACAGTTGAATAATAGATGCATCACCACTGATGAATGAGGGTAATTTGTTTGTTTTCGTTTGGTATTTCCTGTTGCTTCACCTTATAACTTTGTTTACCTTCTAAATTATTCGTAGTTAATCTTGATGATATTGATTACTTAAACAGATTTAACAATAACATACTACCAATTTAAGTAACTTTTGAGTAATTTATAGTTGCCAAAATTATTAAATTTGCTTTAATTAAAACCTTAATGAAATCTTATTTATTTATTAAAAATTAATCAAAACGCCAACGTTGTCCGACCCGTCGACTACGTTAAATATAAAATAAACATTGAAAAAATTGCAAAGTTCATTAAAAACGTACCTGTCATGTAGTTGACGGTTTATAAAAAGAAAATAATAAAAGTTGTTGAATACCTGCAAATTTAAAAAGATATGCGTATGTGAGGGTTACTAATTTTTAGTATTATACAAGTAGCTTATTGTTGTTATGGCGTCTGTGAACCGATGATAACGTAGTTCTTCAAATTATCTCTACTATTATTAAATTTGATCTGCTAAAGCAATATCAATCATGAAATCATGAAATCCTACTAATATTATAAATGCGAAAGTTTGTGTGTCTGTCGCTGCAACATCTGGACGGATATAAATCTGGAATGAAGACAGCTTACACCCTGGATTAACACATAGACTACTTTTAATCCCTAAAAATTTAAACGTTCCGTGGGAATAATGATGATCGAAATCAACGTTGAAAAAGTCGCGGGCAGAAGGGTTATTCTACTTTTTAGCGCATAATAATCATTGGTGAAATTAAAGGCATTTTTAGACATTTTTTTCACGTAAATTTGACTTATATTGAAACTGGATAGTTCAAAACAAAACACTTTAAATTTATTGATATTTTATCAGGAAAAGTTGGTAACACAGCGGAAAATACACTTTTTCCATACAAATGGCGGGGACATGCGTGACCACTATGTTACCTACTATAAAGTTAATTATAGTGATTTTTTAAATGTAGTGATAATTTTAAATGTAAGCCAAGTTGTGTAACTATTTCAATATTAAATTACAAAACCGAGCACTGTAACGTTTTTATAAAAATATTATTTGAAGAGCACTTGTCAAAAAATCGACCTGCGCTTAAAAGTAGAATGACCCAGAAGCTGTGCGCAAGAGGAAAATTGTCATGGTTACCTTTGTTCTACATAGAAACACATTTCCAATGAATTATCATTATTCTTATCACTTACATTTTGCCATTTTTTTTAAAACACCTTTATAAAGTCAATCGCAAAACTAATGAACTCGGTCGAATAAAGGAAGACATTACACACGACTAAAATAAAGAGAAACCGCCCGCCAATGTATGTAAAATTAAACAGTGCTAATCAAACAATGGAATCTCAAAAATATAATTATCTGCTTTGCATTTCAGTAGTTCACTGCACTTTGTGGCATATTCACAAACAGAATATTTTAACATGGCCGCCATATCTGGTTTCGTGTGGCTTATTGTATTTTAAAAGCAATTTATGGAAGCGAAACATATTAAGCCTTATTCAATTTCAGTAAAGTGATAAAGCTTGATATTTTGAGAGATGTTTTCATAATTGAGTTCGAAGTTTGAACGTGAGCTTAACAGGTAAAATTAAATTGACTATTTGACTAAATTGATTGCCTTAGTAATTAAGGCAATCAATTTAATGTTGTTCATTGAGTATTTAGTAGACGATTAAAAAGGAATGAATGGGTAAATTACTACAACTATAAATACATACGATATACTTCTAAATCACTAAAAAGTTTTTTGGTTAAATTTCAAAATATTTTAGTTGAGGACTTATTTGATACAACTTTATTTTACTTTCATTATGTAACGAGAACTAATCATACAATCATATCGTTATAAGTAGCTGCACGCTTTAGTCCTTTGTCACCCTAACGTCGTGTCTGATCTGCTGCATTAATCAAATGTGTAAAAGCAACAAGGTCCTAAAATGTGCAGGTATAATGAGGCCGACTGTTCACGTAGCAGCATAAATAGATTGTCTGTGTTTACCCTCATTTGTTATTGATGTATCTCTGTCAAACCAAGAAACACGGTTGAGCCCAAATATCCCCCAATATGTAATCCGGGGGTCTTAATAAACAAGAACAGAGCGAATAAATATAGCAAACGAAACTATCAATGTCGGTCAGCAGCTGTTGTCGATCATAACGCAATCATTCCGAGGATCAGGGTTGTTGGGAGTATTGGGCTGCTAAACGAAAACATATTTTCTAACATGTTTTAGAACTTTGTATTTCTTTTAGCTATTTGGCTTTTGTATATAGTGTGTCCCTGGATAAGGTGCTCAAACGAATAGGGATGAAAGTAGATGCAATGTCAAAGCCAAAAAAAAAAGAAAGTTAAATGCCACTTGCGTAGACACCCTTGCGCCGTCACACCTTCCCGGAACAAGTATTAGGGCTGGTTTCGCGGCGGAGTTAGCGGAGACCCTCAAAAAGTGGAAATACAGTCAACTTAATCGAAGTTACGTATTTGAGCCTTTTAGGGTAGAAACCGTAGGACCGTTGGGGCCAGGAGGAGCACACCGTATTTTTAAAGACCTTACTAAGCGCCTGGTCGACGCAACTCGTGACCAAAATGCTGGCTTTTAATTAGCACAAAGATTAAGCATTGCCATTCAACGTGGCAATGTAACCTTTACAAAAATTAAAAATGTTAGCTATATTAATATTTAACTGAAAATTAACATAATATTCAAAAACAGCGCTTTACCAAATTTGATAATTGTATAATGCTGTTAAACGATTAAACATTTAAGCGTGAAACAAAACTTAAGAACTTAATGACGTAATGACTTAATTATTAAGTTAGCGAGAATTCTTGAGCGCGTTTTAATTCGAGGTAGGATTTTGGAGGAAATATCCTCGAGGAAAATAATGGAGGGATTCATGGAACAATGACTGAGTATTAAAAAATAACGGGCATTTTTTGCGGTGTAAAGTTTTAATGACGCAGAATGCCAGTTTTTAAATCCTGAACTTTTAGCTTGAACATGTTCGAGTAATCTCTGATATTAATGAATGCCGCAGAAAAGGCAGGTTTATGCCTTCGTTGTTTATTGGTACTTGACATTTAATAACAATTATCTGTATTAGTCGCAGTATTGAACAAAACACTAATCGTACTCGTATTTGTTATGTATGTACTAGTATATAAAGATGTTATTGTACTATAACAGTGGCAAAATGGCGAACGTATCCCTTTAAGGGATCTCTTTCAGTGAACCTTTGGACGAGTAAAATGTAGCAAACAATAGACAAATACTAATGTACAAAATATGGATGAGAGCAAACAATAGAAATTGATAACGGACTTGTTATTTATTACTACAGAGTACCTACTTATATTTATTTTTTAAGATGCGAATCCTTACGTATTAATGAAAAATGTATATTCAATACCTACTAGTACAATTACCAAACTGGGCATGAGCATGTCGGACCATGCTCAGTGTAGGGTTCCGAAGCCGTTAAGTACATACTACAAACATAAAAAACAACAAGTAATAACTAATTTTCTATTTAAAGTCATTTGGTGCCGTCTTAGATGATTTTAGTAGGTATAATCACTTTAATCGCCTGTATCTCAAGAACCAATGATGCCTAATTATTTATTCGTGATAGGTTTCCTTTTAAATTAGTTTTATGCGCTTTTATTTAACTTTTTTTTTCAGATTTTTAGTTTTTTTTAGTTTTGGCTGTAGGGGGGTGACTGACACCTTGACTCTAACAAAAAGTAGCGCTTTGAAGCTTAAAATTTCATGAATGGAACTTGATCCAAAAATTGTTATCACAAACCTACAATATTTTTGATATGCCTATCCAACGACACCCTACACTATGGGGTAGACGAGAAAAAAAAAACATCCCCACGTTAAATGTAGGGGAGTTAACCTTTTCTTACATTTTATTGTACCTCTTTGTTAGCGTGACTAATATTCAAGCCGAATTACAGCTTTCTAGTACTAAGAGCCTCTGCGCTAGGCTGCGGACGGACGGACGGACATGGCGAAACTATAAGGGTTCCTAGTATGACTACGGATAACTTAAAAAAATTACAGGTATGGGAAGGTAAATGACCGCCAGGATATTGACGAGTCGAAGGCTACCAGAGCTGTCCAAAGGAGAAGCGCAATAACAATATTACTGAACACAGTCAGTTATTAAGGAAATAAGATTCTGATTGTGCAAAATGTGGTTACAGAATTATCAACAAGTCTTTTTAGAGTTGTTGGTATTTCTGTAGCTCTGCCTAGCCCACTCTGGGAATGAAGGCGTGAAGTTAAAAAATAATCATTCATCATTATCATATTCTAATAAAGATAATTCGGAACAGAACACAACCATTGTTTATCTTGGTGAGTTTGTCTACTTCTAAAGATCAACTTAACCAATTTGTCTCTGATTCACATAATTCGCTACCCTTTAAAAGTATTCGTACTTCAATCTGGAGCTCTCATACAGTGGTCTGGGCCCAGCAAATCTTACAAAGGGTCCTAATAGTGTAATTTTTACTTTCTACGTAGTCCCTTTCGGTAAATTTCTTCTTTGGAAACCTGTGATGTTTTATTCATTGACATATTTCGGGGCCGAGGAAAGTTATTGACAATGTTGGACCCTTCGCCTAAGGGATTTGTTCGTTTTTCCTCGAATATTATGAATATTGGTGCTTAAATATAATATTCATATTCTGGACAATTTGCAAATGTAAAGCTTGAAACGTATGCTAGTATTTCTAATAGCTTACTTAACTTTGTTTATAGTGGCGTAAGAAACACGCAAAGTAAGTTTTTCACAAAAATGGATTGCACGGGATAAGACAACCGGTGAAATTACTGGCATTCAAGCATTCCACCTTAGCCCTCAGGGTTGGCAACGTATATGGGTTTTAGGATTGCAGTCTTGAGAATTCAAATTTCAATGGGTCTCTGATTCCACTTACCATCAGGTGGCCTGAGTGCTCGTGTGCCTTCTCCTTGCCATATTTTTTTATCGTGAATGTAATTTTAGTACTGTTGTTTAAGTACTACTGTGATTTTTATGCAACAGTTACTTATGTCCAAACATTATCTTTAAAACAAAGTTAAAATGAAACTTTATAAACGAAAATTCGGGTTTAAAATATTTATACCATAAATGCTTTTTAACACTTAATTTATGAACCACAGAATATTTTTTATTAAGTGAACTTATAACAGTTTTTATTTACAGAGACGAAGCGATCATAAATAACAAAACTGTCTCCTATTGTTGCTTTTAAAAATGGGTAACGGGTGACATTTCAAACTGCACATACCTATTCAGGTTTTTAATAATCGTGTGCAATTATGAAGAGTTGTAATATTAACGTTATTAACGTGTGGTTAAACTTTAAAGGGTTTTTAGGCTTTGCGATAATTATAATCACTTCCATTTTTCTTATTTTTCAAAAGTTATGTAATTGTAGTGTTCGTAATTTAAAGGGATTTTCACTCTTAGTGAATTAAATGCAAACAATAACTATTTAAAATAACAAAATTAATAAATAAAGTTGTTCTTCTGATGATATTTAATGATCTAAAATGCTGTTGATAATGTAAATTAATATTAGAAATGATCAAATCATGCTTAGGTCAAAAGCGGTATAATCAGCTATTCAAATATGAAAGGTCCAAGCAGTGAAATGACAGCTATAAATGATTCTTATAGCTCTATCTATTTCACTATTTGGAATTTTTCAGATTATAACAGCTTTAACAACCTACAAAAGTGGTCATCTACGTAATACGTTATGACGTCCATATGTCAGCAAATTTACATTCCTAAACACATGGGCAGTAAAAAATTAAATGACTTTCGTAGTATTCTTCATTTAGAAAGTACTTAAAACAGTATTTGATCTGTGAAGAACGATTACGGAAGCGTTAGGTCCACTCTTAGTGTTTATGTGTACACTGGTACTGTTTTATGGGCCATAAGTGTTCGTTTCCTATAACTTGGAATATTACTGCTAATTGTGTTTGGACTGTTATTAGTTTATACATGAGACGGGAATATGGGCCGCGGTGGTGTAATTTTGTTGGGTTAAGAAGATAATTTGAGCACGTTAATGGTATTTGGTAGTTTGTATGTTCGTTACAAGGCGGGTTATAGGCAAGTTGCATTGACAAAACCAAATTATTATAGAATATTAGCTTCTGTTGGTAACTCTGTCCGTTATTATTTATAGATTTTCCTCAAAAACTGTTTAATTGTTTTGAATAAAAAGTTCCCTACACCCTTCTCCATGCCATTATATATCGTTTTTTTTACCAAATTTGGCGATCAAAAAACAATGACACCTTTTAATTTATAACAATAAAGATAACAGTTTATAAGGCCTAGTTTTTACTGTCCTATACTATCCATCTGTCTGTCAAAGAGCTGTACTTCATGAACCCTAATAAGTAGAGAGTTAAAATGTTCAGTGAGTGTGTTTCTATCGCCAACACATCAAAAAAATAATTAAAGAGAGCCCCTAAACAAGAATGGTACGGAATCCTTCGTGTCTGACTCGCATTAGCCCGTTTTTCTAAAGCTGTTAAACTTACATACATACACATACGTACCACCACGCCTTCTTTCCCAGAGTGGGGTAGGCAGAGCTACAGAAATACCAACAACGCTAAAAATACTTGTTGGTAATTCTGTAACCATATTTTGCACAAACAGGCTAAGATGTTTAACAGTGTATTAGTGATAGGTTACAAGCCCATTGCCTAAGAGAAGAACTGTAGAACTTATTTGTCGTAATTCCCCATATCAGCCATTTTTTTCCTGACTAGTGTTTCAATTCACAACGGCACACCCTCCTAAGTATTTAATTTTTACGTATGGACTTATGTCTGTTACAATTCTACAAAATTGAAAATTTTATGATGTCAATAACGTAAACATTGCACGTGGTGTTGAGAGGGTATTCTCCGATCCCCTCTCTCGCTTGGCTGGCTTCGTACCTTCCACCTGCGCGATAAAGATAACTGGATATATTCAAATCCATATTGTTACTTCATGAAGATAAGAATAGATTTTCGACAAACTCTAATTTGGCTACGACTCTGGTGAGGTAGGAAAAGCACGACGTATGGAAACTTAATAAAGTTCTCAGATCGACCTAAACTGACCGTTATCAAATTGTTGCGTCACTTTTCAATAATTTATTACTATGTCGTCGTAGCAGTTGAGTTATTGCTGTTAAAAAATTACCACTCTTACCTTTAGAGGCTTCATTATGTGACAGATGCACAGTGAACTTCTACGCATAAGCGCAAAAAAGCAGTTTTAGTCCGTTGAATACATACATACATACATAAAGTCACGCCTTTATTCCATTTATATCAGGCTAAGATGTTTGCCAGTGTATTAGTGACAGGTTGCAAGCCCATCGCCTAACAGTACTACAAGCCCTTATTCCCTTAGTCGCCTCTTACGACATCCACGGGAAGACATGGAGTGGCGCTATTCTAACCCGGCAACCACACGGAAAAACAAACAAACAAACAAACAAGTTGAATAATAACTAAAATATATGCAATACGTTAGTAGTTCATTGGGATGTCAAGTATTGACCAAAACTTTATTATTAATACCCGTAATAATCGTGACGATAGTATGAACAATGCTACAATAGTTATTATACAATTTTTATTATTATGCAACGACCGTGACAGAGTTTTGCTATTAAACACCATGAAACTATGATACCACAATACAAAAAAGAACGAACGCAATGTACCTAACTACCTCAGCAAACAGGAAAACAAGATTTTGCGGAATATAAATAGTAAAAGCATTATCCATTTCTCTGCAAACTTCATGTGATCCTTACACAATTTATTGCTGGTTAAACGAATTCCTTAAAACGTATAAAAGATATTTAATAAGTATGCATACATTATTTAATTAACTTATCAACTCGTACGAGTTGCTTAAGCATAAAAATCATTGTTAGTAACCAAACTCGATGTAATAATGTAAAAAAAATACATCGCTTAACTGTTATGTAATCATAAAAAAATGGCGGCGCTATTTCAATGTATACCTATGCCAAAATACAGCGACAGACGGACAGGGCGAAACCATAAGGATTCTTTGTTGACTTCAGAACCCTAAAAAGCTATAAACGATTAAATGGCTATATACATCATCAGGCTTATTTGCAAAATTCAATACATTCGTTTCGGAACGAACCCGAACGTTTGCGCTTTACTAGTCAATACTGCTATCACATGGATTTTCCCACGGTGGAAAATTCGGATATTTCGTTTTTCCTTCCCTGTATCCCATTTTTACTAAACAATTGCTTTTTAAAGCTTCACATTATCAAAGGAACGTCTTTATCACGTACGTAAAAATGAGTTGATTCAATATTAAATAGATCCGTTTCTGATATGCTTGGACCTTTTTATTCAACATTGTTGTGTTCAAAAAGAACAGAACATATTTGATTAAGTACATTGTAAATACAGGGTATTTTTTTAATAAGTGTATAAATTTGAATATTTGCTTCGCTATTGTTAATCTATAACACATGTTGTGTTATTTTTACTCTAGCTTAAAAAATATTAGGGATATTGCCGATTCAATGATTCCACTAACTTAACGATATTCATGGACCCTCTAATACAGGGGTGCGAGGAGAGGAGTGTTGTTAAGTAAGTTAATAAATGAAATTTCAAATTTAGAATATCAGTAGGAGAGGGGCTTGCTGTCTGATAAGCTGTACATGAAATTTCAAATTTCGAATATCAATACAGTGTATAGCCTTCCTACAGCTTGACAACCCATGTAATCATGTCTAGTGTGACTTTGTGTCCATACGAGAAGGTAAAAAAGAGATAATATCCAACAAAAAAAAAAAAAATTGAACTCGTTTTATTATCGCTGATGTCTTAAACGGGAAAGTTAAAAACCATGTTACCTAGTTTTCGTAAGATTTCGATTAAACAGGCTTTAATTATAAATTGTGGCCAAGTCGGTCCATATCGACGCTTGAAAGGTGAAATGGGATAAGCGACCAAATGGTAACTTTACAGGAGAGCCAAAAAACCGCACAAATTTTTGAAAAAAAATCATTATAATTTATTTAGTTAGCCGATTACAAAAATTCAACTTTGAACATGATCATGGCGGTGTTTTTTATACATTGTGTTCAAAACATTACCCAAAAATGTATTATTTTAGGATTTAGTGTAGCTTACGCAAATTGATCTCAAAAACTGCAGGAGGTAAAACTAGCTAACCAAAATATGTGATGAAAAATTATTCAAGTAAAAGAGTCTAACCGGAAAAAGGAAATGAAAAATAATTAGTAAAAACTATCCGAAACAAAACATTTCAAATTTAATGGCAAGGTTAGATTATACTAATGTCATTATTAGCCAGAAATTAAATCAAGACAAATAATCTAACTACTATGAGCGACAATTTTAAACTTCAAAATATTTTATCTAAGCTAAAACTTACCAGTCATAATTAATTCTCTTCTAAATCAATCAATACCAAAATTCAAGTTATTGATGAAAAAAGTAAATAAAACAACTGTTACGAATGTTAATGGGTCTTTAATAAAAAGGAACTGAAAAAATCCAGATGAGCAAACAAATATAGGTACTTCACATATTTGAGATAAAAATAAACAAATAAGGTAACTACACAATCATTAGAGATAAAAAAAAGTTACAGTCAAACAATTTGTCTCTAATACTCAGAGTAACTTTAGAGTTTTTAGTATGAGTGTAAATTGTGTTAGTTTAAAACAATGTAAATTATATTTATAAAAAAATGGTCACTCCAGTCCAGATCTAATCACAATCATAATGAGATCAAAAAACTGTAGTCTGTAGTACACACTCCTCTCTCCTCCCCTATATATAAATGTCACACAGACCTAAGTAACATGTACTACAAAAAATATTATATCATTATCATTTATGTGTAAAATTACTTACGATGTTGTAGTACAGCTCGATCGATTTGAGTACCTACACGGAGAAAGTGTCACGCGTGTTGCTTAGACAGTGTCTCGAAGCGTACTGAATTTAGATAGATGGCGTTTGAGTGATGCAGAAGCTTCCGCGGACAGTGCGTATGCGACGCTTATATATTTTAGATGGGTAATAACGGACTTCACAAATACATTCTATTAATACAAATACGTTCTGTTTTAGAAAACAATAATAGAAAAAAATATCTAAAAACCAGCACGTATGAAAATTACGTGTTATTTAAAACGATCTACTCAACGGTCTAGTTTAGATTTATATCCAGGAAAAAAAGAATAAGCGACAGCAATGATTAAAAATTATATCAAGTAAAAAAGGATAAGCGACATTGCTCTCGAAAATAAATATCAAGTAAAAGGTGATAACCGACAATAGTGCGAATAAAGACGTTTAAGTTATTTGATCTAAGCCAACTTTTGTTTTTCTGTAGATATAGGTAAAATGATATACTGGAAATAAAAATACGTTATACGATGAGGTAATAATATATAACCGACAAATAAAAAGATAGTTGTAAAAAAGCCAAACAGTCTAAGTTACATTTTCTAAAAAAACATTTTATCTAATCTCCAATATTCAAAAATCTGTAAAAAAAGACGTCGCTTAGTAACAAAAATAGATCAATGTTTCTAAAAATCACCGATGGGATAAGCGACACAAAAATCGTCATACGGCCACGAGACCTAGCTCAAGCGACGCAGAAAAATCTGCTGATTTTAATGATGTATATAACTCAATATCACAAAAAAATTCGCTTATCCCATTTCACCTTTCAAGCGTCGATATGTTAAGGAGCAACGATGCTACAAACAAACACACAGGTACACATATCTAAACGCCGAGAGGGCTTCCATCCACAGGTAGTCGAATTTTCAATGGTTTGGACGCAGCGATTTGATCATTAGGGTTCCGTAGTCAAACTACGAACCCTTATAGTTTCGCCATGTCCGTCCGTCCGCAGCCTAGGGCAGAGACTCTTAGTACTAGAAAGCTGTAATTTGGCGTGAAAATACATATTATATTAGTCACGCCAACAAAGTGGTACAATATTATTTTTTTAGTGTACCTCCCCTACACGTAACGTGGGGATGTAATTGTTTTTTCTCGTCTACTCCTTAGTATAATAGGGTGTCGTTGGATAGGTGTTTCAAAAATATCGTGGGTTTGTGAAAACAATTTTTCAATCAATAGGGATCCGTTTAGGAAATATTTAGCTTTAAAGCGCTAATTTTTGTGCTCTTTGACTCAAGTTCCCCCCCCCCCCCCTCCCTACAGCTAAAACTACAAATACTAAAAATCAGAAAAAAACTGATATGAAAGCGCATATAACGAATTTAAAAGGAAAACTATCACGACTAAGTAAACATCATTGGTTCTCGAGTTACAGGCGATTAAAGTGTTAATACCTACTAAAATCATCTAAGACAGCACCAAATGACTTTAAATAGAAATTTTATTATTACTTGTTAACTTTATGTTTGTAGTAAGTACTTAATGGAAACAAAACCCTACACTGAGTATGGTCCGACATGCTCTTGCTCGTTTTTTTTTATTCGCACCGCCAAGGACATGAATGCTATCCCTACATCTGTATTCCCGGAATCATACCTATAACCTTGGTATTTTCAAGGCAACAGTGCATAAATACTTTTTTTTTCTGGGTAGACTTGTCCCAACTTCGACCTCATCGTCACTATACCCGGAGATACTGAGATCAAACGCAAACCCATTTTCCATAAAAAAAAATACGTAAACAGAGACACAAGTAAAACTCTTTTTCTGTCGGTAATCAAAAAATAATTATTGTATAGGTTTAAGCTTTTTCCGTAACGGAACGTTACGTGCCTATTTTGCGTAACTTGCAATTACAATTTGTTTTATAAACCAAGAGAACCAATTACAGATACAACGTTACATAAAAGCCGACTGACATCTCTGGTCACTGCATCTGACAGATGTTTGCAACGTCTGTCTCATTATATTGCTTCCGTTGGCACATCTTTCTTCATGGTCATATAAACATTGGTTTGTAATAAGCAGTGGTTGTATTATAAACTGTCAAAGCCTGCCAGTTTCAGCCCCTTTTCGCCCCTTACAATGGTTTTATTACTTAACATATAAGCCATCTAAACGCGGATTACTCGTACTTTAGGCTACGGGGTATCATTGCCCATTGCATATTTAATATAACATTATATTGTAAATGTTATGCCAGAACTAGGCCGCTTATACAGGCCTACTTACCTGTGCAGGGTCCGTCGGGATCGCTACCACCATCTTATCCATTAACCACCCGCCAAGCAACAGTGTTCGCATTGTTGTGTTCCGGTGTGGGGATAAGACAACCGGTGAAATTACTAGCGTAAAGGCATTCCATCGTAGTCCTCAGGGTTGGCAACGCATTTGAGGTCTTAGGATTATAGTCTTGAGAATTCGAATGTCTATGGGTCTTAGATTCCACTTACCAATTAGGTCTGAACTTCTTTCATTAATTTGTATTTGTACAAGTACGCAGGGATCGTTTGTAAAGCTAAAGTGGCGATAATTAGATAGCTGACCTTTATAAATCCCCTAGCCATTTCTTAATTATACCTACTTAAAATGGGATGGATCAGCTATTCTCATAATGAGCTTCGCAAAGTCCTGGGGATCTATTAGCCTTCTGCAGGATCTCCACTGAAAAATCTACCAAAAGGAATATTTTTTTATATCATTCAAAAACTAATAAAAACCAGGATTCGTGTTTCAAAGGTTGCGTATAACAAGGTTGTATATATTTACCTTCTTATTCATAAACGTGAGCGTTGTTCCTTTCTGTTTAATGGAAGTGTTACAATGACAGATAAAGACAAAGCGTAATATTTAGCACACTTTAGCTATTGTACATTTATGAATAAGAGAGCAGGTGTTCTAAAAGTGTTCCATCCCTAAAAAGTATGAGATCCAAGGGAATAGAAAACAATAGGCCATTTTAAATAGTTGTGAAATGTTAATTTAGCGTCTAGGTGACGTAAAACTGCAAAATATGTAAATGGCCCATTCCATGTTTAAGCTCCAATTAAAGTTTAACGAGAGTTGTTGTGGAGTTTTAAGTTTTTAATGAAGGTATTTAAAAAACTTAGGTTCTCGCATGGCAAAACTAAAGTTTGATAGATACGAACGAGTATATGGAAAATAATGTTGTGCTGACCCCATGTGTAGCATAAGGGCAGGCTTTTACTTATAAGGCAATTAAAAAGAAAACAGATTTTAGTCCCTAGGGAGTAATATGTCACTTTAGTCCGCCTATGCATGGTATGAGTCATTTTAGAGCGTGAGAAGTGAAAATATATTTAAATAGAGAAATACATCGTTAAATACGTATAAAGATTGAAGACATAGGAACAAATACCCGCGCTCATCACACAAATATTGAACCTGAGACCGATAGTTTCATAGGCAGGGAGGGTGTTTAACCTAGCTGATAGGGCTAACGTGTCACCAACTAAATCTAAGGACCGGTTTGCCAGCCACCTTCAGAACTGGCTATAATTTCATCATCACCCAATGGATTTGCATTTGTTTACGTGTTTGGAAGGGTATCTTTTTAAAACGCATAAAATGGTTTATTTCAGGCCTTACGTATTTCCTTTAAGACTGGAAATACAGAACTTAAAAACATCTATGTAGTAGACATGTATACATATATTTTATATTATTAAAATTCTAGAAACCGTTTTTTCTAAAAGCCACTCAATATAGACCCGGAAAACTAAGTAAAATTAAGAATATAAAATATAGGATCGTAAAATCACAAAAATGGAAATAACTCATAAATAAAATTCCATATGATTATTAAACAATATGAAGAAAAACCAAATTTCGATTTTGTAGTACTTCTTAACTGCCTCCTATCAGCAGTTCAGCAGGGGACGGATTATCAATTAATTATATAACACCTTATATACTCTCTTTTCTACCTAGTGTGGAATGACAATCACGTACTAGGCGTAAAGAAAACACCTTCTCTGATGCGAAAATGATATGTAAACAAAAATAATATGTATGTAAATTTATCCGCGAAAGCGAGAAAATTGAATACTTCTCATGACTTCAACTGAATTTAAAACAAGTATAGATAACGTTACGATAAAACTACGCAAAGATACGTTACGGTCCGATACGGTACGATACGGTAAGGTACGACACTGTGAGATAAGGTACGATATTAAGATAACCTTATAAAAACTATACTAATATTTATAAATGTGAAAGTAACTCTGTCTGTCTGTTTGTTTGTTACGCTTTCACAGATAAACCGCTGAACCGATTTAGATGAAATTTTGTTTAGGGATAGTTTGAGTCCCGGAAAAGGAGATAGGGTACTTTTTATCTCGGGAAATTAGACAGTTCCCGAGGCAATAACGGTAAAGGACTTCTACATGAAAGGATTTTCGGGCACTTTATATAAAGGTGACGCCAACTTAACATAATTATTACTCAAACTTAACATTACGAACAAACTTCGGAACGAATAAAATAAAATGCTAATTATTGCAAATTCCATCCATTCATATGTAAACACATTTATTTATTTGTTTATTGGGATTCAAACGTGCATAAACAGCACTCATATACAAGTAAATCACAAACCTTAAACCAAAACAGAGTAAAAACATGCAACCATTTACTTTATAAATTACCCTTGGCTTGTTTCTGTTAAAGCTGTCAGTTGACTAGTACATAATTGTTAAACAAAGTGCACTTTAAATAAATAAATCTCATTCTGGGTCAGTTACACCCCCTAACGTTCGTGGCAACTTTTCCAAGCTCACTGGTTTGAAATTGCTTCGAACTTTAATTGCACGAAGCACGATCAAGTACAGCGGCCGTAATATGGACTGTTAAAACCTGCCAAGTTACAGTAAAAGGAACAGAGCAATGGGAGTATTATATTATGTCTGTCCTTTTTGTTGCATGGAACTTGACATGTTTTGTTTTGATAACTCATTTTAATACCGCGTCAGCCTGTATAAATACTAACAATGCATTGCGGAGATATCATGAGAAATCTCAATTATAAACTTAGGTTATGAGCTACGTGAGTCTACATGATTAAAGAAAAGATTATAGGTTTCAACCTTTGGGTTGTGAAGTTTATTCAACTTTTGGTAAACGTTTCGGAGATTACTTAAGCATTTCTATATACAACGCTGTTTTACTTCATTGTAGCTTGAAAGGCCAAACTTTACTCATCATCATCATCATCATCATATCAGCCGAAAGACGTCCACTGCTGGACATAGGCCTCCCCCAAGGCTCTCCACTTAGACCAGTCTTGTGCCTTCCGCATCCATCGCGATCCCGCCATCCTTACGAGGTCGTCGCTCCATCTTGTTGGAGGCCTACCAACAGCTCGTCTCCCGGTCCGTGGACGCCATTCAAGAACTTTCTGGCCCCATCGGCCATCAGTTCTGCGAGCAATGTGACCCGCCCACTGCCACTTAAGTTTCGCTATTCTTCGGGCTATGTCGGTAACCTTAGTTCTACTGCGGATATCATCATTTCTGATTCTATCCCGCAGAGAAACCCCGAGCATAGCTCTCTCCATAGCCCTCTGAGTGACTCTGAGCTTTCTTATGAGGCCCATCGTTAGCGCCCACGTCTCAGATCCGTAAGTCATCACCGGCAACACACACTGGTCAAAGACTTTTGACTTCAAACACTGCGGTAATTTGGACGAAAAGACACTGCGAAGCTTCCCGAACGCTGCCCAGCCGAGTCGGATTCGACGAGTGACCTCTTTCTCGAAGTTGGACCTACCTAACTGGACCGTTTGTCCCAGGTATACATAGTCGTCAACAACTTCGAGTGCAGAGCCTCCGTGATATATATGTGGGTATACATGCTTCCCGCGCCCTGTCTAATCAGTAATAAACCAGTAGTTGCTCAAGTCGGTGGTTTCATTGCGCTCCTACATAACAGTGTCGAACGAGGATATTAAAGTACCCACGCGTGTATATAAAAAAAAAAAAAAAGACAGACCATGTCTTATTTGGGTAATTTGGCCAATTTTGATCATAAGAAGTGCGAATGGTCAATATTCAAAGGACGGTTGACACAGTTTTTAAAAGTAAACAACCAGATCACGGATGAAAATAAAGGCGCAGTGTTGATAACGCATCTGACCGATGAGTCATACCGCCTGTTGCGCAATCTAGCGCATCCAACCGAGATCGAGTCGCTTGATTATACCAGGCTGGTGAAATTACTCGATGAACATTTTAAACCGAAGAAAGGTACTTATGCTGACAAGGCACGTTTTTACGGAGCGACACGGGATGCAGCTGAAAGTTTAGGAGACTGGGCGGCACGGCTGAGGGGACTTGCTATTTATTGCGACTTTGGTACCGCCTTGGAGATGAACCTAGCGGATCGTTTCGTCCTTGGCTTGGGTCCCGGCCCTGAACGTGAGAAACTGTTCGAGCAAAGCGCTTCGTCGTTAAAGTTAGCAGAGGCCTTAAAGATAGCGGAGCAAGCGGAGGCCGTTAAAGACGCGAAGGTGGTGATGACGACCGGTTCCACCAGCATTAAGGAGGAACCACTTTTCCGCGTTTCTAGCGGAGGAGGATACGGTCGAGGCGGCGGCGGCGGTACGCGGCGCACCGGCAGCCGCGGCGGCGCGGCGCAGGCGGCGGAAGGTCGCGATCAGCAACGATGCTCCGTGTGTGGCATGAAAAGCCATTGTGGTGAAAAGTGTCGTTACAAAAAATATCGGTGCCAAAGGTGCGGTGTAGTGGGGCATTTAAAGAAAGTTTGTAAAACCACGGGACTAAATAGTTTGGAGTGCGAAACAGACCTTGGTGACGTCAATTGCTGTGAGGAATGCAATAATTTTAACTTAAGGTATGCTATTGTTAAACCCATTTTATTAAAGTTACATTTAGGGAATGTATTATTATCTATGGAGTTAGATTCTGGTTCCGGAACGTCGGTCATTTCAGAGCAATTATATAACGATAATTTCACTAGTTACAAACTGGAACAGTGCAATGTTAAAATGTGTCTTTACAACGGACATAAAATCTCGCCACTGGGTTATTTCACGATAGATGCAACTTATGAGAGTCATACGAAAAAGATCAATATTTTTGTGGTAAAAGAAGGTGGACCGCCCCTGCTCGGGCGGGACTTTATGTCCGCGTTTAATTTAGCGTTTACAACTAAAGTAAATAAAATCAGTGATGACCTAGATGTGGACCGAGTGTTGGAACAATTCCCTGAATTATGGCGGGATGAGCTGGGTTCATTTAATAAGTTTAAGGTTAACTTAGAGTTAAAAGAAAACGCAACTCCTAAATTTTTCAAACCACGGCCAGTACCTTTTGCCTTAAAAGATAAAGTTGAAGATGAATTGAGGCGGCTCGTAAGTTTAGGTATCTTAGTGCCCGTTAACCATTCTAAGTATGCAACTCCTATTGTGCCGGTTTTAAAAGAAAACGGCAAAGTCAGGATTGCAGGAGATTTCTCAGTTACTCTCAATAAAGACCTCATTATAGATAAATACCCGTTACCGAGGATCGAGGAGGTATTCGCAAAAATAGGAGGTGGTGAACATTACAGCAAAATTGACCTAAAAAACGCTTATAACCAGTTTATTTTAAGTGATGCATCACAGGAACTTACTACCATCAACACCAGCAAGGGATTGTTTAAATATACTAGACTCGTTTATGGTTTGGCTAATGCGCCGGCCATATTTCAGAAATCAATGGAAAACCTTTTATCACGAATCGACGGAGTAAGTTGTTGGCTAGATGACATTTGTATAACAGGTCCTAACAAAATAGTTCATTTGCAAAGGTTACGTGAAGTGTTAAGTAGACTCAGCGAGGCTGGTCTTCGCCTACAGAAGGAGAAATGCGAGTTTTTTAGAAATAGTGTAACTTATTTAGGTTATACAATAAACAACCGTGGGCTGCAAACTTGTACTGACAAGGTAAAAGCGATTTTAAACGCACCAGACCCTACAAACGTGACGGAAATCAAACGTTTTCTAGGGGTGATAAATTATTATAGGAATTTTATTCCAAACGCTTCTAGCCTACTGGGTCCCTTGCATGAGCTGTTGCGGGCCGGAGCCGAGTGGCAGTGGGGCGAGCGGCAGCGCCACGCCTTGAGGCTCGTGAAGCGCGAACTGGCCTCCGAGCGCGCGCTGGCGCATTTTGACCCGCGCGCGCAGCTGGTGCTGGCGGTAGACGCGGGCCCGGCTGGGCTCGGCGCCGTGCTGTCGATGCGCGACGCAGACGGCTGTGAACGCCCACTCGCTTTCGGATCGAGATCGCTCTCTAGTAGTGAACGTAATTATAGCCAAATTCAGAAAGAAGCGACGGCCATCATATTTGGCGTAAAAAGGTTCCACCAATACTTATACGGCCGTAGTGAACCATTTATTCTGAAAACGGATCATCGACCTCTCGTTTCTATTTTCAATAGCAAAAACGGAATTTCAATCACGACCGCCTTACGACTTCAAAGATACGCGATTATTCTATCCGCTTATAACTATACAGTGCAGTATACGAGCAGTGAAAATAACTTAGTTGCAGATTATTTTTCGCGCGCACCTTTACCTGAAATGACTTGTGATAGTGATAAAGAATTTGATAAGTTTAGCTTATTACATTTCTTAGACGCGGTCACACCGGCGTTGACGGCTACGGACGTCAGGCGAGCTACAGGTGCGGACTCGGTGTTAATGATGGTCGCTAAGTACATGCGACGCGGATGGCCGCGTAATATTAACTGTACTGATATAAGGCCATACTATCTTTGTAGAACGGACTTGGAATTTGAGAACGGATTCTTATTACGAGGTCACAGGGTCGTCATTCCTTTAGCGCTAAGGGAACGGATGTTGGAAGAACTTCATAGCACCCACCAAGGAATCGTTAAAATGAAGAGCAATGCGCGTAGCAGAATGTGGTGGCCGGGCATCGACGGCGACATCGAGCAACGCAGCGGCGCGTGCAGTGCGTGCCTCGCACAGCGCGCCGCGCCGCCGCGCGAGCCGCCCGCGCCTTGGCCGCGCCCCCCCGCGCCCTGGCATCGCATTCATATTGACTATATGTCGATAGGGCAAAAGGTATTCCTGGTAGTGGTCGATGCCTTCAGTAAGTGGGTAGATTGTTTGCTCATGAGTAAAGGTACCACAACACAAGCATTAATTTATAAATTAAAATATTTATTTTCCATTTTCGGAATACCTAAAGTCCTAGTATCGGACAACGATGTAAAAATTAATTGCATCGAGTTCAACCGGTTTTGTTCCAACAACGGCATTAAGTATTTAAATTCACCCGTGTACCATCCTAATAGCAACGGTCAAGCCGAAATTGCTGTGAAAACTTGCAAAAAAATGATTAAATCAGTTATAAGCGAAAATATGAATCAACAGTTGTTACTAGATAAATTGTATGGTTGTTTATTCGAGTACCGAAATACAGTGCACTGTACTACCGGCACCACACCTGCTAAACTAATGTTTGGAAGAGATTTAAGGTCGCGGCTCGATTTAATTCTGCCTTCAGATAACTGCTTACCCGCGCAGGATAAAAGCAAAATGCAAATAAGTAAACGTTGTTTTGAGATTGGACAAAAGGTTTGGGTACGCTGGTACAGTGCGCGTAAACAAATTTGGGAATTAGGTATTTTAAAGGAAAAAGTTGGGAATAAGATGTTTAAAGTATTCGTGTATAAATATAATTCTAGTTGCATAAGGCATATGGACCAGTTACTTAAGCATAAGGGTCCTAATGGTATGGATGAAAATGGTTGTGATGATAGGGTGACACATGTCGTTTCTAGTCCACACACGCCTTCATTGCATGCTCCACCATCGTCCGTAACGGTAAACGTTACGGGAACAACGGATGAACTCGCATCTGGGATGGATGAATGTGAGGTTTCTCGTGAAGTACAAGATGATGATACGAATCCAGACCCGGTGGAGGACGAAATGTGGGTGGACTGCGACGGCGCGGAGAGCTCGCCGCCGGGGCCCGAGGCTGAACCCCCGCCAGGCGCGCCGGCGCCGGCGCCGGGCTCGGTCGCTGCAGCGGGGCCTGCGCCAGCGCAATCACCAGCGCCGGCGGAATCAAGGCACCGTTTACGGCCAAGAAAAAATATTAATTATAAGTTGTAGTATTAAGGTTTGTTTTGATATTATGTTTGTTTCTGTTTTTCAGGTTCGAAAATTAGTGTGGAGGAGATGATATATATGTGGGTATACATGCTTCCCGCGCCCTGTCTAATCAGTAATAAACCAGTAGTTGCTCAAGTCGGTGGTTTCATTGCGCTCCTACATAACACTCCGACAATCACGGGAGTTGGCACAACATGGACATTAGACATGACTTTCGTCTTGTCCATGTTAATTTTCAGGCCAACTTGGTCGGAAACTCTGCTGAGGTCAGCGAGCATAGCACTGAGGTCCTCCATGGTTTCAGCCATGACTACGATATCGTCGGCAAATCGAAGGTGAGTGATGTACTCGCCATTAATGTTGATGCCTCGTCCTTTCCAGTCCAGAACCTTAAAAGCATCCTCCAATGCAGCGGTGAACAGCTTCGGAGATATCACATCCCCTTGTCTGACTCCTCGCTGCAGAGGAATAGGCTTTGTGCTCTGGTCCTGTAGTCGGACGGACATAGTGGCGTTTTCGTACAGACACTTCAACACTTCGATATATCGGTAGTCAACTTGGCACCGCTGGAGAGACTGCAGCACAGCCCAGGTCTCGATCGAATCGAAGGCTTTCTCGTAGTCCACAAATGCAAGGCAAAGAGGGAGGGGGGTGGAGGAGGGAGGGAGGGAGGGAGGGAGGGAGGGAGGGAGGGAGGGAGGGAGGGAGGGAGGGAGGGAGGGGGGCTCTTTAGTCTTCTGTATAACCTGCCGCAACGCATGTATGTGGTCTACGGTACTATAGCCTTTTCGGAAGCCGGCTTGTTCGGGAGGCTGGAAGTCGTCAAACCTGCGCGCGAGACGATTCGTGATGACTCTCGAAAACAGCTTGTAAACATGGCTCAGAAGTGAGATGGGTCTGTAATTCTTCAACAAGGTGTTATCACCTTTTTTGAAGAAGAGCACCACCACACTTCTGTTCCATGCTTTTGGCGTTCTCCCTTCGTGGAGGACGGAACTAAACAGCGTCTGAAGGCCTTTAAGAACTGGTTTACCACCCGCCTTCAGGAGTTCGGCTGTAATTCCATCGTCACCTGGGGCCTTGCCATTCTTAAGCTGTTTGAGAGCCATACTAATCTCGTACAGGCTGACGTCCGGAATATCGTCGGTATAGTGCCGGGTTAGTCTAGCCCTCGGGTCTTTAGCTAGATTTTCAACGGGTGTTCGGGTTGTCGTGTAAAGTTGCCCATAAAACCTCTCGATTTCCCCCAGTACCTCAGGCCTGGATGAAACGATCCTGCCGTCGTCGGTCTTCAGCTTCATCAATTGGCTTTGGCCAACAGACAGATCTCTAGTAAAAACCTTAGAGCCCCTGTTACGCTCAATAGCCTCTTCAATACTTTTAGTATTAAATCGGCGTATATCGCGCTTCAGAGACTTTGATATCTGTCTGTTGAGCTGCCGATAGCGACAAGCATCACCAGAGGACTGCAAAACCATCTCGCGCCTAACCTCCATGAGCCTAAGGGTGGAGTCCGAGAGCTTCTTGGTTCTGGCATGGCGGGTCTTAAAGTACTTAGACCCAACCGCATGGACAGCTTCCACAAACCCGTCGTTGAAATCAACAACAACTTTACTCAAGACAAAACAACTTATTTTTAATTTTCTGCATCGTTTGAATTATGAGGATACAGAAGAGATTTTAACTTAGGTGGTCTTGTTCGAAGGCCCCTATTACTCCTATTTTCTTTAGTTTGTAGTTCTCTAAGTTTTATGTAGTTTTTAATAATGTGATCTTAAGTGATATTATTGTAATTGGTACCCCGCGATACAGGCCAAGCCTAGTGCGGGGACCCCTGGTAATTACGTTACAACTTGTGTGTTAAATAAAGAAGTTATTATTATTATTATTATTATTATTAACATACTACGGCAATTTAACCGATGGTCAATTAATTATTGAAAATCATAATAAATTTGTGTTATCGTTCGCTACCATTAGTATGTCTTTCTACATGTATATATAGAGGTATAGTCGGAGAACTCAAAATTATCTACCCGTAAACACGCTCTTATTCTCTCAACAATAGAATCGTATATAGATAACATAGGGCTCTTCGACGATCCACTTACTTATGCAAATTATTATACATGGTTAAAGAAAGTATTAAGTATTAAACACGACACTTTTTTATTTTCTAACTAGCTTTGTTGTCAGCTGTTTTACTTTGCATTGTCATCGTTTGCTAGATTAAACTAACATACTAAGTACCAAATTCACCATTTGATGTTAAACACTTAACAGACGATTAGAGCGTTAACAGTTGTGAAAATGTATGAACTAACAGTCGATTAACATTGATTGAATTTAACATAACAACTTGTACGTTAAAAAAAACGGAAATCCAGTTGCCACCTAAACTCTATCATTTAGACCAGCTCCTCGATACCATAATATTGCATTATCATCGTTTTTACATGTGTATTTCTCAGCCAAGAATTGCCCCAGACAGACAAGACTGCAAGATAAATAAAAGTTAGTAAATAAAACATACATTTCGTGAATTTCTTTTGACTTTCCTTCTTATAGGTAAATATTACCATGTAAATAGTATTGTCAACATTAAGATAGATATTATTTGCTTTATAGTAATGGCGGACGAACTTAGAACAATACGATAATATTTCAATAGCAGTTAGGTTTAGGCCGAAGAGAATAGAGCCTATGGAATCGTTATGTAGCGATAACACCGCCCTTTGTTTACCGTATATTGTAATATTGAATGGTTATTATATGTTTCATTTGAGATTTACTGTAACCAGTAATTATTTACTATCTGAAATCGGGCTAAAAAATATCTGACACGCTACTATTACTAGAGCCCAATGTTGAATAAAACTAATATTTTTGGTAACTATACCGAAAACAAACATTGTATTGTATATTCTTTAGACGTATTAGACCCATTTAAATATAATGTCTATTCAGAACAAGCAATAATTTTGTAGCTAGGCTTATTCCATATTTCTGAATAGGTAAATGCATTGTCAGATGTCCCCGCGGAGACACAAAGGCTTTGTCTGGGACCTTTGAATGGGCACTGAGTGGTGCTGATAACGATTTAGTGCCAGGGCTAAACGTTACAACAGGAACTACTCAACGAGAAACTAAGTAAATGGTCGTGACATTTAAGCGTCGGATAACTTGCTAACGTAATGACTGACTTTTAAAATATATTAATATATTCTTCATTACATTACTATTAATGAGTACTAATAATGCACTAGTAAAAGCTTGATAAAAATAAAAAGATACATGCTAAATATTAATAAAATTATTTAATTAAATAAATCATTAACAAATATTACCAACTAAATAAAATAAGGCTAAATATATTTATTTATTTATTTATTTATTAAGGTTTGCCAACAGGAAAAATACTATAAAACTTACAAACTAATTATGACATTTCGTTTATATTGATTGAGTATCCACCCAATTACAGGCAAACTCAGCATGCATTACAATTTAACGCTTATTATCTAGAAGTTAAACATTCTAGTAGCTACTATGTTATTCACTAAACAAATACAATACAAATTCTTAATAAGTCCAAGTGAAGAAACTATTTTGCAATCGGCACTCAAATTAGAAATTAACCTTGAGTTTGTATAAATATGTTTTAAACTTATTTAGTGACATGTTTAATATATCAACCCTTTTATCTTTAAACAATGTATTATGTTCTTTGCAAATTCTAGGCAAAACGCTGTGAGACCCGACATTAGTTCTGTACGTTTCAGTTGAGAATGGCCGAAAGTTGACAAGACGAGCACAATGTCGCGGGACGGTCAAATTGATTTTTTGCAGAAGCTCTGCCGTCCTTAAACTAAAAGGCGACTAAAGGATCATACGACCTTTTTGAGTTATCTATACAGCGCGATTCAGCTAATTATTAGCTATCGATCTATCTAGGTTTGGTGCCAATATCTTTAAAAACCACCGAGATACAGCCTTCACACTAGCGGCTAAATGACGATTTTTTGGGCTATTGCTACTAAAAAGGCAGTTATTTGACACTTGCTTAACTTGAAGGTGATTAAAGGTTGATAGCTGCCAATTTTACGTAATACTGTACAAGACTTAAAGGCGGCTATTTGATTTTCAACGACTTAAAAGCGGCTTTTGGACTTTTGCCGCCTTAAAGCTTACAAACACAATACTCACCTGCAAAGAGGTCACAGATTAAAAGGCGGTCAATCCGTGTATACTTAAGAAAAAAGCGGTTAATGTCCAATAGCCACCTTATTGTTTTGTAAATAAAATTTAATTTTATCAAAATACATACCAAAAATGCCGTCACGGCTTTATAAGCTAGCAATAATAGTAATAGAAATATATCCCTGCTTAATTAAATCACAGCTACACGATATTGCCTAACTAGAAGGCGGCAAGGCGACCCCCGCGCAAGAGTCTCGTTTGAAATTTGCTGCAAGTTCCAAGTATTGTATCTCAGTAAATATTGGGTATTTAGAAATAATCCATAAACCGTATTGTAGCGAATTTAGTCTCTTTATTTTCTTTATCGTAAAACTTCGCTGTTAAACCCAAAGTTTATAACATACAGGGTGTCCCAGATACTGACGTAAATATTATTACATACCCATAGTTTTAAGTTTCTAATACGTTAGTTAGTTTAGTTTAGTAATTTTCTTATCTGTTAATTAGTTTACAGGTATTAAGGTTTGAATGATTCTTATAAAAAATGTTACCTTTGCCTCCCTTGGCTAAAATTACCTATAATTCGTAATTCTATTTGATATTCAATTCTCAATGACGTAAGTAAATTGCATTAAACTATTATTCCAAAATATTGACGTATTCAGAATAAAATCATACTTTCTAAGCCATCACTACATTTCTCGTTTTTCATTCAACAACTTTTGACTTTTCGTACAGGAAAAATAAATTCTTTCGTCCAAGGTGGCATGTTCTCAAAAGTGGGCGCAGTTAAACAAAATTTCGAAATTGTGTACAAGTTCTACTTAATATGGGTAAAAAATAATGTTACAGCTTGCTTTTCTTCTAAGTGACCGAATTCAATCGGTTCAATTTCGTACCCATCCGAGGTACTCAGGAAATCTTGATTTGGGTCGTTTATAGCAATATTAAGTACTAGCGACCCGCCCTCGCTTCGCTCCGGGTTAAATTATTACACATATAAACCTTCCTCTTGAATCACTCGATGCATTAAAAAAAACCGTATCAAAATCCGTTTCGTAGTTTTAAAGGCATAAATAGGGACAGAGAGCGGCAAGCGACTTTGTTTTATTATGTATGTATTTGGTTGTATTATGTAGTGATATTTTTAAACGTTCAGACCTAGTTTTAAATAATATATATATCTACGACATATTCAACGGTCATCGTCAGAAAATCGATTTCATCCCAGAACCTTTTTAAGTTTAGGAATCAAAAAGAAGTCGCTGGGGGCCAAGTTTGGACTATACGGTAGGTGAATAATAGTTTAGAACCCAGATTCAAAGCAACAGCCTCGGCAATATGAGCAGTATGCACAAGGGCGTTGTCGGGCAGAAGCAGAACATTCCTGGGTAATTTACCTGCATCTTCTCTTTGATTACTTTCTTTAACTGCCGTTAAATATTAGCGTAGTACTGGCCTGTGATATTTACACGCTTTATCTCTATAATCGATCAGTAATATTCCTTCAAAATCCCTGAATGTTCTGGCAAAGAGCTTGTCAGCTGAAGGGACGACCTTGAACTTCTTGGGGTGAGGTGTTCCTATAATGTGCCACTGCATGGACTTTTGTTTGCTCTTTCGGCCGTAATGATGAACCCATCTCCAGTAAAAATCTTTTGGAGTACCTCATCAGGATTTTCATTGCATTGCTCAGTTAAAGTCAGATCAACAAGCAACAGGAATATCTTTCTGAAGCGTTGTCAGCATTCGCGGCACCCATTTCACACTAACTTATGTATGATAATGTTAAGATGGTCAAGGACAATATCGTTATACAGTAGAAGTATACATTAATTAATAAGAATTGGTTGTTTGAGCTACCGATTTTACCTTCATTCGACCATTATCCAATATAATTTTCTCCACTTTTTTATACATTTTCCTGTGAAGTAACTTCAACAGGCCCAGCAGGTCTAGGGTCGTCATCGTTGCTTTCCCTCCCACGTTTAAATTCACTTGACCACTTTTGAATTGTAGATAGTGAATGAGCAGACTTGTGACATTTATAAACATAAACATAATCCATCCGTCCCCTGATATTTGTATTTAATTTAATTAACATTGCAAATTACTCCTGTAATCAAGTTTATTACGTAATTGCAGAAAATCAAACCAACGAATATTTGAATATCACTTTTTCAAATTTTAATGAATGATACTTAGCGGCAGTTTAAAAAAAATAAAAAAGGTTGAAAAATATCAATACCGAGAGCTTATTGAAGTTCCCTCGTATTATTGTATAGGCTGTATTTATTTATATATGGGTTCGGCTGAATACCAGCGCTGCAGCTTCGGCTGCTGCACTGAGCATGTGCTGCAGCCAGAACATAAGCCGAGTCCTATTTGACTTCACAGTGCAGTGCAACATTTCTAAATATGTTCTAATTTTGCTCTTTTTGTACCTAATAATAATATGTCGGTTGTGTTGTAGTGTATTTTTGACAAGTAAATGTACCTAGTGAGTTATGAGCTTTTTTAGGACTGCATTTAAATTTCCAGCTTTACAGTTCTCAAGTATTAGAATTATAAATTACACATGTTTTTAGCCAACGAAGGCAAGGGTGGTACTCCTTGGCTTAAAACATCACGTGCCGCAAGGTTATTTACCAGTATCATGAGAACCATTATAACTATTAAGTTAATTAATATTATTAGAAAGTTAAAACTAAATTCTTGACTGGTATGGAAGAGGTCTTCTAATATATAAATAATATTTGCGTAAAATTCTGGGACACCCCTCTATTTATTAAAACAGTAATTTTGCAGTTATTTTACGTATTACGCAGGGAGCACAACTTTCTTTTCCTTGCATAATGTAGTTTCACACTTCTCTAAGGGATCCAAATAACATTGTGGCAGTAACTTCCCCAAGTCATTGGATATAAAAACATATTTTGATTGCAATACATAACAAAAAAGCAGTTATTGTTATTTGTTCTGCAATTAACTGGCTTTTTCTCAAGCATTGAATATTAAAACTATATGTCAGATTCCACCTCATTTACCTTTTCTTAATTAGAAGGCAGTTAAAGTCGCGTGGCCGTTTTCTAGTCATGTATGTTTGCATAGTTTTAACTAGACATGCATAGCTAAAAAGTGGCTATGTCATGTCACCGCCTTTTAGTTATGTTTTCTATATAACTTTTGTTATATTTGTAAAATGTAACGCGAATATCCTAAATTACTGAGCTAGAAGGCCGCTAAACATACTTTAACCGTCATTAAGCTATGTAAAGTATTACATTAAATTCAACGGGTCCATAGCTAAAAAGGAAAACTGAAGATTTCACCTATAAAAAATAAGTAAAAAAATATCAAATTCATATAAAAATATAAAGCAACCCTCATTACTTAGTATATAAAAAAAATTACATCGATATCGTGCACCAGTTTGTAGAGACATAGTTTCAAACGTTTTTTGGCCATAACTCAAAATTACCCTCTTGCATTTAACGGCTTTTTAGTTTGAGGACGGCAGAGCTGTGGACAGTCTAAAGCTCCTGAGATAATCTTATGCAATAACACCTGATCGGAAATCCAACGGCGGTCCTCGAGAGAAATCATCTTAAAATAGCTTAAACGATCCTTATATGAAATAAGCGAATTTAGTTTTTTTTGGTGAACGGAAAGAAAAAAGAGAAATCGCTTTTGTATTCGTTCTATTCTCTCTACGTGGCACTTATACAATGGATTCCAGATGTTTGAACAGTACTCTAACAAACTACGAACCAAAGCAAAATAAGTAGTTTTTAAAGCCGAGATATCTTTGAATTTTTTGCAATTACGCCAGATAAAACCCAAGAGTCTATTTGACTGTTTTATAATATTATCAAGGTGTGGGATAAAAGATAGTTCCTTATCTAATGTCACACCTAGGTCTTTAATTAGTGAAACCTCTTCCAGGGGTACATCATTTATCACATACGTGGTATTTAAGGGTAATCGTTTTTTAGTGAACTTTATATGTTTGCATTTCCCAATGTTCAAAGGAAGTTCATTCCTACCAGACCAATTTGATATGCGGGTCAAGTCCTCTTGAAGCTGCTGTGATTCAATAGGGCTGTTTACTACTTTAGTTATTTTTAAGTCATCAGCAAAAAATGAAAAGTTTGAGTGATGAATTTCCCTAGCAATGTCATTTATAAAAATTAAGAATAATGTAGGCCCTAGGTGGGATCCCTGGGGAACTCCTGAAGTAGCTTCAAAACTTTCAGATTCATGCCCGCATATCAAAACTTTCTGTGATCTGGATGTAAGATAAGAGGAAAACCAGTCTAGCAATCTTCCATGCACGCCAACGTTATAAAGCTTGCGTATAAGTAAGCAATGGTTTACGCGATCGAAGGCTTTACTTATGTCGGTATAAATAGCATCGACCTGCGAACCCTTGTCTAAAGCCTCAGCAAGAGTGGAGATGTGCATAGCCAAATTTGATACAGTGGACTTATTACTACGGAACCCGTGTTGTTCTGGAACAATGAAAGACTTTACATGGGCGGTCAACATAGAATTCACCAAAGATTCGAAAACTCTGCCAAGGATTGATAATAAAGAGATTGGTCTGTAATTCTGCACGTCAGTTTTGGCACCATCTTTAGGAATAGGAATGACGTTTGCTTGCTTCCAACATGATGGAAAAACGCCGATCGATAACGAATAATTGTAAATTATTTTAAGAGCGTATGATAGACCTTTAGCACAGTTTACTATAAAAATCGCTGGTATTTTATCGGGTCCTGGTCCCTTGTTCTTGTCTAGCTTTTTAAAAGACGATTCGATATCGTGTCGGGACAGTGCAATAGTACTCATAGTATTAAAGGTTTCGCAAGTGTCCGCTTGGGAAGTTTCTGAGCTTAGATTAACATTGTGATCAGTAGTGTAAACAGACGAAAAGTTTTTGGCAAATGCTCGGCAGATTGAAGCCGGTGATGATATTATTGATCCTTGAAATGTCATTTCACCAGGTATCGTGCTTTCAGTTTTACGCTTTGATTGTATAAAGGACCAAAATACCTTGATATTATTTTTTGATATGGAACTTTCAATAGATTTCATGTAATTGGAGTAACATAATTCGATTTGTTTATGGCAACGTACTCTCGCATCCTTAAATTCTATTTCATCAATAGGGTTTTTAAACCGCTTGTATTTATCCCGCAATTTATCCTTTTCTTTAATTAACTTTATAAGATTTTTTGTGTACCAAACTGGATAGCGGCTATTACACATTGACTTGGTGACAGGTACGTGTTTATCGATGATGTTTTGCAAGTGCTTGTAGAATACATTTGTCATTTCATTTACGTCGGTTAAAAGCTGCAAAGTAGACTCCCAATCGATTTTTTCTAGTTCGTCGTTAATTTTATCATAGTCCGCTTTAAAGAAGTTAAGTTTGTTTACGTTGATCTTGTTCAGGAAATGTGTAATAGGAAAATGTAATCTCACTTTTAACGGAGGATGGTAGGAATCAACTTTAGAGAGTGGTTCAGCAGCTTCTACTTTCGTATAATCATTAGAGCTTAGAACTAAATCCAAATATTTATCGCCTGCGTTTTTGATTAGATTATATTGACGCAAATTATGAAGAGACATGAAATCAGTAAGCAGGCTACTTACTCCACTGGAACAGGCTTGTAACTTAGCTGCAGTCGATTCACCTTGATTCGATATATAATTAAGGCATGGGCCAAAATCGAGTTACAGGTTTTGTTGTTATTTTACAAACATAAGATATTATTTTATAACATATGTTCAATAGGAATATTATTGAAAATGTGTTCAATAGGCATATCCGTGTTTTCTGTTATCGCTAAATAGTGCGCTCGAGCCGCGCGTTCCCAGTCCCACCTAGGTATTTGTTGTTCTACCCGTTAAGTTCATATTTATTTATACTAGCGACTACAAAAATTGTTATTGTAATGCGCTCGCAATTGTATAATTTTAGTATTTAAGTTTTCTCATTTAAGTGAATTTATGTAATTCTTTGAGAAAACAAATATCTTTAAACCGAAATAAGAAAAGCAAATTTTATGGGTCGAAATTGGCCAAGCAAGCCCAACGGCTTCGGCTGCGTAGAAAACATGAAGGGAACATGATTATTTATTTTCGCTCTCTGGAAAGAGAAGGATAACTGTATACGCGATATAATTGTCGTGTAATTAGGGTTCAACACCTCGAAAGGAAAAAGCGGAACCCTTATAGGACCACTTTGTTGTCCGTCCGTCCGTCCATCCGTTCGTCTGTCAAGACATTTTTTCTCAGGAACAAGTGGAGGAGGTATCAAGCTGAAATTTATATCAAATACTCAAGTCTACTGTTCCTTGGAGCTGTTAAAAAATCAAACTTCTAAGCCAATGCAATCAAAAGATACCGCCGTTTATGCCGCAAATTTTCGAAACTCGCAAGGGAATCCAAACCTAAAGGGTACTTCAAGTCGATCTAGAATCTTGAAATTTGGTACGACGCAACGTCTAAGTAAATTTTTAGCTACATCACAAAAACAAAATTACGATTGCAAACTTTTATGCAGTTGGTAAACTAATCGCGACCTATGTCGATGTATGGAGACAACAGTTTTTCAACGGCAAAGTCAAGTTCGTCCCTCAATACAATTTTACATTCTTATAAGTTTTTACAGAACCCTCGGTGCGCTAGTCCGACTCGCACTTGACCAGCTTCTTTTTTTTAATTAAGATATGAAGCTTTAAAAAAACATAATCCAGACCCCCTGCATCTAAATCTAAAAAAATCTCTTTAATTCAAGCAAACAAAAACGAACTTAAAATAAAAAAAAAAACAAAAAAAAATACAACTAAGAAGACTTGATTGGTTCCCGGGATACATACGGCTTAAGTGTTTTTACCTTCTAAAAATCATCTAGGACCGCACCAAACAACTGTAAATAAATAATTAGTTTAAGCATGTTGTTTTTGGAATAGTTTTTTGTGTTTGAAGGCTTTGGAACCCCACATTGAGCATGCTTCGACGTGCTCGTGGTCGGTTTTCAGTATGCGAAATTGCATACACTTTTCGCACTCACTGCGCTTGAGGCTTTACTGCCGTAACTCGTTACTTTTGCTCAGTCAGCTATAATAGAATAAATTACCTGTCCACTGAATAATGTGCAAATTTAAACCAGCTAGGTTTTGGACAACTTGCTTTTTAATTTGTAATAAAAATATGATATTCAATGAAGGGTAAGGGAAATTAAAGTTTAAATTGGATTTTAATCTGATGATAAATGATAATAAAGTCTAGGATGAAGAGGAGTTTAAAAAAATAATTGTATACTAATAAAAAGCTGTTCATAAAATATCTTTGTTTAGGGTATTTAAATACAATTACTGTCTTAATTCATAGAACCAATATGATATATAAGTACATAATACATAATATTTAAGATTTAAAAAAAATAAGCAGAAAAGGGCATATGACTCTTATGAATCGATAAATTCTGTTTTTTTTTAATAACGTACCTACATTAGCCGTCAATATTTTAGAGCATATTATAAACGTGCTTAAAAATATTTGAGCAGTCGTAACGCCTTCAACAGTATAAGCGAGTTCAAATATACAGGGTAATTTTTTTATCAGTGCACAAATTTTAACATATGATTTTGTATCGTTAATTAATATTTGTCTTAATATATTATAATATTAAGTCAATAAAACAAGTTAAAAAAAAATATTTTTGTTGCAAATTATTTCTCTTTTAACTTTTGGTGTGGACACAAAGTCACACTAGAAATGACGACATGGGTTGTCAAGCTGTAGGTATGCGATACACTGTATTGATATTCGAAATTTGAAATTTCATGTGCAGCTTATCAGACAGCAAGCCCCTCTCCTACTGATATCCTAAATTTGAAATTTTATTTATTAACTTACTTAACAACACTCCCCTCTCCGCGCACCCCTGCATTAGAGGGACCATGAATATCGTTAAGTTAGTAAAATCATTGAATCGGCAATATCTCTTATATTTTTTAAGCTAGAGTAAAAATAATACAACATGTGTTATTGATTAACAATAGCAAAGCAAATATTAAAATTTGTGCACCTATTAAAAAATTACCCCGTATTTATCACCCCACATTTTGCTTATTAAATATTTGATGGCGTCAGGACTTAGTATACATATAAATAAATAACATATACTCGTATTGCTACATTTTTGCCTCAAAGTATAAAATATTAAAGTTATTTAATACAAAGATATCAACAGGATCGTTTTGCAATATCCAATTTTGCTAATGTTATTAGGACCCTCTTCTAAACGGTAAATGCGAGGCTAAAATCACTTTTGTAGTGACGTTAATCATATTTTAATGAAAAGACTTGGTTATAACTTGAAAGGAAATCTGCAAACAGATTTCAATTTCAAAGTTTTGATACATAATTAACGGTTAATAGCTAACTAATAATAACGAGACATTTATTATTTATTTGAAAACATTTAGCAAGCTCGGCCTCTATTCAACACGGTTAAATAATATTGCTTTTAACAAATGTTATTGTTTTTAACTCGACCGCCATTGCTGTCAAGTAAATAAGAGCTATATTGTCTTCCCGCTAGAGTTTAGGCCGAAGTGCATTCAAGTTAGCGGCCTAACCGTTCCAGGGCCTTTAGCATAGTCGCCTTTATCGATCTGAATAAACGGAGGATAAAGCATCCGTCACTTTCTGACCAGTACGTAAGTGCAAGAGTGACGGATGCTTTATCCACCGTTATCCATATCGATAAAGGCGACCATGCTACGGGCCCTTTTGACGTGTTTTAGAATCTTTTACGACTCGGCCGTCATTAATGTCCATTACATAAGAGTTATGAAAACGTTGACAATACGGAAACACGGCAAAAGCGATATCCCAGCCCAGATTTTAATTGTGAGTTATAAATGTTTTTAGCATTATAAATTAAACCATAATATTGCATTATTATCTGGACCTGTGACGTATTTTGAACTTCGGCCCATTTCAATAAATAGCTGAAAAACAAGGTTTAAATCCACTGATGTTAATCTTCCTATTCCACATGTATAAATGTGTACATTACATACAAATCCCGTACATTTCGGCCAAGAAGCTAGTGGACCTGGGTTCAAATCCCGGAAAGGGCAGATATTTGTTTGTTGCGCGAATATTTGCTCCTGAGTCTTGGATGTTTTCTATATATTTAAGTATGTATTTCCCTATATAAGTATGTGTAGCGTTGTGTAGTACCCTATACAAGCCTAGAGCTTTATTTTGGGACAAGGTCAATTTGTGTGACATTGTCCCCTGATATGTACATACTGTAGCACGACTATTTAAAAAAAAACTTTAAAATGATCGTACTACCGAACACACGGAGTATACCGGTGCTCAACACGAAGAATTTGTGGAATTAAAAATGCCGAACAACGTTTTAAAGACAAAGATTTATTTTAACCAAACCCTAAGTCAACATACACAAATGAGAAATGCACACATTAAATAAGCAAGCCGTACAAATTAATTTTAACAAAATCCTAAATATAACGATGTACACAATTCAAAAGGTACCTAAACAGATAGGTTCTTGACACCGTAAAAGAGGAAAGCGAGCCGGTTATGTGTTCACAAATACAATTATCGTTGACCAAATTAAAAACCGAAAAAGAACATTATAAATGCTGTTCGATCAGGCGCGCGGGCCTTTTTTGAATTTAAGGGGTAAAAAAGGTGATAGGGCTTACTGGGTTGAATGAAGGGTGTGAGATGGTGACTAAAATACCAGTCAACAAATACTGGAATGCTACTCTAGAGACGTCGCTAAAGCAACACTACGAAATGTGACAATGGTATACTCACGGTTTCTGGGGTGACGTTTGTGTACAGAGACTACCGGTTAAAACAACTTTTACAGAAAAAAACATTAAAAAGGAAAAATGCACGCGCGCACTAGTCGGTCTCCATCCGACCGCGGTGTTAATCCGTAGCTGGAGCGTAAACTCGATACGCGCGCCGGGTGTAGTCTGGTGCGGGCTGAGCGGTGGTGGTGCGGAGTCAACCTCTCCACGCCGTGGTGCCGGTTAGGGTAGGTGGAAGGACTGGAGCCTGGTTGGTGCGTAATAGCACTGGTGCCAAATGGGGTAGGCGGTAGGAACTGGAAAGAATGGACTAATAAATCTACGAGAACCAAACGAGGGGAACGGAATCTTGGGAAAACGAACACAGACGAAGCGTAACTTACCCGGGGAATAAACCGGTACTGCGGTGCCTTCGTGAGGCAATACAAGGCTCAAAGTTGGCCAAAAAAAGGTTGAAGACTGAGGCGTCTTGCAGGCGATACACTAGAGAGCCTTCACTGATCAAAACTTTTCTTCAAAAAAATAATCTTTATGTGACTATCAACATGTCAGCTCCGAATTCATAATGACCGAGAACAAGCGAGCGGAGAACGTCAGGAAAAATTCGAAAGTTTTTGAACTTAAAAATTTAAAAACATATATGACAAGCGACCAAAGAATAACATCACGTACCGGAACAAGGAGGTAACAATACGACGGTGCAAAAAAGGTTTAACTTTGCAGCGGTAATGCTGCAATCATCCCCCTTCTAGACAAAGGAGAAGAAAAAAAAAAAAATTTACAACCATACAGTAAATTAAATGGTGTGCGACAACCCTAGCAATCTAAGAAGTGAAAACCCTAAATGATCTAAGAAGTGATAACCCTACACAATCTAAGAAGTGACAACCCTAACAAGGTAGGAAGTAAAAGGAGTCAGTCACCGAAAGGTACACCTGTACCTTAAACTACAGTTTTTGTCAATCTGACAAAAAAAAAACAAATCCGGGAACCAAGATAGCGGTAAACGTTATCAAACATTCAAGGTCAATAACCTCGAACACCGTTACTACAACGTACAAATACCAAAAAACCGCGGGATTAAACCAAAACGTACAGGCAAACGCAGAAAAAGGCGAAGTGCCGACTGGTGTCAAGACCACAACCCAACAGGAACGGCCGAGGGATCACCAATTGTCCGAACAGGGAGGAAACGTACGGACAACCGGACTCAAGACCACCAACGTAACTAAACCGTAACATAAAGTGCAGACAATTACCTCTATATACAGATTTTAAATCAAAAAAATACGCAAAATGCTACAGACTACACAGCCAACGAAACGTAAGTCCGCAAGCGTAAATCGCCTAATGAGCTAGCAGAAGGCAACAACGGCACCACTACCAAGAAAATGATTTCGCTAGCTCGCAGAAAAAAGTGTTCGGAGAACAGAGTGAGAGGAAGCAGCTCACCATCGACAAAAAAAACGACGACAAACCACAAACCTCGAACATATCGTGAAAGTACGGAACCCCAAGGAACAAGGTTCCGGTTAAAAACCGAATCGAACCGTCAGATAAGACCAATATAAGTCGAAACGACGATAAATAATTCCGCAAGCAAAACCGCGCGAAATGCGTAGTATGCAAAACAAACAAATGAAGCACAAACGGCCGACCAAATTCAAAATTGGAACGCAAAACGCCGCGAACATAGTACGGAAGTTACTCCGTACTGGGAAAAAATGAAGTACTTACACTCGTACTGGAAACACTAGGTACAGTCATCCTAGGAAAAACGAGTAGGTACACCAATATTTTGGACCAGACCAAAAAAAAGGGTGACCAAACATATTTTGGATCAGACCAAAAAAAATTAGTATACTCAGAGAAAAAACGAATACACAAATATTCTTGGAAAAGACCAAAACGATAAGAAAAAAACGAGTACACCAATTTTTTGGACCAGACCAAAAAAAGGGTGACCAAAGAAAAAACGAGTACACCAATATTTTGGACCCGATCAAAAAAAGGGTGACCGAAGAAAAAAGGAATCCACCAATATTTTGGACCAGACCAAAAAAAAGGGTGACCAAACATATTTTGGATCAGACCAAAAAAATTAAGTAGTACACTCAAAGAAAAAACGAGTACATTAATATTTCTGGAAAAGACCAAAACGATAATGACCAAAAGAAATGACCAAAAATGACCAAAGTTCATCGTGGTGACAAAGACCTTTTAAAATTTAGAAAAATGAAAAAATAAGGCAACCTTAAAAAAGGTGACTGAAACAAGAAGACCAAAAGAAATGACCAAAGTTAGGTGCATCGTGGTGACAAAGACCTTTTAAAATTTAGATAAGACCAAAAAAAGGTGACCAAAACAAAAAGACCAAAATAAATGACCAAAAATTACCAATGTTAGGTGCATCGTGGTGACAAAGACCTTTTAAAATTTAGAGAAATCCAAAAAAAGGTGACCAAAACAAAAAGACCAAAATATATGACCAAAAATGACCAATGTTAGGTGCATCGTGGTGACAAAGACCTTTTAAAATTTAGAGAGAAAAGAAAAAAAAATATAAGCGAACATAAAAACGAAATGGATATGATCATGCAGAGCATGGAACCATCCACGACCTATTAAAAAAACTTTTTAACTACTTCCTACTTTAACACGTCCTTGACATGGTATACACCGACATGCCGAGAATCAACGTCGGCCAACTCTAACACTTGAGGAGATACGACGCTAACAACCCTACACTTGACAAACCGTGGAGCGAATTTCCCTCCACGAAACTCGTCCTGTCCTGACCGAGCGAAATTCCTCCGCCAAACGATGTCGCCGGATCTATACAGAGGTTGAATTCTATTCCGATTAAAATTCCTAGCATTCCGCTGGAACCCTAAAACAAGTGCATCCGAAACTTTGGCATAGACTTCTTGGAGCGTCTCGAGACACGTTGCGCGTTCATCCCGACTGTGCACCAAGCCTGGGTCCACAGTCTGGATATTGTTACGCTCGCGTACTGAAACGACCTCGCGTCCATACATTAAGAAGTTCGGAGTATATGACGTAGCAAGGTTGACACATGAGTTAAGGTACAAGGCAACTTTTGAAAGCACCTTTGCCCAACTGCGGTTATCATTTTCCACGAGAATACTTAGAGTGGTAATCACACTCTGATTATATCTTTCAACGACGTTAGCCTGAGGAGAATAATACGGAGTAAATATTGGACCGGGGATATGGTAACCAGAAAGAAACGTAGAAAACTCGGAGCTACGAAAAACTGTTGCATTATCGCACAAAACATTCAAAGGAGTACCGTAGCGCAAAAAAACTTCGGACTCAAGAGCTCTGGCGATATTACCAGCGTTAACGACCTTAAGCGGGACAAGCCAAACGTATTTAGTGAACACGTCGACCATCGTCAAAATGTAACGGAAACCATAATAAGCGGGTGGCAAAGGACCTATCAAATCGATCGAAAGCAAATCTAACGGAGCGTTTACTGACCTAGGGTAAAGCCTAAGACCATGCGGAGTACAGTTTGCTATCTTATAAGCCTTGCAAGTCTGACATTCAGCTAAAATGGAAGTGATGGTACGATACATCGAAGGCCAATAATATAATTCCCTTGCTTTTGAATAGGTCTTCATGACACCTGGATGAACATTAGGAAATCCATCATGCAACTCAAGAACAGCTTCTCTAACCTTAACAGATGGTAAAACGATGCGCCAAGGATTACTTCTTAATGGATTATCAATGGACATTTTCCGAAGTAAAACACCGTCACGAATACAATAGGCGGGAAACATCTGAGGAGAATGTTGGACACCATTATAAATCCGTTCATACCATGGATCCGTAGTAGGACTACTGCCACGATTAAATGATATCAAACCGACCTGGGCACGCGAAAGAGCGTCCGGAACAACGTTTAAAACACCTTTTTCCTTGGACGTCACCGACTACGTGAACGATATCCACCATCGTGCTGTTACCTCGTACCAACAACTTTTACAGAAAAAAACATTAAAAAGGAAAAATGCACGCGCGCACTAGTCGGTCTCCATCCGACCGCGGTGTTAATCCGTAGCTGGAGCGTAAACTCGATACGCGCGCCGGGTGTAGTCTGGTGCGGGCTGAGCGGTGGTGGTGCGGAGTCAACCTCTCCACGCCGTGGTGCCGGTTAGGGTAGGTGGAAGGACTGGAGCCTGGTTGGTGCGTAATAGCACTGGTGCCAAATGGGGTAGGCGGTAGGAACTGGAAAGAATGGACTAATAAATCTACGAGAACCAAACGAGGGGAACGGAATCTTGGGAAAACGAACACAGACGAAGCGTAACTTACCCGGGGAATAAACCGGTACTGCGGTGCCTTCGTGAGGCAATACAAGGCTCAAAGTTGGCCAAAAAAAGGTTGAAGACTGAGGCGTCTTGCAGGCGATACACTAGAGAGCCTTCACTGATCAAAACTTTTCTTCAAAAAAATAATCTTTATGTGACTATCAACATGTCAGCTCCGAATTCATAATGACCGAGAACAAGCGAGCGGAGAACGTCAGGAAAAATTCGAAAGTTTTTGAACTTAAAAATTTAAAAACATATATGACAAGCGACCAAAGAATAACATCACGTACCGGAACAAGGAGGTAACAATACGACGGTGCAAAAAAGGTTTAACTTTGCAGCGGTAATGCTGCAATCCATACATACATAACGTCACGCCTTCATTCCTAGAGCGGGGTAGGCAGAGCTACAGAAATAACAACAACTCTAAAAAGACTTGTTGATAATTCTGTAACCACATTTTCCACAAGTGGGCTAAGATGTTTACCAGTGTATTAGTGACAGGTTGCAAGCCCAGTACTACAAGCCCTTATTCCCTTAGTCGCATCTACGGGAAGACATGGAGTGGTACTATTCTAACCTGGCAACCACACAGTCCCCTAATATGTATTTGTTTTTTATTTATTTATAGCACATAAGCTATTTTTTATCCCGAAAAATCCTGAAGGAATAGCGATAAACAACTTCTATGCAGATGACGTCACACGCAAAAGCAATTTAGTATACTATATTAAACATTGAAATGGCTCTGGCTAAAATGGTCCTACCTCTCAAACTGTTGTCTACAAACAAACGATTTACATAATTTTAATAGGTGATCCGCAACCCAAGTTTGGAGCATAGTAATTATTCGATGTATAATGTAACGCTTAAAATAATATATGTATTAGCATGGGTTGCCAAACTGAAAGCCTAGCTCACACAAAGTGAGTGGAAGGTACGGTAACTTGTACTGTGTAATCATATTTATGAGCGTCAAAGCATGCAACATCTATATCTAGATATTTTTCTAGCAGGAACAACATGCGGTTAGTGCTTGACATAACTATAATATCGACAAACTTGTTATCGATAACCACCACTTCAACGTCATCGAGGAAATATTCGTACATCATTATAATGGCTATTAAGACAGACACATGAGACAATACAAACCGAAAGTTTCGTTTAGACCGTAAATAATTTGGGATTTATTTCAGGAGCATCGTATGGGTTACGTTAGGTTAGGTTAATTTTATAAAAATCCTGAAATATTTACAGTTGTGGAAAACAGCAGTTTGGTCAGATGATTTGTTTGCGAAACGAATCAGTTTGGCAAAATCATTTGACAAAACGATGGTAACCAAAATAGTATTCACAGCAAGTTAGAAAAAAAAGTGGGTGTGTTTGCGGCATCTACCAATATAGGTCTGTGGTTTTCTTCTATGACGTTGAAGTGGTACTTATTGATAACGGGATTGTCGATGTTTTTATTATATCAAGCTCTAACAACACGTCGTTCGTGCTAGGAATATCTCTAGGTATATACATCGTTTTCGGGGGTCGAAATATTTCGTCCACATACACATAAACGTCACGCCTTCATTCCCAGAGTGGAATAGGCAGGGATACAGAATATCAACTACTTTAAACTCGTTGATAATTCTGTAACCACATCTTGCACAATCAGGCTAAGATGTTTACCAGTGAATTAGTGGCAGGTTTCAAGCCCACCGTCTAACAGTACTACAAACCCTTATTCCCTTAGTCGTCTCATACGACATCCACGGGAAGACATTAAGGACCCGGCCATATATACCAATTCTCAAATTTTCGGTCTAAAATGGCTATTTCTCGTTGTAGTTTTTTTTTTCTTTTACAGGTTTAACCTCACATAACTGACGCAATTAGTAGTCCAAAAATAAAAATTATGCAAAAACCTATTTGGGAAATAAAAAAAAAACAATCTTTCCTCGGGCCCTGATTATTGCATGTTCCGTTACTCGTGCATCGCTAGCTCTTTTGTATGCTGCTGAGGTGAGGTAAAAGCCGTCCAGTAAAGTTACACAAGATGCTAAAGACTTAGCGTTGTCGTGATTAGTCTACAGTCGGGGCAGCTCGTCGTCCCACATCGTCTAATGGTGCTTGTACACGGTGATGGTAGCTTGCGCATATTGAGACACCCGCACGCGTAATCAACGGTATAGAGAAGTGTGCGGCTCCAGCGACTCGAGTATAGCGCACATACGCCCGAGCAAGCAGCATGTGGTGTCACTTGCTCCAAATGCCCCGTGTACAAGCAGCATAAGCTAAACATTTTGTACTAACTCGTAACGCCAGAGTTCAGCGTATCAAACGCATCAGCGGCAAATTGTTAGCAAGACGATGTCGGAACACTTTACAACTCAGACGAAGCACGTGTACGTGCATGCAAAAGCGAGTGCAATGGCGATAGGCAGTTGAAAAGTACGGAAACCATTGGATGAGCTCATCTACTTTAGTGTTTCCTCAGCGATACGAGTAGCACTCTTTTAAACGTGGCTTAAAAAAGTATTCACTGCAAAACTTGGTTACGCCTCTGGCGTTGCTAAGAGCTTTTTATAGTGGCCTTTCTATTCGTTTGCCTTTGATGGTTCAAAAAACTATAATCAGCTCAGACGTATTTTTTACTACCCTGAGCGTAGTTTGAATTTAATATCATAATATTAATAGCTGTGACAAAGTACTAAAATGTTCAGTTACCTACTTACGAGTTCAACCGTACAACGCGCGGTGCGGGGCGGGTGGGGGGTTGCGGGTGGTAGGACCTTGTGCAGGGTCCGTCCGGATCGCTACCACCATCTTATCCATTAACCTACCGGAAAACAGCAGTGTTCGCATTGTTGTGTTCCGGTTTGGGGATAAGACAGCCGGTGAAATAACTAGCATAGAGGCATTCCATCTTAGTCCTAAGGGTTGGCAACGCATTTGCAGTCTGGTGAATGCGAATGTCCATGGGTCACAGTTTCCACTTGATATCAGGTGGCCTGTGTGCTCGGTTGCCATCTCGATGCCATAAAAAAACCCATCCTAACGATTAATCTTACAAAACCGCTGTGAGTCTGTGACGTACTTAAATTTGTTATGCATTAATGTTGTTTTAACATTACCCTTATGCTGGGTTCACTGCTTAATTCTGAAGAGTCAGATTACCAAATCTGCACTCAATATTTTTAATGTAATTTTTTTATATTGCTTTATAGCAATACCTTACTTTACCTTAATTACTCCACCGACAAGAGCCTGGTTTTTTAATTTAATGATGAACCTTAGCTAGGTATTTAAAACAATCAAATTTGCATTTATTTAATATTAAAATGTTGCCGATGCGGCTTTCGGTATTTTTTTTAAATCGATCAAACGAATAATCAGAAATAAGTTGAATTTTTAAGGAATTAATTCTCTTTAATACAGCCTGTTTGTTAAGGTGAAATATATTTGAATTTATGTGTAACGTCTGCCCTGATAATTTAATTCAATTTAATTTACATCATTCTTAGAAGCGGTACTTAGGAATACCTTATTTTTAATGGGCTGACGTTCGCTGCGACACAAATTTCCGCTTTAGTACGAGTTAAAACTCGATTTTAACTCGGTTTTGGAAACTCGATTAAACTGATAGGTGCTTCAAATTAATGAGAAAATGTTAACCCGTAAATGTCAGGTTATAAATTTCTCTGACAGTTATTAATATATCGTATATCAAATGTACAGGGCCTCTATTCTAAAGCGTAAACCAATATTGCATTTGATCTGTTATGGCATTGTTTTTAACTTGGCCGCCATTACTGTCAATTAAATAAGAGCTGTCGTAACGTTGACAATACGATAACACGTCAAGATAAAAACAATACCATAAGACGTAAGGGCAATATGGTTTTACCTTTAGAATAGAGGCACTGAAATACTATAAGTACTCAAACAAATCAGTTGGGCAATACAATTGTTAATAAAAAATTACAGGTGCACCTGGTCTAGTTTTTCTGAAAATGATTTTTGGATGACTATTTGGTTATTTAAAAATACGATATTCCTCGATTTGAGCCATAATTTCAGATAACCAGGCAGTACATGGGTCATACAAAAATTTAGGATACCGTTTTTCCTGTGGACACACCGAAAGTTAACGTTTTTAAGGCCTAATGTTCTGGCTATGCCCATTCCCGTAAAAACGCCGTCAGGACTGCTTTAGACCTATCATATAAAAACATAACTTATATGCACACAACCTTTTAACTATTGACCACAGGAGAGACAACTTTTGTTTTTAAGAGTGTATATGGAACATAATACCTAGTCAAAACTATTTAATCTTAACTTCATTTAAAACTCAGTTTTACTCAGGGTCGTGACGATCAACCGTACCAAATGAAAATCTCTCGCAAGAAGGAAACTATTTTAAGGTAAATACAGTCCATCGGAACTGGCGAGTTGTTTCAATGTGGCTCGAGTTTATCTAAATAACAGGTTCAAGTACAATCGAAAAGAAAAGCTAACCAATAGATGGAATTGGTTGAAATGTCGTATTTTTAATAGCCAAAGTAATACGATGATTCCTTAACATGAACATTGGTAACTACCTACTATGCTCTTACATATAAGCAATACCTGAAGTATTATTAACTGACTTCAAAAAAGGAGGAGGTCCTCAATTCGTCGGGTTATTTTGTTTTTAAATGTATGTTCCCTGATACTCAAAGACCGCTGGACAGATTAGTTCCTTTTTGTTTGTACACTTTCTTGTTGGTCCCATTGTAAATACATCAGAATCTGATGATGGGATCTTGGATAAATCGAGGGAACTGCTCAGATAAATAGTGATTTTAGTATTTTCAGTAACAAGTCCAGTATCTGCATTAAAAAATTATCATTCGGTAAGTAAAACTGATGATTAAGACCACAGATGGCCACCGGAATTCCTCAACGGTTCCTACTTCAAGGATGGTGATAAAGTATCTCGATTAAGATAGTTGAGCGACTATTGACGAAGCACTTTTAAATAGTTTATTTTCTTAAAAAAAGCGAGCGAGTTGTTAAAAAAGACGTGCTCATAAAACTAAAAGATCAGTTAAAAGATGTTTGACGGGATTGAGACGATGCGATATTTATTTTTACGATAAATTCTAAATTAAGTTTTGTTTCTTCATTTCTTGTCATACAAGCAAGAGTAAAGAGAAGGGATCGAAAATCTTGCTGTTTAGGCAATCTAGAATATTGTCCTGTGAAAGGGTTGAGTGGTTACTTTCGTAGGAAACCTAAGCCCGAAAGGTTTATCAAAAATAAAAGGTAAACGACGTGGTTTTTGTACACGGATTATAGCATAACGTTGATTGCACCCATTTCAAAACCCTAAAATAATACAGTGTAAACGATATTTTCTTCATAAAAATGGTTTAGTCACTTAACGTGCTCTTACGCAGACAATTTTTTGAGTTATAATTAAAATCACGTTATAATTGTATCGTTATTCACGCGCTGTAACGTTATTATTACACCGGTATTAAAATCGGACCCGTTGCGGTATTCATAATAACGATTTGATTTTCATAATGATTTAATAACGTTAATTTATTAGCTACAATTTCGCTATTTCGCACAATTAAATACCGGGGTGGACGTCATTGCCGCCCATCTCCAATGCTTCATAGGGTCTCTAGCGGCTCGATTTTGTGGTTTACGGCATTAAAAGTATACTGGCAAAAGCGTGCAATCCATAACGTAATTATAACGTTATTCTGGGCTTGTTACAATGTTCATATTGTTTTGGTGTTGCATAACGTTATGGAAATATTCGATAACTCTAACGAAATATAGCGTCATGATAACGTTATAGGGGTCTGGTCAACACTACAGAAGTCTCATTATTTTACACAAAATAAGACCAAGACAGATATTGTCGCCAGTCCAGGAACCAACCGTGGTCTTCAAAAGGTTCAATGGGGTTAAATGGTGTTTTAAATTGTTTGTAACGCTATTTTTTTTAATTTAAATACACTTACCAGCTTGATTGTACAGTCAGCGTCAGAGAAAAGGACCCCCCCAAGTCGTTAAAGATTATCACACGACGGCGAACGTCACGCGACGTTCGCCGTGAGCGGCTAGCTTCCCCCGCCCCGCACCCACACCTCTTGCCCGAGCATCCACCGATACCACTCGAATATCATAATTTCATTATTTTACTATTTGGCATTTGGTCGAACCGAATACCAAGAATAACTTACAAAAAGACATTTTTTTTTATACATGCTGTTGAGGATACGAACCCGCTCCACTAGCCGCTAGCCGATTGCTTTTACATGCCTTTACCACTAGGCCATCGACTCAGTTGTCAATCTCGGCGAAAATTTTAATTGCATTACTCCATATATCGAACAATTTTAAAAACGATCTTATGTTATAAACGTTATGGTTCAAATTTCAACTTCCGCCATGTTCCACTCCTCAATTAACTATAAGGTTGAATTACGTATAGATTTCTCGTTTGGTTGAATATACTGTGCTTCTTGCCGATTGTTGCACTACCCTAGTTTTACTTCAGAAAAGTAGCTGCTGCATAAACTGCGACTTAAGGTTGAATTTAGAATAATTTACTTCTTCGCCTTGTTTACTAAACTGTGACTGAGGGTAACTTTATAATAACCTTACAGTTTCTTTATATTTCGTTCCGAACTGATTGAGTGTAAAATCCTCGTCGTAATATTATCTGATTTATTAAGTTTTCAAACAGTTGCTTCGATTAACCGATATTATGGTTAGATTAACAACTTTTTTAAAAGCTAAAATTATTGTTCTCTGGGAACAGGAACAAAGCATAAAGAAAATAGCACGAGATATGGGCATAACGGTAAGATTTACGTTATTTACTTATTATCATACATATTTATTGTTGCAATCATGTTGCAGTATTACGTATAGATACTTACAAGTTGGATTTACGTATTCCTATTATATTATCATTTTCATTACAGAAAAAAACTGTTAAAAGATGGATAAAAAGGTATCAAGCCACGGGTGATGTGAAATGTGAACGCCAAGGCCCTCGCCCTAGTGCTTACACTGATGAATCGGAGCTACACCGTAATATCGTGGAAGCTCACTCAGTGGCACCGTTCAAAACTACGCGTTCAAGTGCTGAAACTTTTGGAGTGTCGCTTAGCACTGTTCGACGACATCTACACGCTGCGAATATCCATAATTATATACCGGCCAAAAAAATTCAGCTTAGTGACAATCACCGCACCAACCGAGTAAACTTTGCCACTCGTTATTTAAATTTCGACTGGGAAAACGAAATTGTGATATTTACGGACGAAAAGTGCTTCAAGTCAGATAAGGATGGCCGAAAAATTTTATGGAGAAGATGTGGGCAGAGGTTTAACCCTAAAAATGTATTTAGACTTGAGAACAAGCGGGCGGTTAACACTAGGTAAATAATATTTTTATTGAAATTATATTAGGTATATATTGTTGACAATTAATGTGGATTACATCTTTATTACAACATATTTTAAACGGTTGACTGTTTTTAGGTTACTGGGGATGGATGTCTTCAATGGGCCCAGGCGAGCTAGTGGAAATAGGAGGCCGCATGAACAGTGAGCGATACCTTGAAGTGTTGAAGGACGTAATGCTGCCGTCAGTGCGTGTCGCATATCCTGAAGGCCAAATTTATCTGGTTCAGGATAATTCTTCAGTGCATCGGTCCCGAATCGTTCAAGACTGGCTTTAGCCACCTTTAGGTCCAAGAAGACATAACGGTGTTTGAGTGGCCGGCTAAAAGTCCGGACCTAAATCCAATAGAAAATTTGTGGGGACAGATGGTTTTGAACTGGGACTCCAGTGATATAAAAAACAAAAAAAATTTGGATAGTGAGGTAAACAAAACTTGGGAACTAATGCGAAATAGTGATGCATGTTCCAGTATGGTTTCGAGCATGAAAAGTCGACTTCAAGAAGTGATAGATAGTGACGGCCATCCTCTCCGTTATTAATAGGTATACTCGGCAGATTGATTGGTGAAATAATTACGAAGCAATATGTTAACAATTTCAAATATTTGTGGGATTATCACGTAGTTAATCAAAAATAAACATCCTTTATTATTATCAATCCAGTTACTCTTGTTTACAAGTAGTCTTGTGTTAACGATAAACCATCTGACCTCACATTTTTTTCTATTGAAGTGTTAAAGGGTTATCATCACTGTTATCAGAAGGAAAATGTGATAAAAGAGAAAGATGTATATTGCTATACTATTATAGTTTAGCATGTTGGTTCTTCCTCTGAGATTCACAGGCACTAATGACAACATTTGATTTTTAACCAGGCTTTTCTTTGTTAAAATCATTCAGAATGTAAAAAAATATGTTCACTGATTTAAATAAAGAAAGACGTGTAGGTAGTTGTTTCTAGAAATATCTATAAACGAACCGTTGTCTAATGTTAAACATTCTAAACCGCTAATTTGTGTTTTCATAATAAATTTAGTTCAGTTAATATCCTAAGTAAATAAACCTAATTTAACACAGAAAACAAATTCGAGAAATAAATTAACATTTTTTTCGCAACATGCCTTTGTTTTCTTACATAATCTCATACCTACTTTAACGTTTGATTTCTTTAATAATAAAATCTAGACAAATGATTAACGAAATAAAAAAAAGAATAAATCCCACCAAGGGCCTGGGTTTGAACCCGTGGCCATTGCATTCGTAGGCAGCAGTCTAGACCATTGGACCAACATGCCATTTACATTTCATTACAAAAAACTTAAACAGATTGATGTCATTACCAAGGGGGGTCCTTTTCTCTGACGCTGACTGTACTAACGTAATCACTACTCTATGCTACGTCATCTGAAGTGTTTACGCAAGCAGTTTGTTTTTTCATTTGCGTCTATTTTGGAACATCCTATAGACGAAACGTTTTACCCGACGGCAGCAAATTAAGAGAAGAACCATTTTGAATAGGTAGTTAGTTTTTATCACCGTTCTGTTTATTACTTTTTATCTTCTTCATCTATTATATATCTATGTATGTAAAACTCTTTCGTGACTAACTGACTGACTATGAGACAATGTACAGCATATGTGAAGGGAATATTTTTCGGGTACCCTAAGTGCGCATTAAGAAATGTTTTTTTGGAAGTTGACCCTCAACAGAAAAAATAGAAAATGAATTCGCGGGCGTCCTCTAATTTAGTAACCGTTTTGGTTTTGGTTTAGCTGAGTAATAAATAACACTGCAAAACATGAACAAAAGTAGATCAAAGTTCTGTAGGCCTAACCAAGATGCAAACGCTAGTAACGTTTCTGTTTTCTATAGATTCGAAACATTTGGAGTCCACATTAACAGACGACGCGATTTTTTAAATCCTAAACATTTTGTCGATTTTGAAAATCGCTTACTTAGCTATGCGTTCTGACGAGCGCCTCTGGGCAACAAAAAATATAAGTTTTGTTTGAAAACTGCGTCGGTAAATTTTCCGGACGGTTATAACTTGTTCAAGTTCGTAGACATTGTCAAACTAAAAATAATAAATAAATAAATATCACGGGACAATGTCACACAAATTGACCTAGTCCCAAACTAAGCTCTAGGCTTGTACTATGGGTACTAGACAATTTCCCCGAGTTGTGGAAAACTGCCAAAGTTAAACCCATACCCAAAGTTCAATATCCAAGGGCATTTAAAGATCTGCGCCCCATTAGTATATTGCCTTTTCTGTCGAAAATTGTTGAAAAAGTCGTTAGTGTCCAACTGATAAAGTATTTGGAAAACAATAACCTGCTGCCTAAAAAACAATCGGGGTTTAGAAAATCTCGCAGTACTACGACCGCCTTGCTCGACGTAGTGGATGATATTTTAGTTGCTCAGGATAATGGTGAGGGCACTTTACTAGTCTTGTTGGATTTTTCACGAGCTTTCGACACAATTAATACGACATTGTTGTTAGCAAAACTTTTATATTATGGGTTTGACACCCGAACAGTGAATTGGTTCTCTAGCTATCTCGTCGGCCGTAAACAGTTTGTCGAGGTACGTAATGAGTCGGGTATAACACTGGCTTCGAATATTATGCCAATCGTTAGAGGAGTCCCTCAGGGGTCGATTTTGGGACCGCTTATCTTTATTCTTTACAGCAGTGATATAATAAATAATATTTCTAATTGTAATTACCATTTGTATGCAGACGACCTTCAATTATATATATCTTTTAAGCCCGCGGAAACAAACTCAACAGTGAATAAACTTAACATTGATCTAGGTAACGTGGCTGAGTGGTGCGAGAAAAATAACTTGGTTCTCAATGGTAGTAAGTCCAAATTGCTACTGTTTGGTTCCAAAAAACACATACGGGACATTACCTTTTGTGACCCGCATGTCTCTATAATGGGTGATCGTCTGGAGATCGTTTCTGAGACTCGCAATCTCGGCCTCTTGATGGATAGCAGGCTACGTTTTGAGGGACATGTGTTGGAACTAGTTCGTAATTGCTTTTATAGGCTTAAGGTATTATATCAAGTTCGCAACCACATAAGCGTTGACCTGCGTATTAAACTATGTGATTCCCTGATTCTCTCAAAATTAAGTTACGCTGATGTTGTGTTTAGTGGTTGTCTATTAGCTCGTACGAGCAAGATGGTACAGCGTGTTCAAAATGCCTGCGTGCGCTATTGTTTTGATGTTCCTTGCCGCTCCCATATTACACCTTTTTTGAACAGAAGCAAGCTTTTAAACATGTCAGCGCGGCGTTTCTCTCACCTAGCTACCTTGCTATTTGGAGTTATAGGCAAGGGTCAACCGTCTTACCTTTTTGAAAAGCTCAAGTTCCCTAATTCGAGAGTTCGAGGAGCGCCACGCCTGCTTTGCCCTCGACACAAAACAGCTGCTTTTCGAGGCAGCTTTCGTTATGCAGCCACGAAGTGTTGGAATAATCTTCCGCCACCAATCAGAAACTCTAAGTCTCTTTCTTCTTTTAAAAACAACCTCAAAGAGTATCTGATTGGCCTACAATTGTCCAACACCTAGCGGCTGTACGTTATCTATATTACACTCTCGCTTTCACCCTATTTTATTTAAGTACCTCTACCTATGTTTATTTATTCTCTATTTCCATATAAGTATGCATATAATTTCGTTTACAGTTCCCATTACTCCACATATTATTATACGCTCTTACTGTACTTATGAAAGGACTAGCAGTGCTTTCTTCCCGTCTGGTTGCCCTGAAAATCAGCGTCACGACACCGAGTGTCTGACACTATGCTGAGCGGCACCCAATTTGGTGCATAATAAAATAGTTTTAAGTTTAGTACTCCTGATTAATCTCCAAATGTATTTCATTTATTAGTAGTTTAGTAGTTTGTGTTTTGCATCAAATAAACGATTTTCTTCTTCTTCTTCTTCTTCTTCTAGACAACGATAAACATACTTAGATAGAGAAATAAATACTTAAATACATTATAAAACATCCAAGACTCTCAGGAACAAATACTCGTGCTCATCACACAAATATCTGCCCTTACCGGGATTTGAACCCGGGACCGCTGGGTTCGGAGGCAGGGTCACTCCCAACTCGGCCAACGTGTCGTCAAAAATATTTCTATTTCAATTAGTGTCACAAAACAAAACTAACACTGTGATTGAATCGAACTTTTACAAGAAAACGCCATATTCCAGCACGTCTTTGATAATTTGTATCGAAGTTCAGACTACAAGTTTCGGTAAGTTTGGCAATTATCGTCGAACACGTTAGAAGTTATATTGAATAGAGATTTTGACTTCGTGATTGCTAAAGAGCTATTCTATAAAGTTATTTGCTTCTTTTTACCCGACAGTCGAAGGAAGAGTATACATTTTTGACCTTTATGTATGTATGTAAAGCAAAACAAACAGACAGAAAACGGCACTTTTACATTTACTTTAATATTAGTATAGATTAAGTTTGAATAAAGCTAACAAGTCTCAAAAATAATGAGTGAGTGATAAAACCACTTAATAATTAATACAATTTAAATTTATACCCTTTTAAAAATGATATTTTTCAAATTAATAATAATTGTTGGAATGAATTACTTATTCAAATGAATTTCAAATTCTGGATTTATTTATGAACCAATTTGGATTTCATCGCTGTGAATAATGTAGGGCATGAATATTTTTACCGTTTTAATAATTGTTAAATAAATAAACAACCTACCATATTGCTTATTATGTTGTGCTATCGGTGGTTTAAAATAAATAACATTAATAAACATAATTTTACATATTTGAATGCACTTACCTGTTTTTAACTGGTACTTAATTTTTACTCTCATTTAAATTTGAAAGAGATTTGGCTCTAATTATTTTCTGCAAAATAAGAGTTACAATCCAGGCTGAAAAACTAATATTATCAGTATTGTACTCACTTAAAACATTTGACTTATCACATAATACATTGAAAGCTTTTCTAAAAAATGTAAAGAGTGTTGTTTAATCCCATTGCTTATTATCTTCAGTGGTTAAAGCTTCGCTTTGGGTAAGATAAGTACTATTTTCTTTTGTAACTTTGTGTTTTGTGCGCGAACTTCTTTTGCTAACTACGTGATTTTGTAAGTTGTAGTAACTTTACTGGTTAATACTAGATTTAAGTTTAAGTTGTACCCAAATAAAACATTTACATAATTCTTGTGGTTTACAGAACATTATTTATGCAACGGGACACCCTGGGAAATAAGTTAAGGGACGTTTTAAAAAAATAAATGATTCCTTTGTACACAACGAGAGTAACTCATATAGTTTGTTTGACTAACTTTCGTTACACAAAGGACGCGATCGTGATTTTTGTTTTCATTAAGCCTTAAATAAGTTTTTTTTAAACCCTTATCACATTCGCAAGTAACCTGACATTAAAAGAAATAAAAATAGGAACCCCCTAATACATTAATTTATAACTGACCAAGTGCGTTCCGAACTCACACATGAATAGCGTTGAAAATGTCCGGAAAAAAACCCGTTTATTTCCAAATGATTAGTTTTTTTCGGTTTTTAAAAAACCATCAAATTTTCTGCTCTTGACAATAGTTGATCACTGTCACTCTCGGTAACAGTGATCAACTATTGTCATTATTCATGTGTTATTTTTCCTAAAAAAGCTGAAAAATCCCGAAAGAAACGTAACAAAACAAAAATGACTAAAATAGTTAAAAAAAATTCAATGTACGAGTAGAAGCAATAGAAATATCCAGTCTCTGAAAATTTTAACTATCTACTTGTTACGGCTTATGAGATAAAACCCGCTGTCATACTCGTACATAATAGACAGGCAGACAGACAGATGGACGGACACAGAACGCTTTGTAATAGGGTCCCGTTAGCGACCTCCTTCCAGATTCCGTATGTTTAAAGTTGGGAAATTTAATCGAAAGTTTCCGTAAATACATCGAAGTTTAATGAATACACAAGCAGTGGAAGGCTTCTCCTAGTTCAATTTAGGTAAATCAATTCCCAGCAAACCAAATTGATAAAAGAAAATTAGTTTTCACAGAACCTGGATTCGATTAAAACCAGCGTGTTGTTAATTTATCTTTCGCTGGGTTTCTTTTTCCAAGGTGCAGAGACTTAATTAATTTTTCCTGCAGAATTTATAACACTATAGAAATAAAAACTGTTTGTACTAAAGGTATAGGGTGAACATTTTACAGCTTCGACTCGAGTACCATAATATAAATTCTTCTAAAAAATGCTCCGTTGAGAAATCTAAGTTTAACCATACAGATTCTTGTTCTTTTTTTAGCGAACCTTTCGTTTCAAGAAACGTTGACATTATATTTAACTTTAAACAATCGGTAAAAAGGGAATAAGGGATTGATCGCATTATTTTCCATTATATAATTACGGGATGGGCAACCATTTAGTTTTCGTTAAAACGATGAAATTACGTGCAAAAGTAAAAAACCAAATATTAACCCATAATATAGGTACAAACTAACCAAATTAACTTGTAATGGACTCAATAAAGCGTGATCTAAACACATAACACACACGGTAATAACACCTGTGCTGATATTGCTCTAGTATTGAATTATCTCTACTCTTCATTAACCTCTTTGTCTTATAAAATGTGTTTTTTTTCGCCCGCTTTGTTCTTTTCATTCTTTCTTTTTCACCGCGATTGCATCAACATCTCCTATCTTGTTCTGTGCTCTCATGCTAATTTTATCCGCTAAATAAATGCAGTGGGATCCTATAATTTCATAACCAACGTTTCACAAATGATTCGTTTCACAAACATATCATTTGACAACCCTCGTTTTATTCTGAAACTGTAAATCATTTTGGATTTATTTCAAGACCATAATGTAGAACTCCAACGGTTAGGTTAGTTTAGTTTTATAAAATCCAGAAATTTTTGTAGTTACAGAAAAAAAAGCGGGTTGGCTAATGAATAGGTTGCGAAACGACGCATTTGCCAAAGATAACTATAGATAGACTGACTACTAAAGACTTCTTTTGAGGAAGTTCACCAGGGCTGGGATTCTACACGGTAATAACGATATCGTATTTGACATGTTTCCGTATTGTCAACGTTTTCATAACTCTTATGTCATTTACGATAATGGCGACTGTGACATAAACGATTCTAAAACACATCAAACACGATATCGTTATAACGCAGTTGAATAGAGGCCCTGTACGGTTTTACTTAAAAAACCAAATGACACAATTTTAAGCACTCATTCGCCACATCATCAAGAGGTAATCAGATCAAGTTATTTGATGTAATTGCAACCCGTTGTAAAAACGTGGGATAAATTTAAACCGTTGACATTCGAATTTGCCTCAAAGCAAGACAAATAGCCGGATAACCGGCTCCTAATAGGATAATAAATGGTCCTCAGAGCGGAACCCTCTGGGGCCGGGTCCTTATTGAGTTGACAGGCTGAATGGACAGTGCAAAGTTTTAATGTAATTGGGTAAAAGGTGACTTTTAAAAGTCCTTTTTAGTCAAGAAGGGTAATATAATATTATATGTATCTGTGTATTTGTGTCTATCTGCGGCATTGTTGCCCCCAAACTAGTTTGGTGTGGTTATTAGCTAGTTTCACGGAATTCGCTTGGGCCGTTTAAAGATAAAGAGACATTTATTCGCAACAATACATAGATACAAAAAGAACAAGACACAGAGAAATTGTTGCGAAACGGTCCCAACTCAGCATAAGCTACCCGTAAAGCCAGCGCTGGTCTTCCGTTGGAACCGCTTGCTAAAGAGATGGAAAGTGAAAATTAACACAAAACAACGTAAACAAAAAACAACACTAGTTATCATAAAATTTTCAACCAGTTAAACAAAAAATAGTAATATGTAAATAAAATAAAAGCAATTCTCTATTGGAGGTCAAATCGAAGTATAAGGGTTGACCTGACCTTATAATCAGATTATGTAGAAATACTAGACGCGTATTATTCGTTTTCCGCTACTCTCCCCCTTCAACCCCTTAAAGGATGAATCGATCATTTGGAAAGGTTGGATGAAAGAAGATTAACGAAAAAGATACAGTGCGAAACTGAGTGAAGGGTCAGAAGGAACCGCCCTAGGCATACTTTTTTAATCAAATCGGAGAAATACTGGAAAAGGGCCGAATCTTAAGTACCCGAAACCGACGTGCATGTAGGACTCGATGTATGAATGTTGTAGGGGATGGGGTGAAATAATAAGCAGACTTTCTAGAACAAAGGGATGTTTTGTAAGAGAGCGGCGTGCGTCCTAGCGCGTATGTATTGGATTAGCGACTGATGGCCCAGCGGCCAATAGAAATCGTGTACAACGGTCACCCCCGCGGGCCACTACCCCTCGGCGCTCCTACAGAGACTCGTACCACTCTGACTTACAAGCACCCTCATTTAATAAAAAAATAATCCAATAACTAATAACTTTAAATTTATAAAATTTAGGAACAAGTAAGTCCTACGCGTCGCCTACAACCCCCACCCCAGTGCGGTTTCCGCACTCACTCATCTCCGATAGGAATTCGTGCGACGCGTGTCGCAGGTCGGCGTAGCACTCCGGATTTGGTCTTTATGTGGACCACCCTTACACGCCCGTCTTTACCTGGGATTGTTTCTTGAATTAGGCCTCTAGGCCAAACATTTCGAGGTGAATCCGGGTCTACAATCAGGACCAGATCTCCCACTTGCAACGGTCTGACATCCTGATGCCATTTTTGGCGAGGAGCCATATGTGGCAGTACTTCTCGTACCCAACGTTGCCAAAACAGGTCGGCCAGTCTTTGTGAAGTACGCCATTGTTTTCTCATAAACATGTCAGAATTGTCAAAGGCACCCAGTATTGGTAAGTTTGAGGAGCCGCCCAATAAAAAGTGATTTGGTGTCAATGATTCATCGCTATTTGGTTCGACTGAAACGTGCGTGAGAGGGCGGCTATTAACGATTTGCTCAACCTCTGCCATTAGCGTGCTCAATACCTCGTCCCGAGGAGCGTGCTCTTTTAAAATTACCTTTAAGGACGTTTTGACACTTCGTATGAGCCTCTCCCATGCCCCCACCCCAGTGTGGGCTTGCTGGCGGAATAAAATTCCAGGTCGTGCCATAATTAATGGCTTCATTTTTCAGAACATCCTCGTTAAGTTCACTTATCGACTTTCTCAGCTCGTTATCAGCACCTTTCAGGTTTGTCCCGTTGTCCGAGTACAAGTGCTGGGGCCATCCACGTCGAGCCGCCATACGCCGCAGAGCCATTATCAACGCGTCAGAGGTAAGTCTTGTGACGATTTCAATGTGAACAGCTCGAACGGTAAGGCACGTAAATAGAACCCCGTAGCGTTTTTCTCGACGTCTCAAAACTGTAACTTCCATAGGTCCGAACAAGTCAACACCACAGAAAGAGAACGCGCGCTGATGATGAGCCATTCTGGCAGGAGGTAAGTCACCCATTCTGGGCGGTTGCGGTTGCGCCTTTTTTATTCGACAAAACATACACTTGCTAGTCACGTGCTTAACTGTGGGCCGAATGCGAATAATCCAATACCTTTGTTTCAGGTCATTTACGATAGTCTCTTGGTTACCATGAGCGGCCCTGACGTGATAGTGTTGCACGATCAGTTTAACAATATGATTACGTCCATCGAGGATTACAGGTTGTTTTGTTTCAGGTAGTATACCAACAGCAGCTCCGATTCGACCTTGAAGGCGGAGTAGTCCATGGTCATCAAGGGTAGGTGATAAAGTAAGTAGTTTACTTTTTCGACTAACACTTTTTCCACGTTTCAGGTTTTTCAGGTCTTCAGGGAAAGATTGCGCCTGTGAGTATTTTAATAGCAATTGCTGGGCTCGCATCATCATATCGCTATCCATCTCACCGGTAAGTCTCTTGCATTTGTCAATAAACGATAACATAGTACATGTTGACTTGAGAAGCCTTAACCATGAGGAAAACTTTTCAGGTTCTGGAACAGCAGGTAAGTTTTCAGGGGCAACGTGGACGGTCATGACTTGTTCCAGGTCCACATCAGCAGGCTTTGGTAGCTGTATATTTGAAGGCCACGTAGCCTCGTCATCGAACAAGAACGCCGGTCCACGTAACCATTCATTTTTGAACAAGGATATGTCGCAGGTGTCTCTCGTCGCGATATCGGCCGAATTCATTTTAGTAGGTACGTATCTCCACTGATTAATCTGGGTTAACTCGTCTATTTCCCCGAGGCGGTGCGCTACAAATGATTTGTAAGTGCGCGTGTTGTTGTGTATCCAATGCAGTACAGTAGTCGAGTCGCACCAAAAAAATATTTTCTCAGGTTTTATTTTGTGTTCTTGAGTTATAGTATTCGCCAATCTCGCAGCCAGACACGCGGCTAGTAACTCTAATCTAGGCATACTTATTTGTTTAACGGGTGCCACCCGGCATTTACTAGAAATGAATGCTAATCGCCATTGTTTATTATTATCAATCCAGCGCCAGTACGCGACGCAAGACATCGCCTGAGTCGATGCATCACAAAGTACATGTAGCTGTAAGTAACTATAGCTTGTTCTAGTTGCGCCCGCGTCGTGCGCCGGCTGACTGTAGCTGCTATCCGGTGCATTGAGTGCATCTTTTAATAATTGCAGCCATTCAATCCATTTTCTATGTATTTCATCCGTAATCGTGTCGTCCCAACCGATTCCTTGTTTCCAAGTGTTTTGTAACATTATTTTTGCCTTGATAGTAATCGGCGATAAAACCCCATAGACGTCGAATATCGACATAACAACTCGTAACATTTCCCTTTTTGTAGGTATTTTCTGTCCATTTATTATAGTGTCAGGAATGCGTTTAAATGACACATCGAAGCCTAACATATCTTCTTTAGGAAACCAGACTAGCCCGAGTGTCCTTTCGCTGTCGCTTTGTTGATCAATGTTGAACCTTATAGCAGTAGATCCCAAAGTTTCTTTTGGCAAACAGTTTATCAGTAATTCGTTGTTGCTGGTCCAGTTACGTATTTCAAATCCACCTTGTTTATGCACGTATATTATTTGTTTTACAGTCTGTATGGCAGTTTGTTCATCTTCAAAACTATCTATATAATCGTCCATGTAGTGTTGTTTACAAATAGCTTCCGAAGCCGCCGGCATCGACGACTGATATCGCTCGGTGTTTTTATTTTTTATGAATTGGGCAATGAATGGCGAACAGTTGGCGCCAAAAATCAATGAGGTCATACGGTATGTTTTTACTAACCCATCTGGAACACTAGAGTCTGCAGGTACGTTTTTCCATAAAAAACGGAGAGCATCTTGATCTTCAAGTAAGATTTTTATTCGTAAAAACATGTCGCGAATGTCACCAGTAACAGCGATTCTATTTTCTCTGAATCGAAGCATGATTCCATATAGCGATACGAGTAGGTCAGGTCCTTTGTATAAATAATCATTCAAACATAAGCTATTACTTTTCGCCGCGGCATCAAAAACAAGTCGTAGTTTTTTCTTGTTAGGGTTGTCGACTCCGAAATGCGGTAGGTACCAAATTTTAGATGAATGTTTCGGGTCGACAATTTCCTTCGCATAATCATTTTGGAGTAGGTGATCCACTCTTTCTGAGTACCTTGAAGCGTAACCTTCATCCCTTTTCATTTTATGTTCGACACCTCTCAACCTGGATAATGCGTTGTAGTATGAGTTAGGCATTTGACAATTATTATCTTTCCAGGGCAGTCCCACGTGCCACCTTCCGTCGATCAGTTTAGCCGTTCGTTCCAGGTGTTCCTGAGCGCGCAGGTCCTCGGAGTTCTGACGCGGGATGCACGCGACACCCATAGATTCTATAGTGAAAGAGCGACGTAGTTCTTCGTGCATTTCTCGTAAAATGTAATCGTTGTCTGTTTTCTTAAGTTCCAGGTCTTCGGTGAGCAGCAAGGCTGTATGATGCTGGCGCTGATCAGGCGGCATGCTGATACAGCCATGGATACTCCAGCCCAAGGCAGTCTGGGTCAGGTAAGGATCGTTAGGTCTGCCTTTAATGATTTGTAAAGGTAAAAGTAGATGATAGTGATCCTGCCCTATTAACATTTGTGGTTTTTTACAGGGAGTTTCGATTAGCACATTTTTGATGGCAGCCCTGAGTTCATAGTTCGTAAGGTTCACAATCGAGGCGTTTTGTACGGGTAAGTTTAGTCCGTCAACACTTCGGGCCCGTATCGGAAACATCTGTCCGTCCTTGTTTGACACATTAAAATTTATTACTTCACTCTCACATACTAGGTCCGTATGGTTCCACGCCCCACTAACGCGCATAGTTTGTTTTTCGCCATGCAAACCGGCTCGCGCCGCTAGATCGGCACTGATAAGCGTCACAGTCGACCCTTCGTCCAGCAAAGCGACAACACTGATTATCCCGCTAGGTCCGTGAATGTTTATATGCACAGTTTTTAGTAACACTTTGCAGCTATTCGCGTTAATATTAGATACAGTCTCAGAACGCGAAAACGACGGTTCACTCACCACGGGCTCCGTTATTTCCGTAATGTTTACGCGTGATTGTAGATTAGAATTAAAGTTGGAGATATAGTGCAATAGTCGGTGATGCGGCTGAGCACAGCCGTCCACGTCACAGGAAGGCGCGGGACAAGTTTCTTTGTTATGGCGCGACACTAAGCATTTATAGCACAGCCCGGATCGCTTAATAAACTGCCACCTGTCCTTCCGAAGTGATTTTCTAAACTTTTTGCAGTCCGTTAAGCTGTGTTTTGAAACGCGACAATATTTACACTTATCTTCACTTAGTTCGTTTTGCACTAATAATGTTTGTGAACGGTAACTCGAGTCACTTTGTTTACGTTTCGTAGAACTATCACTGTAGGCGTTAGTTAGGTTCATAGATGTCTTAGAGATCTTGATAGCTTCTTCGTTTAAAAAATCAGACAAGATAACAAGCCTTGATTTTATTCCTTCATTGATGAGTGGATAACTGTAGTCTACCCATTTAGATATAAGCACAGTCGGTAACTTGGTCAATATTACGGAAATAACATTGGTCCCCCTTAGGTACTCATCTTGCCCTATAGCTGACACTGCTGCCACGCAATTTTTTATTTTGATAGAAAATGGCACAATGTCTCTGTGGTATTCTTGCGATATCGGTGGAAGCTTGCCGAGATTTTGTATTATTTTTGAAACAATAATATCAGGATTTCCAAACTGTAGCTCCAAGGTTGACATGACAATATCCGGTGAAGTGGCTCCAATCATAAGAGCCGTCACAGCTTCCTTGGCGGGCCCATGAAGGCATTTTCTTAACCTCCACAGGTTTTCTTTTGTAGTGAAGTTGCACACTTGAGTTGACTCGTCATACGCTTGCTTAAATTGTAGCCACTCCATCGGGTCACCGGAGAAAGATGGAAGCTCTCGCGGTGTGCATATACGGCTTAACATTTTTGCGTTGGGTCCATCGGCAGCGGAGACAGCGGCGAGGTCCTTCAGTGCAGTCGCCAACATGTGAACTGTGTCCTCGGCGCCGACGCGGGGCGGAGCCGGCGGCGGCAGGTGCGGCCTGGCCGTTTCAATACCATTTTGTGGCACAGGCTGCGATTCCAGTTGTTGTTGACTACGTTCTAACCACTGTTCCACCTCTTTGTGTGTGTGAATTTCACTTCCTTCCGATTGTGAACTGTATTCATTTAATTCAGCTAGGTCGGCCGCTAATTTTTTATCAATTAGCTCCATTTGTATACGTGCTTTGGCTTCCGCCGCTTCTAACTCGAGTTTCTTTTTCCTAGCCGACACTGACGATGTGGTTGATTTAGACACCTTAGATGCACGGGTAGATTTAAACTGTAATTTATCCAAACTTCCACTAGCGCTTGCCGTTTCTACATTTTTAGTAGTAGTCTTCTCATTTATAATTACAGGTTCACTAGTTTCAGGCATCGGTTGTGGTTCTTCGGTCTCAGGTAATAGAAATAACGGAGGTTCTAATTTCAGCTCTCGAGATTGCTGCGCGGCCAATAGGTCCTTTTGTTTCTGGGTACTGCTCCGTGTGTTCACCATCTTACGTGGCGGTGGTGTCAGGAACATTCACAAAATCCGGGTCGAAGACCAGCTTGTAGGGGATTGGGTGAAATAATAAGCAGACTTTCTAGAACAAAGGGATGTTTGTAAGAGAGCGGCGTGCGTCTTAGCGCGTATGTATTGGATTAGCGACTGATAGCCCAGCGGCCAATAGAAATCGTGTACAACAGTCACCCCCGCGGGCCACTACCCCTCGGCGCTCCTACAGAGACTCGTACCACTCTGACTTACAAGTACCCTCATTTAATAAAAAAATAATCCAATAACTAATAACTTTAAATTTATAAAATTTAGGAACAAGTAAGTCCTACGCGTCGCCTACAAATGTGTAAGAAGTGAAAGAGATTTGTCAGGATCGTACCAGGTGGAAAGAAGTCGTCTCTGCCTACCCCTCTGGGAGACAGGAGTGATTTAATGCATGTATGTAGAGGATGAATTTTCATAAACCCCTTCTTAGAGAAAAATTCTTACGAATTTCGTCTTTATGTCCATCGGTTTGGGCTGTCCGCTGATATAAATATCAACAATCAGTTTCAAATTTTATACATACAGAGAAACAATAATAGAAGGGATACTAAATTTCGGAGGTTTTATATATTTATAATAGTTTTAAAATAACACTTACTTTGGTATAAGGTTAATTAATACAGACCATAATTTTCAAGCTGTCATAGAACCCCGTCGTAATGACAGCGTCAAGTCACGAGAAAGCAATTGCGACAAAATTATTCATTACCTTTCCGCGACAAAGTTTTCTAGAAGTTCAACAAATAAAATGTTGTCTGTACGTGTTATTAGGTGACTAGAAATAAATCAAGGAAACAGTAACGTGGTCATCTATTGCCTTTAAGATTTTAAAAACGTCGTCGCTTTCCTTTTTCGTCTACCGGTTTTCTCTTAAAAGGAAATGCTGCCCGTAAGTATTTTTCAAACAGGAACGTTAAAATTTATTGCCCTTTATGTGACACCTTCCTTCCTTCCTTCTTTTAACTGGAATCGAAGGATAAAAGGCATTCGGAAAATATATACGTTATGTTAAATATTGTTACAAATTACATAAGTTTACTGAGGCTCTATTCTTTTCGGTAAAACCATGTTGCTTTTGACATGTTATCGTATTGTCAACTTTACGTCTGAAATAAAAACAAGATGACAGCCTCTTCTTCGTTATATCATCATGAAAAAATACCATGATCAAAGCAAATAATGTATCATCATTATCATCATATCAGCCAAAAGATGTGCACTGCTGGACAAAAACCTTCCCCATAAATCTGCATGACGACTGGTTTTGTGTTAGTTGCTTCCATCGGCTTCCCTCGATCTTTACCAGGTCGTCGGTCCACCTTGTGGATGGCCCACACTTGCTTTTCGGCTCGCGGCCACCACTCTAGAACCTTTCTGCCCCATCGGCCATTAGTTCTACGAGAAATCTGCACCCACTGCCACTGCCAGTTAAGGTTCGCAATTCGCTGGGCTATGTCCGGGATTTTGATTTTCCTGCAAAGGCAAAAGAAAAGACTATGTTCAGCGTATCTGTGCGTGATGGAATCAGAAATAAATGTTTCCCCATAAAAATCACCCAGATCGCTTGGCTAAGTAGAAAAAATCCTGAAATTGAATTCCAAAAGTTCAGAAGTGTTGTATTAGTCCCAAGTCTTACATAGCCAAACTTTTATAATGAACTTTTGAGACCACCTGAACGCGATGGCCTCAGCGGAAAGCGGTTTCGACGAAATAAAATTTGGAGAAGCGATTCGACGAAATGTCGTTAAAGTCAAACAAGAGAGAGACTTTTAAGTTTTTATCGCCTGAGGCTTTAGTATAGTGTTATTTACATAACCTATTTAAGAAATTAAGTTTAATCTCATGAGACAAAAGGTATTAAGGCAAAATAGTTTTAATTTTATTTGAACGACTGTGAAGTTAATTTTAATTTGTTTCTAAATTGTAAATTTATGGCATCGGCGACGGTAATTAGACTTTATTTCCTTACAGGTAGAATCAAATACCCACTCGCAAAAATCTCCCTGTATGTCTATGGTGGGTCTCACGAGGTTATAGTAGTTGCAGTTATAAGTATTGGAATAGTTGAGGTTGCAATGCACAACGACGGTGATTATTAAGGGAAGCGATCCCATAAAAGTATAAGTTCGCAATTATTGTACACGTTAATCTTAAGTTTGTGTGTCATTGTAATTGGTTGTATGTGCAATAAAGAGTAAACATTACGAACATTATTGAAGCCAACTTTAGGTTAGTTGGTGGGTGATTCTTCGGCGTTTTAACCGCCGTCATTGTTGTCTTTGCATATTCTTTCAGATATAATTAACACTTCTTTAATTAATTTACAAGAATTTTAAACTATCCCTGGTACTGCTTCTAGTTACACCAACATTTGCTCGTTGTTATCATTATTTTGGTCAATATACTGAAGACATCAATGACGGGCGGTTGAAACGCCAAAGAGTTGCCCTGGTAGTGAATTTGCCTAGCCAGCGGTCCCGGGTTCGATTCCCGTTGTGTGATGAGACTAATGCGGGCGAGTATTTGTTCCTGAGTCTTCGATGTTTTCTCTTATTCATATGCTTAGGTAAGTTAATCGTTGTTTAGTACTCATAGTACAAGCCTACAGCTTAGTTTAGGCCTAAGTCAATTTGTGTGAGTTTATCGGCAAATATAATTTAAATTCCATTACTCACGTTATACGCGAGTTACCTTTTGTTCGGACATTACCCTCTGAACCTAGGGAATTCCCAGTAGAACTTTTCTACATCAACACTAAAATGCAAATTTTCCAATTTGTTAAAGTACTGTCAGACGTGTAATAACTTTTGCGCCCGACCTTTGTCTGCAGTATGTATTTATATATGAAAATATGCAGGTAAAAACTAAACTTTATATTCTTGTAACTGGTAACTACTCGTAATTTAACCACCACCCACCCACCAAGCAACAGTGTTCGCATTGTTGTGTTCTGGTGTGGGGATAAGACAACCGGTGCAATTACTAGCATAGAGGCATTCCGTCTTAGTCCTCAGGGTTGGCAACGCATTTGAGGTCTTAGGATTATAGTGTTGAGAATTCAAATGTCTATGGGTCTCAGATTCCACTTACCATCAGGTGGCCTGAGTGCTCGGGTGCCTTCTCCTTAAAATAAAAAAAAATAAAAAAATAAATTGATAGTTACTTGTACCACTTACTGTTAATGAAGCCTCTATAGATTGTGCTCAAGTTAGAACCCGAGAATAAGCGTATTTTAAGACCATTTAATAAAATGCACTAATTAATATACAATTAGTATACTTACCTTGACTGTTTTGTTATTATTGATGATAGGTTTGCTCTTGACTAACTCCTTCCCCTTGAAGGACGAAGATTTAGTCGACGATGAAGTGAGCTCACCCCGAAGAAGCCTTTTTACCCTAGCTTTAAATAGGTCCAGATTGCACTCGGAAATTTAAAACAGTCAGGTCATGAAAACTTCACAATAGCATGAATTTCAATTTTATCGTATTAACTTGTTGATAATTTGTTCATGTTCAACAGTTTTGTGCAACTAAGCAAAGCTTTGATCAAATATACAGCGTGTTTAGAAATTTTCCATTGAAACATGATTTTCCATTCACGCACCGATAAAAAAATACGAGTTAAACTTAGTCATGCACCTTTTTTTTAAGGAAGCAACTGTATTTTTCCCACTCAATCTCATAAATGTCAAGATTACACAAAAATAAACCCTCGTTTACCACTTTATTCTAAAATTACCGCATGATTTTCTACATAGAGTTGTACCCCTATAAGTTTATAAAGAAGTCTCCAATTTGGTCCCTAGTCGTATTGTAATAAGTGTGCTATTTTGCAGTACCCCAATTTATATTCTGACCCTTTTCGTACGAGAAAGTAAGGAAAATAAAGGATTTGATTACGTACTCCGACCTACTGCAAAATTTATTTCTTCACCGCGACGGCTCTATCTGATGGCCTTGGCACAGCCTATTCTGAACAGATCGCTCACTTGTATCAAAAATGTACTAAACATTAGTAGAGAAAACATATCGCACCTTCGGTAGCACAAGGGCGTAATTTCACCTTTAGTAACATTGTACATTGTGCCTTTGTTCTACCGGACAAGGACACAATTTCCCCTTTAGTCACATTGTACATTGTGCCCTTGTTCTACCGAAGGTGCGATATTACAAACTTTGTAACTATAAAAGGGTGATTTTATGATATAAGATTGGAAAGGGAAGTAGGGAAGTAAAAATGAAAATGTTGATTCAAATATTAGTCATTTAATCATAATAGCTAAAGAAATAAAACATATAATTTTTTTATTTAAATAAATAAATAAATATCAGGGGACAATCTCACACAAATTGACCTAGTCCACACTAAACTTTAGGCTTGTACTATGGGTACTAGAAAACGATAAACTTACTTATTTAGAGAAATACATACTTAAATACATAGAAAACATCCAAGACTCGGGAACAAATATTCGCGCTCGTCACACAAATATTTCGGAGGCTAGGACACTCCCAACTAGGCCAACGTGTCGTTCCTAAATCCCTAATAGTATTCTTGATTGTGAGCCAAACTAATACAAAATTACTTAGTTTTGGTGAAAATATTCAATTTCTCATTAACTTCTACGTATTGTAACAGCTGTTACTATGCATTTGTCTAAATTAAGTAATATTAATATAGTAGTAGTATTCTTCTTGTATTAATTTAAACAAAAGCATTTGACGTAGGTTTTTGTACTTCCCTAACTGCAAAAGCTAATAGGTATATATGAAATGTGATAAATAGCTATAGTAGTGATAGGACCTTACGCAGGGTCTGTTTGGACCGCTACTACCATCTTAGTCATTACTACAAAGCAGCATTGCTCGAATTGTTGTGTTCGTGAGGGGCTAAGACAATCGGTATAATTACTAATATACTCGTAGTGGCTTTCCAAAAATTTAAATATTGAAACAGCTGCAGTTTGCACACTGTAAAATAGGTAGTTAGAGAGTTATTATGTCAGGAGGCGTTTACAATTTTATCCCGACCGAGAGATCCGTTTAAAAAGATTGGCTCCAACGTTTAAATATATTTCACCACTTTGTTTAATGTTAAAATTGCATGGTAATGAGACAGTTTATTTTAAATAAACATTATAAATAGACTAAAAGACGCAGTATGGGTTAATATTTTTCTGATTAGTATTTTTCATGTGTATGTGTGTATTAATTTTATGAGTGTGTGTATTTATTAATAGGCAAAGATAAACATACTTATAGAGAAGTATCTTTGCCTAGTACCCACTTTACAAGCCTAGATCATAGTTAGGGGTTAGGTAAATCGGTTTTAACCCCTTAGGGATAGAATTGTCTATAGTTTCCGTTATGTGTCTGTCAGACACTTTGTCACTCAGTACTGTTTTATATATATTATAGCTGTTTCCCGTGACTCCGTACGCATAGAAGTCGTTTATCGCTATTACCTCAGGAAATGTCAAATTTTTCGGCATAAATAGTAACCTATGTCCTTTCTCGGGACTCAAACTATCTTCACACTAAATTTTATCTAAATTGGTTTTGTAGATCCAAAGATCAGCCTCTGCAACCTCACAAACTCTCAAAGTTTACCTCTTTGTAATATTAGTATAGATAGAGATTTAGATAAAGCATGCGTAGTGAAATTTGGAATAGGTTACACTTTAAATTAACACATAAGCTATCTTTAATCCCAAAAACGGTAGTAGTCACCGGAATCGTATACCGAGAGTTTCGTTCCATTCTTGTATTCCTCTTAATGTATTTTTTATTGTCGTAGCGGAAATAGACACACACAACACACAACACACAATATTTAAAAATGACAACTATCTCCTTATAAAGGTTCATGTTATGCGGCCCGCTAACAGACAGACGCACGGACTGATGGATGGATGGACAGCGGAGGCTCTAGGCATTATTATGCTTTTCGGTAAACCCTAAAAAGTTGTAACGAATTATTAATCCAACTAAGTCGCGGACAGAAGCTAGTATAAAATATAGGCCACAAAAATAGCACTTTTTTACGTTTAGTCATAAAAAGGAACTAAAAATTTACCAAACCAAGGAAATTCTCTACGTTTAAGGGATCCGGAACTGAGTAATGCCCTTTATAACCGATACTTAAATGGGTTCAGTCACGCAACCAGAGCTGGAAGAATACCATCAATTAAGTTGCTAAAAATACTTCCGTCTGTTTCGGAGTTTTCTTGTAATGCATTAACGTTCACAGTTTTTGCCTCTCGATTAATTTCTTCCAAAGAATATTTCAAGAGACATTAATTATGAACAGATTAAATAAAATTAAACAATGAGAGATATTTTATTCAGGTCAATCTTGCTGGCATATCAGCCGCTCGTCAATATACATTATGAAATTATATAAATGCTGACATAACATGACTGGCATCAAAAATAATAATTGAGAACTAGAAAGGTTAAGCTTGAATTATAAGAAAAACGAATTGCTGCAATAGTATAGGGTGTCCTACTGCCACGATATGTTAACAAATTAATAATTCGCTTACTATAATAGGTATAGTCCAGATATATTTATGAATTGTCTCGAAATGGGCTGATCACGACTGAACTTGATTTTAATCCCATGAGGATTTATTTTTTGGGGACCCTATCATTTCATAACCAATGTTTGACAAGTGATTCATTTCACAAACGTATCATTTGACAACCCGCGTTTTTTTACGAAACTGTAAATAATTCTGGATTTATTTCAGGACTATCGTGTAGAGCCTATAGGTTAGGTTAGGTTACATACTATCACGCGTTCATTCCCAGAGTGGGGTAGGCAGAGCTACAGATACCAACAACTACAAAAAGAGTTGATGGTAATTCTGTAACTACATTATTATGTAGAGCCTATAGGTTAGGTTAGGTTAGTTTTATAAAAATCCTAAAATATTTGTAGTTACAGAAAAAAAGCGGGTTGGCAAATGAATAGGTTGCGACACGATGCATTTGTCAAAGATTTGTCGGCGAAAAGGCAGAGAACCAGTTTTTTTGTCTTAAAAACAATCTTAATATTTTTTTACAAGCAATATTCCGCGAGGATTAGCAATTTAAACAGAAAATAGTGAAAACGTCTCTTTAATTAAATGAATATAACAAATAATAGAGCTTGATGTTTCTTAATATTTTGACATATCCAATAGATATTAGTTAATTCGAAAAGCATTCGTGTTCAAATAATGTATTTTATGCAATTTTAGAATATGTTATAAACGATTAGTTTTAGAATCAGGATTCACGAGTATATTCAAGGAACCCAAATTTAGTTATTTTGCAAGGTGGGAAATATTTTATGAAAAAGTATATGGTACGTAAAGTTTTTTTTAATGATTAAACCATTAAGTAATAAAAACGTTTTTGTCAGTGTCTTGGAAAACCCGTATTACTCTGCTTATTTCTCAACTATAATTATCAGTCTCAGAGAAACCCTAGTCGTGCAAACACTTGATTTCCATTTTTAGCTGAAGAAGTTTGCTCATTCGGCGAGGGTCGTCCCTCCGGAACTGCGAATCTCCTAAGAACGAAAATCATCCTGTATATTCTGAGTTTGAATGGATTCTATAAACTATCACTCTTATAGAATCGTGGCGTTTGTCGGCATGGTCAAATAATTAGGAGTACTTGATTGCTTTTTAGACGAATCTGTATTGTTTTGGAATCTCCCTGTAAACTAGGTACTGTTTACTTAAAGCTGAGCAACCTTTCAAAGTTTAAATTGTTATGAAAATGAATATAAGAACTGATTGATAGAAAGTTTCTAGGTATAAGCATTTCCACGAGCATTTTTAATGGAGCATTTAAATATTCCATAAACCTATTTTCGTGAGATGTTTTTCCCTAACGACGACGCCCTTTAAATTACAAAACTGACAAATTGTAACTTTATCCGTAAAAGCGTTGGATTTTGTAAGGATTTTTTCATGTTAAGCCGAATTTGTCGCTGAAAATCAGTTAATGGCTTACTAAACGTTCTTTCCTTTTTTTTAGCGCCATAAACTAAACAGACAAACAAAAATGTAGACTAGTGCTGTAGTGTTTCAAGTGCTGTGAAAATAAACAAAATGAACAGAAAATCGGCCAGTAGTGTACCAGGCGATCAGATGTGCGGGCAAGTGAGCAGTGGCGAAGAGACACCGGACTACTCGACCGAACTGTCGTTCGACGAGTTGCGCAACAAATTCGACACTAGCGCCGCGGTGGCGAGGCGGGACATTACTTCAAACCCTGCCTCGCATAACAGCGCGATGCGGCAAGTCGTGAGTGGGAAGGTTTTCAAGAAGTGCAAAAGCGCGACCTTTCAGATAGATGGCGCCACATACACTATTGGTGAGTTTTGATATATTTTTTTGGACAAACGAACAGTTCTTCTTAGTTCAAAATGCCTGTTTCCTTTGTTATAGTTTTAAATGTAGTACGGACATTGTATTTATGGGCATTTAAACAATACAATATACGAGTGAATGCAATGTGACTATAACGGTTTACGACGTCTTAAAAAAAGGTTAAGGGTCGCCAGTACGCTATGCAGTAAAAACTCAGTTTTGTTTTAATATTCAAGCGGCACTATCAAAGTTTCTTTTTACTTTGCGGTTGTAATGGAGGTGTAATTGTTAATGTTAAATATTATATTACGACCCTAAAGTAAATTATAGTGACTTTAAATTGATAATTTCACCTCAATTTGCATTTTTAATTTATTCTATTATTTTCTCTTTTAACGAACCTGTCTTAACTTTGGCCAATTTTTCATCAAACTGTCAACTGAATTGAAAGTAAAAGCGACTGACAACATCCGTATAAAAAATATATATTTGTTAATAATTAACAACAGTTAAACAATCTCAATCCAGAATAAACCAGTAAGGACCTTTTATTGTGAACATAAAACATATTTTAATGGCTGTTTTTATCTTTCCCACGCAAAACGATTACAACTGTCATAAAAGTTTTAAAATCAGGTTTACTATCTTTTTAAAACTGCGATCGGAAATGATATTTCCGCTTAGTAAGAGAAAACACAAAAATAAAAACTCATATTAAACTAAAAAAATTGGAGGTAATGGACGATTAAGAGTCACTTACAAACGTATTGCATTAAGTACTGCAATTTAGCTGAGCAGCAGATTTGACGTTTGGATAACATTGTTGTGCGGCTTTATAATGTTTACTTATTTCTATAAAATTGAAACAGGCTTTACAAGTCTTTATTTATTTTAATTGAAGAATCAAAAACCTTTAACTTCAAAGTAATAAAGCAATTTTGAGAAAGTGAAAAAAATACTTGAGACAGTTAAATAGAGCTAGTCTTAAAAACTTAAATGTATTGAATTGAATTAAATAATTGTCCACTAGTGTATAGTTACCAGTTAGTTGTATTTTTATGGGCAGCCAATTTTCCCCAAATAGTTTTTGATTTATGTAATGATTTTAAATCCAATTACTTCATACATTAGAAATTATTATTGTTGTTATTAATATTTGTCCGAGTGGTTGCCGGGTTAGAATAGTGCTACTCCATGTCTTCCCGTGGATATCGTAAGAGGCGACTTAGGGAATAGGGGCTTGTAGTACTGTTAGGCGATGGGCTTGCAACCTGTCACTAATACACTAGTAAACTTCTTGGCTCAATTTTGCAAAATGTGGTTACAGAATTATAAACAAGTGTTTTTACAGTTGTTGGTGTTTCTGTAGCTCTGCCAACCCGACTCTGGGAATGAGGGCGTGATGTTATGTATGTTAATAACATTTTGGTAATGATAAGTGGTTTATTAAACCTTCTTTTTTTTCTTAAGCTCGATGCTCTTCTTATAGTTTTAAACGAAACAAAATGATAAATTAATTAATATCCCTATAAAGTAGCTATGAATGTTAAAGTTTGAATAGTTATTATTGAGTAATGTGCCGTAAGAATGCTTGTTCAAGAGGAAAAATTACAATTTTGAAATAAGATTTACATACATACATAAATACTATAACGCCTTCATTCCGAGAGTGGGGTAGGCAGAGCTACAGAAATACCAACAAATTGTTGGAAATTATGTGACCACATTTTGCACAAACAGTTACAGGTTGCAAGCCCATTGCCTAACAGTACTAGAAGCCTTCATTCCCTTATTCGCCTCTTACGACATCACCGGGAAGACATGGAGTGGCACTATTCTAACCCGGCAAACACACGGACACTTAAACTTTTCTTTCACAAAATTCCTCATCTATATAATAATAATATCAAAAACTTTTTCATACATAACATTGTATCCCGAATGCGGTATTTTAAAGATCAAAATTACAGCCATAATACTTGGAAATTAATTAAACTTGTTTCCAAGTTATTACTCGTTCGGACAAGTTGAAACATTTTAAAAGCTAATTATAAACTTCATAATTAATAACCGATTCTAATATTAAATTTGATTACAATCTTTATTGTTTTTTAAAGACCTTGGTGAATGAGGAATAAGACGGTATTTAAAAAAAAATAATACAATAAGGATAGAAATATATTTAAAAAAGTACTTTCAGCGCAATGGAACCCTGACCCACCATAGAACTGTGTCACCGTGACGTTATGATTCAATCCGTAAGAAGGGTCAAACAAATTGGTTTACGATGTAACTGTGACAACGTTCTATGGTGGGTCAAGTTTCCATTGGGCTGTTAATATATTAAAAAGACTGATGGAGTTGCGCAAACAGAGTCCCAGAATCCTACCTTTAAAGGTGTACATACATAACTAGTAATTAACTGTACAAGTGTACGATGGTATTTTTAGGGTTCCGTACCCAAAGGGTAAAACGGGAACCCTATTACTAAGACTTCACCACCGGACTGTATCTTATTAACCGTGATAGTCAGATACTTGAAATTTTCACACATGAGTATCAATAATTAAGGGGGCTCCCTTACAACTGACAAACATTTTTTTTGCTGCTTTTATACATAATAATGGGACGGAACCTTTCGTCCGCGAGTCCGACTCACACATGGCCGGTTTTTTACTTATGTTGCCGAATTAGGTAATATTGTTTAAGCACTCCAGTATCAAACTTGAGTGTCAATATAATTTAGTAACATCAACAAGTAAGATCAGCAGACAACCTCAGACAAATTTACTTAAACCCAAACTAAGCGCTAGGCTTAAACTATGGGTATTAGAGAACTATTAACATACTAAATCCACAAAATAACATCCAAGACTCAGGAACAAAAGCTCGCACTCATCATATAAATATTTCCCCTTACCTGGAATCGAACCTAGCTTCATAAGCAGAGTCACTAACCAACTAAGCTAAATTTAACATAATATAAATTACTACGTCTTTTTTTTAATAATCTATACCGGGTGTTGCCTGTAATAGGAGCAATAAATTTGGGGATCGTTTCCACACCGCAAACGTAGCAACATTTATTCTACAACATTTTTTTTAGTGGTAGTAGGACCCTGTGCAGGGTCCGTCCGGATTGCTACCACCATCTTATCCATTAACCACCCGCCAAGCAACAGTGTTCGCATTATTGTGTTCCGGCGTGGGGATAAGACAACCGGTGAAATTACTAGCATAGAGGCATTCCATCTTAGTCCTCAGGGTTGGCAACGCATTTGAGGTCTTAGGATTATAGTCTTGAGAATTCAAATGTGTATGGGTCTCAGATTCCACTTACCATCAGGTGGCCTGAGTGCTCGTGTGCCTTCTCCTTAACATAAAAGAAAAAAAAAAAAAAACTTTTTAAAATAACTTTTTGTTAACTAAATATTAATGAATTTAGATTTTCCAAGCAAGCAATGTATTGCGAAAACTACGAAGTTTGTGGGCTGACAGTAGATGTCAACTAGACTATTGGATGGAGTACATTAAATGCTATTTAGTTTGTTTGAAAGAATCCCAAATAATAAAATAAATGTTTTTAAAATGTTGTAGAACAAATGTTGCTACGTTTAAATAGTAAAAACGATTCCTCAATTTATTGCTCCTATTACAGGCAACACCCGGTATAATGATCTTTATTTATCTTACATACATACATACATAAATCACGCCTGTTTCCCAGAGGGGTAGGCAGAGACCACTTCTTTCCACCTGCTACGATCCTGACAAAGCTCTTTCGCTTCTTCCACATTCATACATCGGTTTCGGGTACTTAAGATTCGGCCCTTTTCCAGTATTTCCCCGATTTGATTCAAAAAAGTACGCCTAGGGCGCCCCCTTACGACCCTTCCACTCACTTTAGCACTGTAAATTTCTTTCGTCAATCTTTTTTCATCCATCCTTTCCAAATGACCGTACCATCGAAGCATGCCCTTTTCAATTTTAGTCACTACATCTTCTTTCAGACCACACTTCTCTCTGATGTTTTCATTCCTTACTCTATCACACAGTTTCACACCACACATACTACTTTATTTATCTTCTTTCAATCAATAAAAAAATCTTAATTTAACTTCTTTGAAAGCGTTACTTATTCATATTTTGAGAAAATTACGCCAGTTTTTCGTACAATTCGAAGCAATCATTTGTCAAACCAACAAATCTTATATTTAATGAAACAAATTACCTACCATACATATCATAGATTTATTATAATAATCATTAAGTTTGGTATCTTATATTGTTGTTTTACTTTTATATTTTTATATTTATTGTAAAAAATCTAACCTCCATACGAATAAAGATGAAGTGACAGTCCACTTAATGACCAAAGTTTATTTATTTTGTTTTGCTATAATAACTTGTTTTCAAGGAAATTCTTAAGATGCACATAGTTAGTATTTAAGCTAATTCTAAGAATGCAAACTTAGCAAGTTCGCTCTGCGTGCTTCGTATAAGAGGTGAACACGCCATGTAAAATGTAACAGAAAAATGTATAAGGTTTAATTTTGGAAAGGCGTTGTGTCTAATAAAATATGTGGTGTGATCACGTATAAAGTCTATCATATATTGGGCACGTGCAAAGAACACACTATGCACAAGCTTTATAGTTCCAAAATAATTGTAAAATTACAAATATATTAACATTTTAACGGGTTAAATACGGGGCGATGGGCTTGCAACCTGTCATTAATACATTTGTATTGTATTGCATCTTAGCCTGATTGTGCAAAATGTGGTTACAGAATTTTCAACAAGTCTTTTTAGAGTTGTTGGCATTTCTGTTATGTAGCTCTGCCTACCCCACTTTGGGAATAAAACGGGTCAAACTAATAGAATAATCTATGTAAAACTTAAACTTAAGGAAAAACATATTTTAAAATCATACCGTTATCAAAAATGCCTTCAGTTCTTATTTATCTAAGCCTAATCCAATCCGTATAAACACCAACACTTACATTCCACGCCCTGTCTATCATTCACGTGTAAACCCGCAACTCCGCCCCAACCCCCTTCAAGCTAGCCTTAGTCTTCAAAATAGCTACAAAAGGAAAGAAAATAGAAATAAACATAGGGAAATTCCACCATCGCCAGGTTATCTAGTGTTACGATAAAACAAATTGCCTACACTTGCCACAGTGGAGACAAGTTCAGTATCCCATAGAAATGAGCGTTTGAGTGTGTGGTCAAAATGTATTTCAAACTAAACAAGTAATGAAAAGAGCTTTTCTCATTCCTGATCTTCCATGATCGTGCCCGGTGCACATCGAATAGCGAACATGCATTCATTTTTTTCTTACGCTCTCTGAAAAGTGCTGTAAAAGAGGAATAACTGTAACGCAAAATGATTGTCGTGTATTTTTTTCATAAGATATGAAGTTTTAAAAAGTCGTATATCAGACCTCCTGCAATAACACTCTATACAAAATTAAGGACAGGAATGACGTGACAGCTGTTGTTCTATGTTTAAAATATAAGGACCTTATAAAAAAATGCAATTATTTCGTAAATTACTATGTTTAAGCCAATATCGAATAAAATTTAAATATTATGTTAATAAAATGAGGATAGCGAAAAAAAACAATTTAAATATTAGGAGATGTTTAAAAAATTTAACAAGCTTTTACTATAATTTATATAAAATTACATTTTCTCCTAAATCGTATGAATGGAACTCAATTCTGATTTTAATGCATCAACAAACGTTTGAAATCACTTTGCCCATAGCCATTCAATGGGGCTTCGGGAGTTTCTTATCAAATGATCGATCGCTCGAACGAAATCATACGAGATCGATAATGCGCGCTCTAAAATGTTGTTTGTACGCTCTTAATCTCGACTTAAACCCGTCGGTAATAATAGTTTTTAAGTGTATCACCCACAAGTATGATCAATTTCCATTGGACAATTAAAAGAAGTGTAAATGGAGTTTCTCGCCGGGATCGAAATAGGAATGAGGAGACATGTATGTATATAGGGGGAATGAGAGAACCAGCCAACAAAGTGGATCGACCATTTGATGTGGGTTGCACGAAACTGCCGGATGCTAGGAGCATAGGACTGATCACGGTGGAGATCTTGAGAGAAAGCCCGGTGGATGTTTTTCGGTTTTTTTAAGATTACAGATCATCATGACGATTAGAATCAGAATCAGAATAATCTTTATTCAAGTAGGTTTACAAATAATAAACTCTTTTGAAACGTCATAGTAGCGACTTAGCCTAAATTGACTGCAGGTTCAAATCGCGACCGATCAGAGAAGAACCTGTAAGAAACTCTGTCGGATGTCTTTTTTTTTTTCGACGTTCGCAACCTTTTGTCGTAAGGACTAAACATTTTATTACAAGCAATTCAGTCCCAAGCATTGTTATCATTAATATAGTCTTTAATACAATAATATGCTTTAGAAATTAGTTTACGCTTAACGTAACTCTTAAATTTATTTACTGATAGTTCAGTAACATTACTTGGGAGCTTATTATAGAACCTAATACAATTACCCATAAAAGAGTTTTTTATTTTATGGAGCCGCGTGAAGGGCACTGCGAGCTTATATTTATTTCTGGTATTAACATTATGTATGTCACAGTTCTTTCTAAATTTAGCGATGTTTTTATGAACATAAATAATGTTTTCATAAATGTATTGACTGTGCATGGTCAATATATTAATTTCTTTAAACTTATCTCTAAGCGAGTCTCTCTGGCCCATCTTGTAGACAGCACGAATAGCCCTCTTCTGCAGAACAAAGATGCTATTTACATCAGCAGCACTACCCCACAGTAAAATACCATATGACATAATACTATGGAAGTAACTAAAATAAACTAATCGAGCGGTATCTAAGTCTATTAATTGCCGAATCTTATTAACTGCAAAAACTGCTGAACTGAGTCTACCCGCCAATCCAGCAAGATGAGGACCCCATTGGAGCTTGGAGTCTAACGTTATACCAAGAAACACTGTATCATTAACTAGGTCTAGTTTGTCATTTTTAATAGTTACAGTAGTTTGACTATTTTTCACATTAGTAGTCATGAACTTTATACATTTCGTCTTTTTTTCATTCAGTAATAAATTATTAACACTAAACCAATCGACTACTTTTGATATAGCATTGTTTACATCGACATTAAACTGCTGTTGTCGTTTAACTTTGAACACAAGTGACGTATCATCAGCAAACAATACTATATCATGGTTGTCCTTTATAAGGTAAGGTAAGTCATTTATGTAGATGAGGAATAAAAATGGACCCAATATTGAGCCCTGTGGTACGCCCATTGAGACCAATGACCCAGGTGATCGTACTCCATTCACGTCTACCCTTTGTATTCTCCCGTATAAGTACGTTTTTATTAAGTTTAGCGCAGTACCTCTAACTCCATAGTGGTGTAGTTTCCTGATCAATGTGTCATGGTTAACGCAATCGAAGGCCTTGGACAAATCACAAAAAATACCTAAAGCATCCTGTGACCCTTCCCAGGCATTAAAAATGTTTTTAATCAACTCAACACCAGCTTCGGTTGTCGAGCGACCCCGAGTAAAACCAAATTGTTTATTGTGTAATAAATTATTATACCGAAAATGTTCCGCTAACTGTGACAAAATCAATTTCTCAAATATTTTACTGAAAGTGGGTAGTATGGATATTGGTCTAAAATTTGTGGGGTCAAAAGTACTACCCGTTTTGAATAATGGAATTATCTTACTATGTTTCATAAGATCAGGAAACTCACCACAATCAACACAGTGATTAAATACGACCATTAAGTCAGATGCTATGACTTCAATTAAGGATTTGAGTACATGGACCGACACTCCCCAAAGGTCACTGGTTTTCTTTATATTGATTGAGTTGAATGCCTTAATTACATCCAAGGCAGTAACGCGCTTGAATTCAAAGTATATACTGCATTCAGGCACGTTATCTTCTAAAAGTACAATGGCAGACGCAGGCGAAGAGTTCAAGCACTTAGTCGTGGACACTGGTATATCGGTAAAAAACTTTTCAAATTCAATTGCGATATCTGGATTGGAATCTATTATTTTACCATCTACTTTTAAACGATAGTCGTTAATGTTCTTTTTTCGGCGACCTGTTTCTTCATTAATTATTTTCCAGGTCGTTTTAATAACATCAGAACTATTCAAGATTTTGTTACTTAAAAAATTTCGCTTAGTTATACGGCAGTCTATCTTGAATTGCTTAGAATACTGTTTGACATGTTCCTTAAACTCCTCACTCGCGTTATACCTCCGTTCCTCATATAGTTGATACAGTATTCTTCTACGCTTATGTAAGTCCGCAGTAGCCCAGTCACTGAAAACCTTTGCACCACCAACCACAACCGATTTGGATGTAAATACTGCGTTAAATTGTTTCATGAATGTGTGAAAGAATGAGTTGTACATGTCATTGGGTCCCTTATCAGTTGTTAGAAAGGGCAAATTATGCACTAGGTTATGTCTCATTCTTTCCACACGGTCTGCAGTTATTGGCACAAAAGTAATTTCTTTTTTTGGAATATTATTCGATACGGACTTGAATTTAATTAATTGACCCAAATGATCCGATTCCAGGTTGCTGATCACACTCTTACCAATAGGAATTATATCAGTAAAAATGTTATCAATACACGTGGCGCTAGTGTTAGTAACTCTAGTTGGCTCCATAAAAGTATGTGTCAGGCCGAAAGATTTGAAAAGATTTATTAATCTTTTGGTTAGTGGACTGTTTTCTAAAATATTTACATTAAAATCTCCACATATAATTGTTTTTTTTCTCGAATAAGATAATTTTATTAGAACAGTTTCCATAATCTTCTCAAAAATTTCGAAATTGCCTAATGGTGGCCTATATACACATACAACCATGAATTGCTCTAACTCTATTGCAGCGAGTTCTAATATTCGTTCAACAGATAAGGACACAATGTCCTTACGGTCTTTAAATTTTAATTTATTGTTTAATATGATTAACGACCCGCCATGTATCGAGCTATTTCTTGTAAATAAACTGCCGACCTGGTGGTTGATAAAATTAAACATAGCTTCGTTACTAGTTAGCCAGTGTTCCGTTATACATAAAATATCAATGCTATTACTATTAAGAAATAACTCGACTTGCAGGTCTTTACTCCTTATACATTGAATATTCTGGTGAACCAGAGTGATATAATTAGATACTTTGCTGCTAAATTTGTCCTTATATTTATAACAAATTTGGTTGCCAGGGTTGAGCTCCTCTGTTGTCTTGTGATTTAATTTAAATGATTGATAGTAATTGGAACATGTTCCAAAAACCTGTCAGGTTGCTGAATAGCAGCAGGAGCCAAATTCTTGGCTGAAATGTCAAAAAAATAGGATAGCGACATAGCTATCTGTTTCTTAAAATAATTAGGCAGGTAAAATTTACCTTTTGTTAAAATATAATAATTGCTAACATAATTGTTAGAGTCAATAATGTCAATTTTTTTATTATATGTACACATGTTATAAAGTGTCACATTTAAATTATGTCTTATGTCATTTTCCAACTGTGACAACTGTTTACAATAAGGGAATGTAAACAATATGATTTTTTTCACACTAAGGCTATTCAAAGTTTCAAAAAAATTAATTAGTTTATTTTTGTTTACATTCCCTCTATTTCCTACAAGAATAAGCAAAGTCGTGTCTATATCAATATAGCTGTCCTCTAAAATTTTATTTTGGATATTTTCCAAGCTGCTTAGAGGTAAACAGTTGCTGATCACACTATGTCCCTTAGTGTATGAGTTCAATAATGAGCCCATATTGCTACCAATCTCATCGCAGTACATTATTATGTCAGGTTTGGATGTCAAATTGGTATTACTATTATTATTTAAGTTTTTATGAAAGGAACACTTCTCATCATATTCCTTTTGTGTAGGGACACTGACACACAAACTCTGCTTCAGTCCACCGGGGGCTGGACAGTCACTCTTGTGTTGACAGACACATGTGTGGTCGTCCTCCAGTGACTGAACTAACTCTAAATTATAGTTGAGCTGCCCTATTAGATCATCCATTCCTAAAGAATACTCATCTATAATTTTATTTGAATTTTCCTGCATATTGTGCAATTTTTGTAACGACTCCTCTAAATCCTGAATTTTTAATTGTAACATTTGTGTGTCATTGTCATACTTTAACTTATTATTTTCTAACATAGTGGTATATAAAAATAATTTATCAACTAACTTTACATTTATTTTACTTAGTATACATTTTCTATAATACAGTTTATTTTGCTTTAACAACCTTCGGGTTTTCCTTATATATCTGTTTATTTTAATATATTTTTTTAGTTTATTCCTGCTACAATTACTTAACCTTGTTGTAGTGGACGTCTCATTAGTTAAGTCTATAGTAACAACAGGAAGGTCAATTGAAGCAGTAACAAACTGCGGGTCATTCTCTACCAATTCATGAAATAATGACTGTGTGTGTACCTCTGCAGTGTCTTGCCTGGCCTCCTGAAGCTCGTAGATCTGTTCATGGGCAATATGCAGCGCTCTCTCCAGGGAGTCAACGTCCTTCAGGGCCTGCTCGTACAGAGTGGTACACTCAGTGAACTTATCTACTGTATGTTGAAGCTCGACCCGTTCCAAGTTCACATCATTATACTTATTTTCAAGTAGAGAGAGTTCCTTTTTTAACCTATCCCTACTGTTTAGAATCTGGATTACTTCTTTCTCATTGTCCTCTCTCTCACTGAGTAATTGAGCACACAATTCCTTGGATTTTTTTAGTTCTAATAACGTTATTTGAAGCTTGTCAGTTTGTTGCTGACGCGCAGCTACAGCAGCTGCCCTTCGAGTCATCATTTTTATAAAGTTTTAGTATAATTAAAGTGGTAAAAACAAGAAATTGTATGCCAAAGGAATGCAAGTTACTTACGTGAATATAGTAACGTAGATCAATGTCCACATTTCAGCTCATTATATAATGTCAACCAACGGCTACCACACAGCAGTATTTATAGTAAATAGTGCTTGGGCAAGCCGACAAATATGAAATATAGACATCGAGTTCAAATTTATAACCAATAACGGTTACCGAATTGAAATGTTTCGGAACACTATTAGACGTCACTATAGCACTTGAAATAAATCACTAAGCTAAAACTTAACTTATAAACTGTCTGCTTAACAACAGAGAAGCTCACATTAACAATAAATATCATTAAAATATAAATATTTTATAGGGACCTAGTGAAATCAGCTGCTTATCCTTTGACAGCCAGTCCAGATTAAGTTAATGACGTTTCAACACCGTTTAAACGTGAACCTATATTATAAGGCATTAAGTTTGACAGTTTCAATTGAATTTTTGCTAATTATATGTCTTATAGGTATATTGAACTTTAATAAAATATTTAATCAATAGGTACACAAAAACATAACATCACATCTTTACTTCTAAAAATTTGGTCTGCTTGACAATGCAGCGTATTTATACGAATTGGCGTACTCAAATTGTATCCACTGTATTAAGGTAGAGACGAAATGTATAGTTGACACGCGAACTCTGGTGGCTTGCCGACGTTGATCCAGTTAAATGAGGAATAAAAAATATAAAATGTGGAAAGCTACGGTTTACTTACATGGCCAATGTGTGGAGAGCTCCGGCTGTTACCTATTAGATTGGAGGTAGGTGGCAAGGTAAAATGGGTGCCGGATATGTGTTATATTGATTAGTTACGAGGAAAATGCGCCACGATTGATGGGTCAGGAAGTTACGAGTATAATTTGCTGATAAACATCTTATTGTCTTTCTTTAATTCAATGCCTTTTTATTAGTGATTCAGTACAAAAGGCACCTAACTGAGGTCCAAGATAGACTATGATAGCCATTCAAGCAGCCTAATTGCAAACGTCGATTATATGTTCATGAAATACTACAGCGCAACTATTGATGGTTCGCGACGGCTTCCCTTAGGCTGCTCTTTAAAATTTATTTTTCTTTTTTTTTTGGAACAATAATCTTTTCGTTGCATTGGAATTTGTTCCAGGATATGTGACAGATAGGTTGTTGTGTTTAATGTTCTTTGATCATTATTGATAAAATAATACTGTATCAATTGTGAAAATAGGCATTTTTGGAAAACGGAAAAATAAATTGATCCTAATTACTGTAAAAATGCAAAACTAAAGAGAATGCCTGCCTAGGTAAATTTTTCGCTTTGAGGGTTCTATATATGGGAAGCCACCGCGACTCTATTATGTTCATTCACCTGACAGCTAACTTTTAAGAGACATATTTAAAATATAAAAGGAAACAGACCATCATTTTATAAAATATTTATTTGATTTTCTTATGAAAGAGTAACAAACGAGCATGCAGGTTACATGAGCCTATAGCCAAGCGGCATTTGTTTCTACGAGGTCATGCCAAAAGAAGTTAGATTCTCCATGCACATTTGATTGATACTGGCCAGTTATACACCATCGTGAAGGGTGATTAAATAGCTATAAATTAAAAATAGAATACTCTGGAAATCGGCGTAATATTTTTTTGAATATTTTTTTTTCTGATTGAATCTGGCGGGAATTTGCGGTTACAATAAAACTTAGTCGACGAGATTTTCGAGTTATGATTTATTATGACTTTAAAAAGGTTTAAAGCCCCAAGAATGTTTTGAGCTTTTAACCACGACTTTTGGTAAGTCTGCTTGTTCTCGTGCAACTGTCTTTAATTGGTTTGCTGAATTTAAAAGAGAGCGGGAGAGCGTTCAAGATGAGGCGAAGTCGGGGCGACCGCCAACCGCAGTTACTCCAGAAAATGTACAAGCAGTGGATAGAAAAATCCGTGAGAACCGGTGAATTACATACGTAGAGCTTGAGCGAGATCTAGGCATTGGATCAGCGGCACTGCAAACCATAATTCATGGACAACTGTCCCTTCATAAGCGTTGTTCTAGATGGGTGCCGCATAAACTCAATGGTTTGCAGAAAGAACGCCGCGTGGAATGGTGTAAATTTATGATAAATAAATTCGACGCTGGCGAGAAGAAAACTGTGTATGATATACCTACTGACAGGTGACGAAACATGGTTGTATAACTACAATCCTGAAACAAAGCGGCAGTCAACGCCAGTCTCGCTCTCGATCAGAATTTAAGAAAGGGGTGAACATATTAGCGCTTTTACAAGCGCAAACGCTATTGTCACGAGTCTATAGGCTCTGGGGCCCTAGCCAAGATTCAAACGCAACTAACGTTTTTCTTTTCTATCGCTCAAAATGTATGGAATGACAGTTGACCACATGGTTTATCGTAACACATGAGAATATTATCTCATACATTTTGAGTGATAGAAAAGAAAGACGTTAGAAGCATTTGCATCTTGGCTAGGGCTTTAGAAGGTAACGGTAAAGAGAAGTTATCCACGCCAGCCATGAACATCGGCTACATCGTCGGTCCGTTGCCGGCCTTTTAGGGAAATGAAAGCTCTTTTCTTGGAGGGCTCCGTGTAATGAAACGTGTTATTGTGTTATTATTAAAACCGGGCAAGAGCTGGTCGGACCATGCTCAGTATAGGGTTCCAAAGCCGTTAAGTACTACAGACATAAAAATCAACAAGTAATAACTAATTTTCTATTTAAAGTCATTCGGTGCCGTCTTAGATGATTTTAGTAGGTATAAACACTTTTGTCGCCTGTATCTCAAGAACCAATGATATCTACTTAGTCGTGATAACTTTCCTTATAAATTCATTTGATGTGCTTTTTTCTGATTTTTAGTATTTGTAGTTTTGGCTGTAGAGGGGGGGGGGGGGGGGGACACACTTTACTCTAACAAAACTTAGTGCTATAAAGCTTACTATATCATAAACGGATCCCTTGATCGAAAAAATGTTTTCACAAACCCACAATATTTTTGAAAGACCTATCAAACGACACCCCACTATTGGGGAAAAAAATATATCCCTACGTTACGTGTATTTCATTGTACCACTTTGTTGGCGTGACTATTATGTATATTCATGCCAAATTACAGCTTTCCAGTACTAAGAGTCTCTGCGCTAGGCTGTGGACGGACAGACAGATATGGCAAAACTATAAGGGTTCCTAGTTTGACTACGGAACCCTAAAAACAAGAAATGAATAAAATGGTCTCTCATTCATTCAGATACGTATACTTTTTCCTATTTTTAACCCCTGACAAAAAAGATGTCTGTGTAGTGTTTGTCCGTTTATTTGTATATCTGAAAATGGCATTTGGACGCGGATTTCTTTAAATGAAAGCTAGTTTAATAGAGTTAGATTTGAAATATGTTGTTTCAAAATTAGTTGAGCCCTTTAAGAGATATCAGCTGTGAAAGAAAGCGTCGCCATAATATCGTATGTTTTTATCTATCTAATTATTATACAGACTGTATATAAGAAACTTATTTTCACAATAATTTATGCCGCAGCGTTTAGGCATAGATTTAAGCGTTCTGTTTATTATATAAAAGACGTTAGGTACATCAACTATGTTAGTTAAATCACTACAAAACTTGCTGTTGTTACTGACAGTTTCGCTTTTTATAAATAGTAACGTAACAAATTTACAAAAAAAAATGGTATTGAAACAAAATTTGTCGTGACTTGTGGTTACCGGGTTAAAATAATGCCACTCCATGTCTTCCCGTGGATGTCGCAAGAGGCAACTAAGGGAATAAGGGTAAAACAAATAGTACTTTTAGGCGATGGGCTTGCAACCTGTCACTAATAAACTGATACACATCTTAGCCCGTTTGTGCAAAGTGTGTTTACAGGATTATAAACAAGTCTTTTTAGAGTTGTTGATATTGCTGTAGCTCTGCCTACCCCACTCTGGGAATGAACGCGTGATAAGAAATTTTCTCTTGTTTGGCTCTATTTTTTTCTAGTGTACCTAAGAAATAAATCATTTTTCATTGCAGTAAGTTTCGCTTGGGTTGAAGCCGAGTTTTTTAAAAGATGATGAGAGTAAGCCAGAATGATTTGTCTCCAAAAAACCTCTATCTCATAATTTTAGTGAAAATTATGGACGTTTTTCTAAGAAAGCAATAATAATACACAAGTTATCGCCAGCTATTGTGGTTGTCTGACTTGCAATGAACCGGTGTATTTAATAGTAGTACACGTCACGTGACCCACTTGCATTTTTACCTGCTTCTAAAATCAAAATGTCTTTATTTTTCCTGGAAAAACCACCCTAACGTTTTCCCCTTAACTCCCTTCGTGATCGTGTACGAAAGTCGCTAATAGAGTTAGGCAATTTACACACGGAGGGGTGCAGCGCGGGCTGCCGCGGCGTCGAGCGGCTTCGTTGACTGAGGCAATGGGGGATTTTGTATCACGTATTTCAGTTGAAGTTTGGCGTCATCCTTAAGGAAATAAATATATTGTTGTAGACAACCGGTGAAATTACTAGCATAGAGGCGTTCCATCTTAGTCTTCAGGTTTGGCGACACATTTGAGGTCTTAGGATTATAGTCTTGAGAATTCAAATGTCTATGGGTCTCAGATTCCACTTACCACCAGGTGGCCTGAGTGCTCGAGTGCCTTCTCCTTAACATAAAAAAAAAACTTGAATTCAAAAGTTGTAGTGGGTAACCATGAAACCAAAATAAAATGAAGTACGGAGTATCAATGGATTACAAGGTCTTGTAATTCAATAGTTTTTTTTCTATGTCACGGAGTAGCGGACGAGAACATAGGGCACCTTACGATAAGTGGACTTGCCATCCTTAATCATCCTTAGTCATCTCTCTTTTTAGAACTAGATGGAATGCGTCTACGGTAGTAACTTCACCGATTGTCTCACCCATAATCTACGTCCAATACTCCGTGGTATAGAAAAAAAATGACCTTATATACATACACGTACATACATAACATCGCGTCTTAATTCCCAGACTGGGGTAGGCAGAGCTACAGAAATACCAACAACTCTAAAAAGACTTGTTTATAATTGTGGAGCCACATTTTGCACAATCCGGCCAAGAAATTTACTAATGTAGATATTAGTGACTGGTTGCAAGCCCATCGCCTGACCGCACTACAAGCCCTTACCATAATAACTCCGTTACCATAATAACTACGAATATACCGCTAGGTGTATAAAAGTTTTTTTCAAACATTTATAATCTGCTTACTAAGGTGGTAAATTCCTAATCCATTTAAGATTCAGGCTTTTTTTATGAAGCACGCTAAGCGGTCGCGCGCCCGTATCTCAAGACTGCGGATACCTACAACGTATATATTAATAGTTTTTAATTCAAAATTGAAATACTTTAAATGCTTCTTGAAGTTGTTTAGTTTGAGTTCTAAAGGAATTAGTTTACACCGCCTGCCATGAAATTGTGTCCTTAGTTATTTCTCAATCCAAGATGTTTGGAAGAGATCGCTATTTAGCGGTTAGACCGCCTGTTGTATGCCTATAATTTAAATGTACTGTTCTGTGTTCTATTTTTTTAGTGTGCAATAATGAATTACTGTATTGTATTGTAGTGTCAGTCACGAAACTTGCAACAAAACAAGTGACGAATACTTTAAGTTTGTAGCATTATTCGTGCCTTACCCTGTACAAAAAAAATCGCTAAAAAACGCAGTGCGCTTCGCAACGCCCACAACGCAACGCTCCGTGTGTTACTCGCCTTAAGTTGGTGAGTTGAGTGAACTCGGCGTTGGCTCCGTAAGTTTTCACGGCGGGCTAATGACGCATTCGACTGAGTTTATGACGCATTTTTGCGGCAGCCTCAGCAGAAGTGAGAACTTGTAGTTAACCTGCAATTTCACGTTTTGCTATTTCGTAACGTCATAGCCTGATAAAAGAAAGATTTTTCCGTAGCAGGTTTGTTTTCAGTGGCGAGTATGTCCTATTTAAAGCAAAGCAAAGCTTATAAAAAACACGCTAATATTTTAGATTCGAAAGTATGTGTGTGAGTCTGGACGGATTTGGGCATTTGGAAGGATAATACTGTAACTAATCCAGAATTAACACGTTTTGAAAAAACACTGGCCCATCGTCAACGAAATTAGAGGTTCTGTGAATTACTGATTCTACTCAATTAAAATATTTTATAACGATGGGATCTATTCTCCTCGGCAAAAGCATATTGCTTTTGACATGTCATCTTGTTATTTTTAACTCAGCTGCCATTACTATCAAGTAAGTAAGATCTATCGTAACATTCGAACTTTTAGGATTTGTGCATTTACCCTCTAAGGCTGCGTTTCCACTAGAGCTGTGCGAGATAGCGGAGCGGTGTACGAGGAAAGAATCCCCCAATGGGATTCCTAGACTCGCTCAGCGCAGTCCTATTGGTGGTTTTTTTTTCTGGCAGAACTCTGGTGGAAACACAGCCTTACACACTCAGCTGTTCAAATATACAGCATTCCTCACGTTTTTTCTTGCACGTAAATATATCGGGTAATATACCTACTTAGATTTATTAGTCAATGCGTCAAAGTAAATACGTCAATGGATATCACACGCGAGGACAATTGTTTGGTAAAAAGTATTTTCTCTTGTGGACTCAACAGAAGCAAATGGGATTCCATGCGCTTCTGTCAAATTCCTTAATATTTTAGATAATAAATTAAAATCACGAATAATTCTACACCGCCGTTTGATAAGCAATACCTCTTCAGCGTCAGAGTTTGAGGGCAAATTAAAGGATCAAAGATTACCCTGATTAGCCTGTGATACCCCTTGAATGAAGATCAATCAAACGATACCTCGCATATCAAAATCCGTCTAGCCATTTAGTCCACCAGAGGTTACAGACAGACACGGGACCCACAAGTTTACATAAGTATACATACATCTGAAAAACACAACCCTTATTTTTGGGCAGTCAGCCGGCAGTAAACATCATGCGTAAATCAGGTAACAAAATATGTTTTAAAAATCATTCTTATCTTTGACTACTTACTTCTTATTAATAATTAGGCTGCACCCGGTATGCTTTGCAATGCCACATAAAGTAAAAAAGTATTAATTTTCATACATTTCTGGTCGAGGACTCCTCGCGGCCACACACAGAAGAACCCACCAAATTTTCATCACAAATGGATCAATAGTTTAAGAACACCTAGAGCACAAACATACAAACATTCCTTTAATATCAACAAAAAAAAATTGTACCCACTACACTGCTAAAAGGATGAAGCCGTTTCCACTAGCAGACATTGCGTCATTGTAATTAACCATACGCTACCCTAATTGCTCTCATTACTCTACATTATAGCACCGTAATGATAGGTTTCGGCCACACCTGTGCATATGATCAATTGTGCAACAACCTTCCAACCTTCAACACCGTCACAACACTAATTCACGAGACATTTCCGTTGATTTCTCGTTAATAATACCGTCTATCGATAACGTGATAGCAACCGTTGCCCAAGAGAGTGCTAGCTCTTAGCGAGCGGACGTTGGGCAAGGGTATTTTGAATTTGGACCTTCGAAAGCAAGCAGCTACCTGTGGCGGCGGCAGGAGCATGTGGCCGGCTCCGCAGTCGCGCGCAGGCTTCCACGCGAAACGGTCGCGTCGCGGTATGACGCGATAACCGGCCCCGAACGCAGCTCCGTCCGTTCCACGTCCGCAAAAAGCGATAAATGGCTGGCTAAAATTCAAATTTGGAACGTTAAAAAAAAAAAAACAAACGCCTCGCCTAAATAACTTAGTGTGACGTTTGACAGATCACTCGTGTTAAAGGGACCACCTGTTGGTACCGATTTGGCAAATTCCAGTGAACGACACAATCTGTTTACAAATAGGGGGTCACCCCCCACCCCAGCAGCGGGCTATGACGCAATGGTTTATGGACGTCCGACATACGCGTAACTATGGCGGAAAAACAACACTCGTCGCTTGAAAATAGATTTCCGTGTTCCCACCTGTGAAACGGCTGAATGCGCGGTTACCATAGTCAAGTGAATTACGAGCTGTTTCGAAAAATTACAACGTTTATCCTAGTCTATTCTCGGGAATATACCTCTATTGTTTATTTACGTTGGAAATAAAGACGCGTTGTTCCCAACATTACTTCGAGTAAGTTTCGCGCTTAGTTATTTGACTTTAAATTAACGTGCAATTCATTGGTAGTCGCTAATTTTCTGAAGGTTTCAAAAGGAACACAAAGAATTTCTTATAAAAGATCTCGGGACCACTGAACTTTGACAGAATCAAAATTGAATTAGGTATCTTTGTGGAATAGCGCTTCACCTTTTAAGGGAATCTTATAAAGGGACCGAAATGTAATTTGTATTATTTAGACAGCTCAATTAAGGCAATTAACAATTCAGTAGCTCGACTTACAATTTACTTAAATTGGCAAGCTAGGTAATTGGAGTTACGTACCGCAGTCTAGGAATGACAATAATCTTTACTCAATCCGTTAAAAGAAAAACCTTTCCCATTTAAAAATAAGTTTTCATTGCCACTCGGACGTCATACAAAGAAAACTTTATATGTAGTTGTCTATTACGCGTTCCCAGTTCAAAAAGCTTTGTTAAAGAATACAATACCTTTACAGTAAGAGTTATTTTTGAATAGGAACAGAACTTCGCTGGAGATAAAGCGATTCTTCAAAGAAAGGGTTTATTAATGTTGGAAAAAATCTTTTACGTTTCTTTTTCACAGTTCATTTTATTCTTGAACTTTTCTCTATTATTTGAGTCTGGAAGCGAGGTCCTTAGCCAATGTACTTTTTACTCATTTTATGCACAACATTTTAATGTCATGACTCGATAAATAACAGAATACCCTCATTTATAAACTAATAACCTACACAAGAGAATTACTTTAAAACGATTAAGCGATTATGCCGTGACCATCCGTTTAAAACGTTAATTCAATCGACTGATGAGTTTGTCAGAATGCCGAAAGGGCTCCGAATGACAACGATTGGCACTCGATTAACGCAACCCGATTCGACTTGTTATTACCCCCTTCTGATTCATGTCATCATTGCCGGAGTTAAGAATTGACACCCGTTATGCAAAATCGAGGGTAGAGAATATTTGCCATCATGCGTCAAATTTTTCCTTCAGTGCTTTGAAAGATGACAGATTCGCTTCCACCTTTTTTTAATAGTATTCATAACTAAGTTAAGAAAGTTATTAGTACTTCTATATTAATCACATAACGCTCCATATTTATCTATCGCCAGCCATTAATGATGTGGACCATCACTTATGGCCAATAATTTCTTGATTTATTACTCCCGGTTCAGCAAGCCAATGAAAATGTCGAAATTACCCACGATATTTACGACAAGCTGTTACATATCAAAACATACAGTGTCGAAATTCTAAACATATCCAGATAACTAGTTTGAGTGATTGATCAGTGTGTGCAGTGACGTCATAACTTGTGGTTTTGGAGAATTTGGTGACGTATCGAGAAATGTTCAAGTGAAGTGTTTTTGGGATTGTGAGTGGATTTTGGATTCGCCGAACGGAAATGTTCTGAGTGGAGATAGCGTGTAATGTTATGATGCGTCGAAGCAAACCGCTGCTGGAAGGCAGCAGGCAGGGCTCAGTCGACGGCGGTAGTAGTGTCAGTGATAAAGAGCTGGTCCATAAGTGTCACAGTGACCCAGGTGGAGGCAGAGCTCTAGGGGCAGCCCCTAGAACCCACAGACACCGATCTGCGTCAGGTGCTGCGAGAAAATGCGTACTGACTCTCGATGGATACTCTTATGTCATTGGTAAGTGGCTGTTACACCAATTATGCACGCTCATAACACCCGTGTCCGATCGAATCAAAACACTATTTATAAATGCATAGATAACGCGAACATGTCGAACGAAATCCGAGTATAATTAAGATCCCACGTTAAGCACTCGAGTGGTTGACCGTTTGATAAAATCGTTTTAAAGCTGCCAGGAATTCAAGATCTGATACAGTAATGACGTTGCGTGGCATTAGAATGAGATGATGTTTTCGTCTGTTGTGGTTTGTTTGACCGCAGATTGCCATCAATTGCAATACTAGGGAATGACAAACGTAAATGGCATGTGGCTTTGCCTTTAATGAAACAATAGTATTTTGTACCTACTTGACCAATCACTTGATCAATGTTTATTTATATGTATTCTTCGGGTAACGAACTATTTCAGAGTATTAAATGTGGTTATAACAATAAAAGAGGAACTCAAGGCATGCTATTTATAGCGAAATTTTACTATGCATTGACAACACTTCAAACCAACCTGACCAATTACTTATGAATCCTGGACCATTCAAATGTGCCTTTCGCCGTCATGAATTCGTTTGGCAAATCAAGGGAGCTTTAATTTTAATGTGCCTTAAATTATTCACGAGTCTTGGCTCCTGCATACATTGACAGACCACATGGAAATCGACAAAGGCTGAATAATTCCGGTTTTCTATTAAGGACGGGTTTATGCGAGCATAAAATTTGCATTAATTAATAGATCTTAATATGTCCTATAGCGTAATGGATTAGCTATTGTCGAAGAAACCAACTAAAGTGATTGAATTGGTGGATATTTCCACTCCTTCAACGTAAATGAAGGAAAATGTTTTGAGTTGACTCTGTTCAATCCAATTAAGGCAGAAATGCCTGAATTGATCTTGTGGAATTTGAATACGTTTGTAAGGGTCGTGAATTTGTTTTCGTGACACGTCATTTGCTGCAAGATATAATATATCATATCATAGGCCGTCATAATATAAATGAATTGTTGAGGAAAGCTCGAGTTTTTGTCGGACCCTTATTTTTATGCTCCGTAGTAAGTTAGACAATTTCTAAAAAATTATCTGTGTAAATTGTTGCAACATGAAAATAAAATAACATTAGAAAGCATTAGGTTTGTAAAGAGAAAAGACATCATAATCGTTTTAAAATATATTGAATACTATTTAACTCAAATATTATACTTAGAATACAATACAAAACAAAACACTTTATTGTACACCAAACAAAAACATTACAGAGAAATAGCACAATTAAAAAAAGACGGGATAAGGTGACAAATTCAAATATTATACACAGCAGGTGGTGCAACCTAATCGTGAACAATAACAAGAAACTATGTTAGTTACAAAAGATAATATAGTAATAAATATACGCTTACGAAACTAAAAAATATATAAATACATGCTTTGGTGTTTTCAATTTTAATCCCTAAGGCGAAGGCTTGACGTACAATAAATACTTTGGTCCATCAATACAATAAAAACTGATAGATTACATTTTTTTAACGCAATACACAGGCAAGGCTACACGTTCAATATTTATCACGTCAGTACTATGTATAACGTATTTCGTAGAGTTCAGACGTGTACTGGATATGAAGATAAAAACTATACTGAAATGTCACAGTATTTACTGATCGTGTAGTCTAGTGTTTTGACGGATTTTAATATTTATCACAAAATGCCATCCAGAATCCAGAAATCTAGATTTCCGTGATAAATATTGACATCCGTCAATACACTAGACCACACGATCAGTAAATATCACGATATATGATAAATATGAGTAGATCACAGTATTTATTGTACGTGTAGCCTTCGCCTAAACGAATTTTAAATATTAATAGTAGGTTAAAACGCTTACAAGCCCTATTAAAGTTTCGTTGTATGATTACGCTAGGATCGTTGCTATGATCAAGTTTGATACTGTTGAATCGCAAGTTTCATCGACTCAGGTAGACCAAGTTTAGGGAAACTTTGACGTCCTTGTTACCCCTAAATACGGGTTAAACATTTATAGTCAGCCACAAGACTAAATTTGTACAAGAAATACTAAGTTGTTAATTATGTCGTTAGCTTATTATGATTAGGGCTTGTTATTTGATCGGTAGTAAACTCAACTAATTGCTAAAATTCGAAAGAACAAACGAATATTTGTCATGTGTCAATGAAATTTAACCATTTGTTATGTTTTTTAACAATTAGTTTAAACAACAGATTTGTAGTCTTGTTCAAACCTGCAGATATTAAAAGATGTTTATTCAGTAAGTGCGGCCTGCACAAGCACGTGAAAATTCTACCAGCGCTTCGCAAGACCAGACCACTGCTGAGAAGAAAAACCGCAAAAAACTCAACAGTCAGTTACATAAATATTGCTTATGATAATAATAAAACTAAAAAGAATTAGTAGTTAAATAAAAATCTCATGCGTGGTTATCTAAGCAGAAACCCGTGTCAAATCTTCTAATACTCCCAAAAGAAAATAAGTAAAATAAAAATATATCTACGATTTATTATGATCCTTATAACATTGCATCAAAAATAAATTAAAAAAGAAAATGAAAATAAAAATCTTATTTTTGTAAGTAGGCATATCTGACTCTAAAAGCGCTTCCCAAAAAGAGACCACTGTTGAGAACAAGCACAAGAAACTCAACAACTGATATTATAAACTCTAAATACATAATTCGACGAAAATGAAAACTGTTACTAAGTATCTGTCGTATTAAATTAAAATTGTGAAGTTATGTATATTTTTATGTAGCATTTCAGACATTTACTTAATTCCTTTGTTACAACAAGTCAAAGACAGTCGTAATGTAGGATCACGACAGCAAGGGGGATTACAAGGTTATGTCGGTAAGCCTTTGATCTCTCTCCATCATTAATTACTCCTCGGTACGGCTTCTTGTCTTCGTAATCACAAGGAGGATGATACTTAACCCGTTCAGTACCAGAATTTCATATTTTCCTGCAAAATTGACCCAATATCGTGATCTTGGAACCGGAAATCTAAAGTACCATAAATGTCGATAGTCAGTTTTGCGGCAAGAATAGAACGACATTTTTTAGAATAATCTTTATTGCTTGTAGATTATGAAAGTTTTGTAATGGATTATGATTTCAATAATCTTGTATATTGTAATAATTATTACCTTTATAAATAAGTTGGCTTAGTACGTGTTCTATGATAAGACGATCATTTTGATTCATTATTTTGACAGCAGAATATGAAATCATGTCATTTACAAGGATGGTTGAATGTTTGTTTATGCTTTACACTGTAATATGTCAATCACTGCAACATTTCTTTGTATAATATTTAAACAAAGGCATTTAAACGCTCAAAAGCCGTGACTTTAAAGGATGCAACGAATGCATGTCAGTAAAAACAACTGCATTTAGGAAATCTCATTGACGTTAATGTATGTCACTCTAAAACATGAATGATGACAGACAGCTTGCAAACAAGATGTTTGAGTTTGATGATGAACAAAGGAAAATGCATCTCAAAATTGACTGCATACCTGTTCATGACAAGTTTGATGTGCTTTTAACAAAGTTTGAAGTTAAACTGTTTCTAGAAAGCAAAGAGGATCATAAAAGTTAGGTGAAGTTTTGATCACTTTTTCAGCATTATTCTGGCTTCAGTTTTCTCGCTTGAGTTTATGCACACATTTTGGGCTAGAAGAACAAGACGATTGATATTTATTCGAGCAAGTTACCGTTTGCAATGGGTTTGATTTTTAGATGTTGTAAATCAATAATTTTAGGGACGGTTGGGTAAGTAACATTCGATGCAAAAATACATACCTACTTCTCCTATAAAAGATCGTTAGGCCATTTTTGTATTATAGTTGTTAAAAGAGGAAAATGGCAAAGAACCATTATCAACAAAAATGGTAATTACGTTATTTTTAAACTTTTAAGAGCTGTTGATGCGTTTTGTATTGCGCCGCTTCTAAAATATAGAAAACGCCAAGCAGCAGCAGAACTAAAATAGGTTTCTTATGTATTTAATTTCCACAAAGACTTGAACTTACAAACGGGGAAAAATGGAATTGGAAATTTGCCTTTGCTATATCCATCTTATCTAATATTTATATAACGTACCATATTGCATTTATTAAAAAAGGGAAAAATAGCATTACAGCACTTGGTATTAATAACTTTTTATTATCTTACAAAAAAGCTTTCCTTGCGTCAACAAAAGCGATATTACTAAAGACCGTTTGAATCCTCAGGGTTGGCAACGCATTTGAGGTGTTAGGATTGCAGTCTTGAGATTATAGTCATTAGAATTCAAATGTCTATGGGTCTCAGATTCCACTTGTCATCAGGTGGCCTGAGTGCTCGTGTGTCTTGTCTTTATTATAAAAAAAAATACACTCAGCTTGGCTTAGACTTTAAAGCCTTAGAGGTTCGTCTCAAGACTCGTCAAACAATAGTTTTCTATGAATTGATGTGTTTTTTTTTTTTTTTAATTTATAGTGATTATGATTTACTAAATCGGGTTCTCGACGCGGCGAGTTTCTGCATATTTGGACGATGTAGGAATCGTCATGATCCCGGAGTAAATCATCGATTGCAACATCGTCCAAATATCGAAAGCACGCCAAATAATAGTCAACACTCGCGAAACTTTAACGTTTCTTGGAATGGAAAGGAATTTCACTTAAGTATCATACTAATATTATAAATGTGCAAATATCTCCGTTTTCTGTCAGTCTGTTTTTCTGTTACACTTGTATGGATTAACCGCTGAACCGATTTTGACTAAATTTTATTTAGAGACAGTTTCAGTCCCCGGGGAAAGACATTGGGTACTTTATATGCTGGAGACTTGGATAGTTCCCGAGGGATTAGGAGCCGTGGGCAATAGCTATTCAGTTTATAAATAAGGACCTTTACAAATATCTGCTTCATCGTTGACCCTCTCATCACAGACACCAGCATTTACAAAACGATAATGTGTCGCGTATTCCAGCGGTGACAGTGACGTCAGACGATATCGATAAGGTTATCAGATATCGTGATGAAGCATTAATCGAGCGTTTGTAGGTCTGAGCAGATACTGGCTGATTATTCGCTGGTCTTGTTAAGCGTGTTTGCATGTAATTATAAAACGGCTGTTGTCCGTTGGAGGTTTGAAAATGGAATTCGGCAACTTGGCCTAGAGACTTCGTCATGAAGTGTTAAAACCAGCCAGGGTGCTAGGTTTTGGGCTGTAATTGGGACGGAGATATTATATCAATGCTACAGCGCTGTCTTTTTTAATGTCTTAAGCTTGGTTTGATGACCAGTTTTGATTCAATACGATCGCGGCTTTTACATGCACGTGGAACGAAATTTAAACAATTTGACAAACCGCGAGGAGCTAGCCGTGCTTCTGTTCAGTCCACAAGAAGAAATACTCTTTTAGGGAAGATTTTTTCTCGCGTGTGATATCCATGTGCATATTTCTCTAATACTTCCATGTGAGTTTTTATATATAACTCGACATTAGCGAAATACACCTAAAGAGGAGTGACGGCTTTCACTTGAAATTAGAAAATGAATTAGAAAGACATTGACCTGTTTGCGTATTGTCAACGTTTTGATAACTCTTATGTCATTTACAATAATGGCGACTGTGACATAAACGATTCTTAAACGTGTCAAACACGATATCGTTTTAACGCACCTGAATAGAGGCCCAGTTAAATTAACTAGAAAAATAAATTCCCATAACACTTCGTTGGCCGGACAAAAAAAAAACCTATGTTCTAGTCTCTTCAGACTTCAATTTAAACCATAAAAAGGATGGAAAAAGATACAAAGAAATAAACAAAATTTTGTCCCGGACCTGTCACATGGCGTACGAAAGATCATTAAATCGATATGGTCCTTTGAGAATTTTTTGCTGGATCTGGTTAAATGCAAAATTGTATGATTATACGTTAGAAATTAGCTATAGCTATATAGAAAAATTAAATACGACGTTATAGGTATACAATTTCTCTGTGTCTTGTTCTTTTTCTATCTATGTAATGTAATTTTGTATTGTTGCGAATAAATGTCTTTTGATCTTTATTATCAATATCATCAACACACATTTTAGAACCTATTCCTATGCACATACGAGTGTTATTTTATTAAAAACTAATTATTTGTAAGTTTATTTTTTCTGTTATCTTCTCTTTGTCGAATAGATGCCAGTTTCAACCTAATAATATTATAAACAAATATTTGTGTGTTAGTTTGTTAGTCCTTCACGTTGCAACAGCTGGGCGGATTTCGTTTAAATTTTTGAAAGGAAATAGCTGGTACCCTGGTTTAACCCTGGATTAAATAGGCTACTTTTGATTCCGGAAATTTTAAAAGTGCCCAAGGGAATAACGATTATGGAAATATATGCTGGTAAAGTCGCGAGCATAAATATTATTTAACTTATTAAATTATGTAAATTATATGCATGCATTATATAACACAGCTATATTTTTTTATATCTTCAAATGATACATATCATAATATGTTAATGAATGACAAATTATGATTAAATAACACCCACCAACAATCCAATCTGTCTTGTACTTTTTATTACATCCCGTAATTGGCGAGGAAAAAACTATGCTTTTTAGCCAGAACCCAGAACAACTAAAGTATTTTTTCAGAATGTCGTGTATTTTTCTTGAGAATATAATTATCTCTTAAAGTCACACAAACGCTAGATTTCTATTTGTCACTTTTACAAAAAATAAAACATTAAAGGGGGTACAAGAAAGGGCTGAGATTCTACACGGTAAATCGATGTCGCCCTTGACGTGTTGCCTATTGTCAACGTTTTGATGACCCTTATTTATTTGTCATTAATGGCGGCCGAGTTAAAAAGTGACTAATGGCCGTTTAAATGCCCATCTCAAGATACGTCAAAGTAAACGTCAAACCATAGAAAACTGTAATTTTTGACGTATCTTGTGACGGGCATTTAAACCAAGGTCAGTTTAGTAATACGGTAAAAACATGTCAAACGCAATATCGTTTTAACGCAGTAGAACAGAGGCCCTGGTTTGAAACCGTCCGGTGTGCGAGTTCAACTCGCACTTGGCCAGTTTTTTTAACATCTCAGCAGTAGGACATACAAAACGTCTAGAGAATTTATTGATCGCAAATTGAAAACTGGCTAGGAAGATGACTAAAAGTAATAAAAAGCGATATTGGTAACAACTGCCGAGATAATATCTTAATCGATTGAAATAACTTTGATGGCGTTTTAATTACGACCATTAAAATTCCAACGTAGGTCGAGCTGACGTAAGAAATTAATTTAACTAAGCGAATGAATTAGTGTGTTAGTTATTAGTATGTGCGTAATTATACTAACGATGCAGACCTAGATACATATCATGTATACTTCCTTTTTGCTCCATTTTAATCTCTGACAAAAATGAGGGGGTTATAAGTTTAACATGTGTATGTGTGTTTCTCTTGTCCATGGCACCGATTTAGACGAGGTTTTTAAGCCTACTATGCATGACTTGGCCCGGCCATGATTGTCGCGTAGATGATGACAGGTAGAGCCAAAGAACCCTGTATTGGAGACCCTTAACCGGAAGCCGAAATAGAAGAAGACCACCAGCCAGATGGTCGGACGATACCCAGAAGACGGCAGAGTCAACCTGAACTAGAATTGCCGCATCAAAGACGTTATGGATATCCATGGAAGAGGCATATGTTCAGCAGTGGACAAGTTCATGCTGAGAAGAAGAAGAAGAAGATGCATGACTTTTTTTTTTTTTTTCTAATTTAAGAGCCCTGTTCTTCGCGGTGGAGTAATTTCCAATCTTCTCTTTTCTCTGCCAGTTCCTTCACCTTTCGATACAACACGACATGCACCTTCTCCTTAATTTGGTCCATGTAGCTTCCCCTTGGTATTCCTCTGCCTCTCTTTCCTTCAATCTTGCCCTCTTTAATGTTTTTGATAAGCATGTCGAGCCGCAATAATTGGCCAATCATCCGCCTCTTCTATTCTTCACACTTTCCAATATCCTTCTCTTCTCCTTTACCCTCGACAATACTTCTTGATTTGATACCATTTCCGTCCAATGACTTTTTATATGAATAAAAACATAGTAAATATATACGTGGTTATTGTGTTATGGTGTAATTCAGAGAAGTTTAGTAGAGTTGTGCCCCCGTCAAGTCGAGTCGAAGCCGTTCAGGCCATTTTCAGCATTCTCTAATTTTGTGCTTAAACTATAATTATAGATTTAATAGATGTCACTACCTTTAAATTATTTTTTAACAACTAAGGTTAAGATGTTTGTGACATATGTAGGAGTATGTGGCACCGGTTGCATAATAAGATTAAAATTAAATATAAGAAAGTATTTTAATCAGGATGTTTCTCAGCTAGGTAGATATCGCGAAAATCTGTTGGGCCGTTTAAGAGGATTTTGAAGCAATGCTTGATCGCGAAACTGTCAAAAAGAATCCGTACGAATTTCGCTCCGAGCTATCGCTCGGAGCGAAATTCGTACGGATTAGGGCGTACGCTATCGCGTTTCTCCCCTAAATCTAATCCGATTTCCACGATTTTTAAATATTTTGTAGTTTTTACTAGGTTCATACGTGTCCATTTTTTTTGTTTTCTAATAAATATTTTCTTTGAAAGGAAAACGTGACCTAGTCTTATATAATAACTACAAAATATTCAAAAATTGTAAAAATCGTTTAAGAACGCTTTTTTTGCTTCACAGTCCTCTTAAGAGACATCAGCTCCAAAAGAGGGGTCAACATTATTTTGGATGTTTTATCTTTATAAAAGTCACTGTACAGTCAAGCCTATAAATAACTGCACACTATTATAGCTTTTCGCTTCAACGCCTTTGACAACAGTGCAGCAACTCAAACAGGACGTTAAAGCAACAGCAGTAAACTGTGCAACTACTTATAACCGACCATAAAGTTTTTTTTTATGATGGTAAGTGGAATCTGAGACCCATAGACATTTGAATTCTCAAGACTATAAATCCTAAGACCTCAAAGGCGTTACCAACCCTGAGGACTAAGAAGGAATACCTCTATGCTAGTAATTTAACCGGTTGTCTTATCCCCACGCCAGAACACAACAATGCGAACACTATTGCTTGGCGGGTGGTTAATGGATAAGATCAAAAAGACGTCCAAAAGCATTTCCCTTTTTGTACAATGACACATAGAGGATGTGCTTTTTACCCGGAGCAAAACAAGCACTGCAAGCTCATTTAAATATCGACTAACCCGTCTACGTCAGGATGAAAAGCGTAAATTAATTAACATCCCTGTAATTTATGCAGATGTCACTGAATGGGGCTGATAGAGTAATTATAAGGGCTTTGATGTTACAACCGCTGTTTGGCTCGATGTCTGTTACAATACGAGAGAGGAGTTCACTTTGGTTTCACTCATTTAGTGATGTTCGCGTTAGTGAATCGCTTAAACCTTGCTTCTTCATACACGTGTGTAAAGATGTACATTGTACATACAGTACAAAAACACTTGAAGACTGCACCACTCATTACTATTCTTGTGTTTTCTAATAAACTGTAGTATTATTTTGAAATCGAGGAATTCGTTTTTAGTTGTACAAATGCATATACAATGTATTCAACTTAACGGAAAAGGTAGCCAGTATTTCATTAAGTTAATTATTCATAGCTCAATTTTATTGTTAGTACACTATGTCATACGAGTATATTTGTGTCATTCGTAAAATACATAACATCACGCCGTCATTCCCAGAGTGGGGTAGGCAGAGCTACAGAAATACCAACAACTTAAAAATACCTGTTTCGTTGTCGCCTCTTACGACATCCACTGGAAGACTTATAATAAAAAAAATATTTATCGTTATCAAGATTTGACTTTAATTCATTATGAAATACAATAATAGTAAAGAGGGACCTACAGGATGCTCAGCCAGCCAGGAGCGAGTCAGAGAGAAGAACAAACCCGAAGGCCTTTTTAGGAGTTACTACACATGTGGATGGAGTTTTAGTGGTGGTAGGCCCTTGTGCAGGATCCGTCCTGATCGCTACCACCATCTTATCCTTTAACCTACCACCACGCAGCATCGCATTGTTATGTTCCGGTGTGGGGATCAGCCAAACTAGCATAGAGGCATTCCATCTTAGTCCACAGGTTTGGTTGTCTTAGGATTGCAGTCTTAAGATTGTGGTATCAGATCCCACTTACCATCAGGTGGTCCGTGTGCTTATTTGCCATAATAAAGGTGACTTATGCGCATTAACTTGTTCTGAATTCAATGATTGTTTTGATAATTTCACTGCTTTGGAGTATAAATATAATCCCATAATAGGAAAAGTACGACAGTTTTTTTTTCTAAATTGTTTTTTTTCCCTTAATGTCAAAATTTTGCAGAACAGAGTAGGGAAAATAAAATGTTGATATAAAAAGACCTCCCTGTATCCAGGTAGTGTGATGTTAAGTCCATACTCGTAATAAAACGACGGTATAATATTTACAACACTCTTCCAGCCTTTTTACGGGTGTTTTTATTTGTCCTGAGTAAGCTTAAAAAGTATATAAATATGTGCGCATATATTTTTCCTCAGGGAAAAAATATTTTCTCTCTCAAGTCTCAAAGAAATAGTTTTTGTCGTTATACATCTTTAAATATATTACTGTTTGATTAACCAGTTTTGACAGAAAAGTACAATTAAATTAAATATCTTTTGCTCTTTTCTTTCTGTAAAATTAAGTTAATAATCTTTTGCTTTGTGTGATCACAACATATTTTGAAAGAAACCACTATTTATAATGCAGACTATCTTTTGCATGTGACTCCATTGGCGTAGATATCGTTAGTCATTGTTCCTTGAAAATAATGTCCGATGTTACGGCTACAAAATATCTATGTACCAAATGGCATGTCGATCGGTTTAGGCGTTAAACTATGTAAATAATACAAACAAACAAACATGGCATAGAATTATTAGTACTAGGGACGACGTAGTCTTTACATTTAAAAATTTTGCCCCACTTAACACAAATTACCTATAATGTTGAAAATCATGATCTCGTATAAAATTATAATACTTTCGTCAGGTTTTAAATTACTTACTTTTTTTTTAATACCCATTTCACTCGACTATTTTCTAAAGCCTTTTTTTTAAGAACTAGAACCGAGACACAGATACTCTGGCCACCCTGAGCGCCTGACCTATTTACAAAAAAGAGTTTTATATTTAAAGAACATACTTTGAAAACGTACAATTGCCGTACGTCTGATTAGTATAATATTATATAAAACCCGCTTTATTTGCACGTATTCATTTGATTAAACGAAAATAGACGTAACACAAAAGGGTGTGTTATCTTTGAGCAAAAATACATTTCGTATGTATTATGAGATAGAATCTCGGTGCATTGTCTAATTAACTTAATTGTAGCATTAAGGTGTAATTTCGTATACGTATTTTTTATTAGAAAAAAGGTTTCGCAATTGAAATTAGAACTTGTAATAGAAAATGTAATCCTAAGAGGTTCCGAATGACCGTCGATGTAACGTTTACATAATCCTCGTTTTTAATGCTTTAAATAAAATAAACAAAATCGTAGGAAACCAATGTATGCGAGTAGCACCAAACAGGGGTGATTCTCTCAACACAGCGCTACGTCGATCTTAAAGATGAAGTTTTATCCGGCAAGTTTAAGAAGTCCCGTCGGAGCGAATAAAACACATTGTAGCGCGTGCCTTCTCAATTAGGCAGCTTTATACGACACTGAACTCGACTCACCTGCCTGCTGCCTAATTGAGAAGGCACGCGCTATAATGTGTTTCGTACGCTCTGACGGGACTTCTTAAACTTGCCAGATAAAACTTCACCTTTAAGATCGACGCAGCGCTGTGTTGAGAGAATCACCCCCCTGATCATTGTTAAGATCTTTGGTTAACGCCTAAAGGTTCAGTTTCATGCTACCCGCATGCTGGTAGCAGTACATTGATGAGTTTGTATTCACGTTATTGAGTCTGGAGCTATTCTAACGACGCAATGCAACGCTACCAGCATGCGGGATAAATCCCAATGATACTGAGCCCTAAACTCCAGCGGAGGGCATCCCTCGACTGATTTGTATGCATGTGAATGAACTCTTTATTGCACGAACAGAAAATAACATAGTAAAAACGAAACAGAAAAGCAAAAGGTAATCAAAGGTGAACTTATCCCTGTAAGGGATCTCTTTCAATGATCAATCCGTCGTCATTTGTAAAGATATAAATGTTTTTTTATTGAATTTTTAGCTCATACCGCCAAATTAAGATCCTAATTCACAATATCCTCAAAATAAGGCAGTAAAATAACAAAATTGAAGCAATAAAAAATAAAATTTCTTCGCGTCGCATCTCTTTTATCAAGATGTCACATTAACACTGTCACGAAGTATCATAGACCCTAATAAGGTTTAGAAAATCCGAAAGCAAGCCTCCGAATAAGGGCATTTCAGTCAATTATCTCCATATCGAACTCGAGATCTTCGCTGACACAGTGTCAATATGAGACCGTTTTCACTTGGTTTTGTCATACAAGTTGAACTCAGTGTCAATTGTGGGAAAATGAGGGAATTATAATTGGGTTCATCAGGTAATGGCAGCATGCGATCTTCCCGGTACAGGTGTCCCAAAATAGTGTATAAAAATCGAATACGGATAAACCCATTCAGAATGCCGATGACGCTGTTAGCAAAGTTGGTAATGTCCCGAATTAAATTCTCAGGACAAATATTTTTATTTGTAATACACTAGTAAATACTGGTAGCCTACTTGTGCAAAATGTGGCTAGAGAATTATCAACACGTATATTTAGAGTTGTTGGTATTTATGTAGCTCTGCCTACCCCGCTCTGGGGATAAAGGAGTGATTTTATGTATGTACGTACATAAGGTTACAAATAGGTACAATTCAATAAACAAAACACTATTAATCATACTTAGCTATTTAAATAGTACAAAATATAAAACTAATTTAAAAAGTACACCCTCTCTAGCAGGTCAGCCCTTGGCATGGTCCCTATGACACTGGCTGCATTACCTCTCTGGATAGCTAGCCCAATCCTTTGAGAAAAGTAAGCACTAGCTATGGGATTTCCGGAGGCATCTATGAGCCAGGACAACAAGGCCTTAATGAAGCTTTTCATATCCGCTGACCAGGGTCCCATGGTCTCAATGTCATGCTTGACACTTGAGTCTAACCAAAAAGCGAATATATCATAAACGGATTACTTAATCGAAAAACTGTTTTCACAAACCCATAATGTTTTTGAAAGATCTATCCAACGACACCCCACGCTATAGGATAAACGAGAAAAAAAGACATCCCCACGTTACGTGTAGGGGAGGTACCCTAAAAAATATTTTATTTTTATTTTATTGTACATCACTTTGTTGGCGTGACTAATATGTATATTCATGCTAGATTACAGCTTTCTAATACTAAGAGTCTCTGCGCTAGGCTGCGGACGGACGGACGGACGGACATGGCGAAACTATAAGGGTTCCTAGTTTGACTACGGAAGCCTAAGAATCGAGGAATGTGTGTTCTCGCGGTAATTATACTGTGTCAGACATTGACAGCGCTTTTTTTTAATTGTGCTATTTCTCTGTAAGGTTTTTATTTTGTGTTCAGTAAAGTCTTTTGTTTTGTATTGTATTTTTAACCGCTAACTAAAAAAGAGGGGTGTTATTAGTTTGACGTGTGTATACGTGTATCTGTATATTATGGCATCGTAGCTCCTAAGCGTATGGATTGATTTCGATTAAGGTGACTTACCCTGGGTTCCTATATTATCCATATCTTGCCATAATCATATCTTTATGATATACTTACCTGGTCTAGCAGAGCGCGCTTAGCACGTCTAGTAGTCCCGCGGCTTTTCGGGGAAGTTTTAAGTATGCCGCCATGAAAATATGGAACGATATTCCGCCGCCTATACGGGATCACTGTGTTGGTCATGCTTCTGTGTCTGCCCTTAAGAAACATGATATTTCCCTACAGTGTGGCGGCATCACTGATCACCTTATATAAAATAATGTTTTGGTGGCCTTGGGGATTTCGTTGTTGCTGTGGTGTATCTCTTTGTAAGGACTTTTTGTTAGTGTTAATTTATGTAATTGTCTGACTGCCTTCCGCATGTAATCAATGTCGTATCGGTGGGTCCAGCTGTCAATCAGCGCTGTGGCTATATGCTGCAGCATTAATACTGAGCTAGTCGCCCTTTTAGTGTCTTTTGATAAAAATAGTTGTATAAGTTGTTTGCACTTTGTTTGTAATTATTATAGACACTAAATAAACGTTTTTTCTTCTTCTTCTTCTTCTTCTATATTCAAAACATCTCGTTAACGTTTGAATAACGTTTTGAATATAGGAATCCTGGCTAAATCGAGAGTGTTTTTACCTTTGTTGTGACGACAAGTTGGCCTAGTTGGGAGTGACCCTGCCTCTGAAGCCGCCGGTCCCGGGTTCAAATCCCGGTAAGAGCAGATATTTGTGTGTTGAGCACGAGTATTTGTTCCTGAGTCTTGGATGTTTTCTATGTATTTAAGCATTTATTTCTCTAAGTATGTTTACCGTTGTCTTGTACCCATAGTACAAGCCTTGAGCTTAGTTTGGGACTAGGTCAATTTGTGTGATATTGTCCCGTGATATTTATTTATTTTTATTTTATTTACAATCGGTTAAGCCTTTTAAGTTTTTAAATGGCTTAACGGATTTTGATTTTGATCGTACCGCTGCTTTAAAAAACTAATTAATGCTAGAGTGACAGGATACCGTTGAATGCTCCCTTATATGGATACGTACGAATGACATTACAAGCATCGCAGTTCCCAGCTCATTAAAAGTTCTAGTATTACCGTCTTATATGTGTGTGTAAATGTGAATACATAAGTTGAACTACTTTTAGGCTTGATATTGTTTACTAACTTGTTTGATACTATATTATATTTTATATTATATTATATATATATATAATTATTATATATTATTATTTATATTATATTTTTGTCAGTATCACTGTCTATTTCTGCATGCACTATAGTTTTTAAAGTGTTTTTTTTTAATAAATAAATGTAAGCTCTAGGATTATACTATGCGTACTAGACAACGATGAACATAGTTATATAGAGAAATGCATATTTAAATACATAAAATACCGGCAATACTCAGGAATAAAATTAGTCATACTTATCACCTAAATATTACATAGTGTAACCCCCTTACTTATGAACGTGAAATAAGCTTGGAATAGTTTATGTCATGCTTTGTCACTTTCTGTCAGATGCAAATGTCACAATTACAGATAAGGACAAAGCATGGCATAAACTATTCCAAGCTTATTCCACGTTCATAAGTAAGGGGGTAAGTGTGTAATTGAAACCTTGGCTACAATTATGTTATCGGATAACATAAAAAAGAAAAAACAATCACAAGTAATAAAGGATAACAACAATGAAAACGCGCTTTAAAATATTCATTGACTAAATATATTTTTAGTCTATTTATTTGTGAGTCAAATTTTGATGCGTATTGAACATTTTAATGGCTATTTTAGTAACAAAAATCAACAAACTTTATATAAAATGTAGTAAAAATCTATTGACATAAAAATCTTAAAGATCTGGCTACGCGTTTAGTTTTAAGAGCGCCACAAAGGAACAAACATACATAATAATATTATACTCGTATAGGCTAATGAAACACATTACCCTCCTTTGCATCGCACAGTCAGGTAAAAATGAAATGTATCTTTTACAGCGTTATTATTTTGTGCGCGGGGTTTTAAAACTTTATAATTTTTTAACCTTCTAGACCACGATTTTTGTAACAATACCTGCAAACTTTGTCCTTAATTTAAACTAACACAGTAAAAACACGAGTTTTTACAGGCACAAAACAAAACGACCTCTTTTGATGTGGCTCGGCGTGAATTCGTCGTAAATTACGATAATTTACAAGTTCTTTGCGCTGGTTTTCGTGATAAAATTTAACTATGACTTTAATAAGTTTGAAATTTTATAGTACATCGTGCATCAAGACGTAAGAAGGGGATTACTAACTAGATTAATATTTAATGAAACGAGTTTGTAATCCCATTACTGCCCGTGATACACATAATGTTTTTCTTCACATTTGCAATTACATAAAATACAATTTGACTAACAAAGAAAACAACAATCAAACAAATATGCGACTCTAACTCTTTTTCAATATAGTCTTCCATAAATAATGCCAAGAACTACATTTAGTTTAGAAACTTGACTGTCAGATTGTACCGCTTTCAAAGTGAAATTATTGCATTTGTCTTTGAAATAATAGTAAAATATAAATATAATGCAGTTAAATGCACCATTGAAGTTTTATACAGGGTGACATCGAAGTCGTGATATAAAACCAGTTTTTCAGACTATGTAATTGATGGCCCTTTTCAAGTAATATCAGTTACAAGAAACAAAAGCTATGTCTTTTTTGTTAATTTTTCCCTTAGTGATTAGATTTAGATTAGATTTATTTATTTCATAATATAAGTTACAGTTATATTGAACAACATGTCAATTTTACAGAGTTCATATTATGATCGTCACTGATTTAGTAAATCATGGCTACCCTATTTTTTAAATTCTACCCTCTGGATCCTATTCCGGCCATTTTACTTTAATGACCACAGTCACAGAGACAATTTATTCAAGTCAGTAATTTATTTAGTCAGTTATTTGTTTTGTTGTTTCTATGTTTATCTTTGCATCTCTTTCTGTCAAGTAGATAGACCACACTGTTAACAATAAATTAATTAATTTTGATCATTGCGTGATTAAGTCTGAATACTACATCTAAACACTAACATACCTATATTATTAGGATCCCACTTTAATGCGTAATTAATTCGTATCACTTTTGATCACGTTTTTAATGTCTCCCTGTATACAGTAAAATTGTTTTGTAGCCAAGGTTTGAATATAGGAAATAAACCTTGTCTGATTTCAAACCTCCTTAGTATGAAATGACGTACGAGTGGGTTCTATATTTAAATACTAAACTCATAACTCCCTCGGGAGTTATAAAAATCCATATTTCCCTTGAGAGGTAAATCGGTTATAACCGCTCTATACACCTGCGTGTAATAACACCCTTTCCGTATGTATAACCTAACCTAACCTTACCTGTACCATCAAAATTAAAAAGGTCTTAGTGTCGTTTTCTGATGACGTGAGAACTTCTTATTGAATTAAATTGTTGTTTGAGTTGTGAAAAGCATTTTATTTGGTTCTCAATTTTAATTTCCCTCTACTTTTCCCTTTCATTCCGTTGGGAATTTATTATCATAGTATTTTAGCATTTTATATATCTCGCCTCCGTTTCACTCCATCGAAATAATATTTCTAAGTCTGGTTTTTCATGCCCGCCAATATTATTATTATCTAACTTTATCACAAATTCCATAAGTGGATCAACGCCTATACTTCATTTATAATTTGATTAAATTCATGGGCTATGGACTATGTCATGGTTAAGCAGTTCAGTTTACAGAAAGAGACAGAGCCGTGTAACTGCTATAGCCTAACTCTTACACTCATCCTAAACGGAACTGCTTAGGCACGTAACCCCCAGGCATGTTTTAAATCTGAGTTCGATTGCAGGCTCACTGTCAAAATATGTAGTAATTAATCAACTCATTTACTACCATAACATTGTACAAATAGAGTCGAAAAATGGTTAAGTAGTTTCTTTGCCAACTATATATCGGTCTTATAGCCACGAACACGCAGGACAACTAAAATCCCGCTTGTTAATAATTTACATAACAGTGAAATATAAAAAAAGTCAATGCCTTGATACACAAGATGAAACAACTCACTAACGATCAGCGTCGGCGCTATAAATTACTCGAGGCATTATCCGTCGCCTGCGCAGTGCTGCGGCCACATTGCGCGCGCATGCCGTAAATGCATTGCTATAGAATAGACTACCTATCTGTAGAAGTGAAAGTTCGGTTTTGTAGGTTTTCAAAGCGTAGCCCAGCCCTTAGTAATTTTTAAAGGACTATATAATTATACCGTAGAGAAAATTTGTAATTTTATTGCACTTACCTATTCTTTTTGATATCTGTTTTATTTATAGGTTGACTGGTAGATGGTGTTTGTAGCATTAAGTCCACCCTGCGTACAATGTTTTAATTTATAAATAAATAAACATATTAATAGAATAAATGTAACAAACTCAAGTTTAATAATACGTTAGTTACCATTTTAGATTTTTATTCCACCATATTGTTTTTTTTCAATTTAAGTAAGTACCCATTGAAACTCGCGTGTTTAGGACAAATCTAATCACACCTCACTCTTTAAAATCGGGTAAGCCGACCGAAGATCACAATGGAACGGACATACTTACATACATACGCGCGAAAAACATAACCCTCCTTTTCGTTCAGTTGGGTAAAAAGAAGCAAAAGCACAACTGTGATGGTTACGTTTGATATTTAGTATTGAGTTTTAAAGCCTAATATAGACTCATGAGCATTTGTAGTAGACATTCATTCATGAAAGTTAAACTTACTAACATACAAACATTGTGGCGAGGGTTCAGCAAGTTCTCCTTCTTCTATCTTTTTCTGACGATTTGTTCTTGATTGAACAGTGAAAGAAACAGGCGTCCGAAGTTACGAATTAAGTGCCAAGGTCAGGAAACTATTTGAAGCAAATTATTATAATGAATTATTAATTATTCGACTCGCATTCACTTGGGGCATTTCGTTATTCATCGTTTATTATTTAGACAAACAAAAATACCAATGTTTGTGTTCCGTTATTTTCAAAAGTTTATTCATTCGTTTCAAAAAATATTTGATAACCTAAATAAATAGTGACACAAAGAGAAATACGTCCGCAGCGTACGTAAATCCAATAACCAGTCTCTTTTTTAGGCAGCCGCGTAAAATAGACATAAGCAATATTGTTTTTGACCTGTTACGTTCATCTACTTTAAGAACACACACGACGACACGTTGGCCTAGTTGGGAGTGACCCTGCCTCCGAAGCCCGTGGCCCTGGGTTCAAATCCCGGTAAGGGCTGATATTTGCGTGATGTACGCGAATATTTGTTACTGAGCCTTGGACTTTTTCTGTTTTTCTCTATTAAAGTATGTTTATCGTTGTCTAGTACCCATAGTACATGCCTAGAGCTTAGTTTGGGACTAGATCAATTTGTCTGAGATTGTCCCCTGTTTTTTTTTTATTATTATTTAAATAGATAACTTTGCTGTTGCCCGTAACTCCGTCCGCGTAGAAGTCATTTAAAGCTCTTCTCTCGGGAACCGTACATTTTTCGGTATAAAAAGTAGCCTATTTCCTATACTATAATCCTATCTTTACAAAACTTCATCCTGATCCGTTCACCCGTTCTGGCGAGATTGAGTAACAAAAAATAATACATGCATCCAAACTTTCACCTTTACAATATTAGTAGGATTAGTTAGTTTTTATTTTAAAAAAAAACCTATAGTCTTTGAACATAGTACAACGTGTTACAAAATAATCCGTAAAAAAGAAATTACAAAAGTAGTGTCAACCCTTATTAAATAACGTCAGTTCAGTATCTTAGGTATACAGTATACTAGAGTTGACACTACTTTCGTAATTTCTTTTTTACGGATTATTTTGTAACACGTTGTATAAATATAAATGTAGCTCGTTTCCAGCTTTTTAAGAGTTCCTGTTACCGCCGGCTCGGGCGCCAAGGTTGTGTCGATGCGCATCGACGGCATGGCCCTGACTAAACCGGCTTGGTGTGTCCCTATGGAGTATGCTTGTGGTGGCTCGTGGCGCGTACTGTCGAGGCACGCACACATGTAAGCCGCGCAATATACCTTTGCTTGAAGATAAACTACTGTGCTTTAAACAAGTAACTGTTTCAGTTTACTCCCCGAATTAAATTTAATATGCGAATGTTTAACTAAAGTAATTAACATTCTACCTAACGACATTTTATTTGAAATGCAACCATTGCCAAAGCAAACACATCATACTTCTATCATAATGATGTTACACACGACAGATCGCCATTAAGACCCCTAGATCGATAATAATTTGCTATAAACTTTCCACGTCCGTTAGCCTGATGATCAGACATCATCAGGCATCAGGCTAACCTAATAGGTTAATATTATGCATACATACATACATAGCATCATGCCTTAATTCCTAGAATAGGATAAATAGAGCTATAAAAATACCAACAGCTCAAAAAATTATTTTCTTATACTTCTGTAACCACATTTTGCACAGTCAAGCCAATAAGTTTACTAGTGTATTAGTGACAGGTTGCAAGCCCATTGTCTAACAGTATAGAAAGAAAGAAAGAAAGAAAGAAACATTTATTCTGCTAAAATACAATTACAATTAAATAATTAATTACAAAAAACTATACTATGCACTAGGTACACAATTATAAAACAACAACAAAGAAACAAATATTAGGTACTAAAGCCGAAAAGGCTCACCAGCTCAGCTTGTAGCTGGGCAGGGCCTCAGCGCTGATTTTCAGCTGGGGCCTGAGATGGAGGTAGAAGACTCAGGACAAAAAATAACAAAAACAATAATTAAAAACAGCAAAAAAAATATTATAATAATAACAGCTTAGTGTGTACAGTGTGCTCTTGTATAAAAAATTAGTATTTTTTTTTTTTATATAATATATTTTCTACACTTTATTCTATTTTTATTTATTCTATTTTTTTTTATACACTGGTTAACATCTTAGCCTACTTGTGCAAAATGTGGTTACAGAGTGATCGGCAACTTTTTTGGGGTTGTTGGTGTTTCTGTGGCTCTGCCTGCCCCGCTCTGGGGGTGGGGGCGTGGTGGTGTATTTTCTCTTGTCAACTTTGCCCGTGAACTTATACAAAACAACAAGAGAAAAGAAAAACATAAATAATACAAAAAAATATCAAAAATTGTGGAAGTTAATGCCGTCTATTTGTCGTACTAGGGTAATTTCTTTTATTTTTTTACGGAATACATAAGTAGAAGTGGCATTACGAATAGGAGGTGGAATGTCATTCCATATTTTTGCTGCGGCGTACTTAAAGCTTCCCTGAAATGCTGCAGTTCTATGAGACTGGACACACAGCAGGCCAAGGCGAGTTCGTAATGACCAGGTTAATGTTTTGTAGAGGTAAAGCGGTTTTTCAAATTTGACTACACCAAAAAGCAGGGTTGCAAAGTGTATGTATCGGCGTGAAGACATATTTAATAGTTTCCCTCGAGATAAATATGATGAGGTGTGACTTCTAGGTGGTATTTGGTAGCAAAATCTTAAACAGGCATTTTGTACTCGCTGTATCAAAACTTTAGTTTTACTTAGTATTCGAGGACCATACACCGTATCTGCATAGTTAAATTTTGATAAAATAAGGGATTCAACCAATTTCAGACGTAAATCCGTGCTTAAATAGTCACGCATTTTATATAAGGTTTTTAAACGGTAAAAACAATTACTTGCAACTTCCGCTATATGGGATTCAAACCTTAACTCTGAGTCCATTATGAGCCCCAAATTGCGCGCTTCACTAACATAAGCTAAGTCCTCTCCGAGTATCTTTACATGCGGTTTCTTCGACACTATTTTAGAGATTTGCTGCCTTGAGCCTAGTATTAAAAACTTGGATTTGTTTGGATTTAGTGTGAGGGAGTTACTTTTTGACCACTGGCAAATTCTCTCAAGGTCCTCATTGATCTTTTGTACTGTAGCATTGATATCATTTGGTTTACACAATATATATAACTGTAAGTCATCAGCGTACAGGTGATATCTGCAGTGCTTTATGCAGCCAATTATATCAGCAATGTACAATACAAACAACAAAGGCCCCAAAATAGAACCCTGCGGAACTCCACAGCTAACCTGGGCAAAAGAAGACGATGACACAGAACCATCGCTCTTATTTATTCTTACATATTGATAGCGATTGCTCAAATAGCTGGTAAACCATTCTACTGCATGATCGTCAAACCCATAATAGACCAATTTAGCTAAGATAGCTAAGTATCACAAGCCTTTATTCTCTTAGTCCACGGGAAGACGTGGAGTGACACTATTTTAATCCGGCAACCACAGGGGGTCCACTACATGATCAAAAAATATAACAACTTGCTATTTCCCGCGACTCTGTCCATTTAGATGTTGATGATCGCCATTCTTTCTGGAACTGTTCTATTTTCCGGGATCAGAATTAACTTTTATCATGTCTATAAACTATCTTTACACCTAGTTTTGCATCGGTAATTGGTAGACGCATTCAACATTAAAACCGGAGCTAAGAAACTCATATAAGCATGTATAATAATATAAGTTTTCGTTTGTTACCTACCTGAGGGTAAGTAAACTCTGCAGTGCGTAGTCATATGCATCTAAATATTGCAATCTTACGATGACGATCCCAAGACCGCAAATCAACCCTGAGAATTTAGAAGAAATAAGTGGAAGATTAGTTATTGCGTAAATTTGCTTATCAGAGGCCCTAGACAAGATGCTTAGCGCTATCGTAAACGATTTTCGAAAACTGTCTAAGTGTATGGAATTGACATAAGTATTCGACGCGACCATCTGGCAGCTTACGTCAATCCTATACCTTTTCGATAACGATAACGATCTCGCAAAGCATCTTGTCTAAGGCCACTGAAGTTATACGATACTCACTATGAGCTACTTCTTAATAAGCCGTATTTTTATGGTCAAGACCACAATCATAAACTATTGTAAATAGGCATTTTCAAAATAAAGTGTACCTTAAGAAACACTTACTATTGTCAGTTTAGTGACGAAATTAGCCATATTAGGTTAGGTTAACTTTTCTTAATTTTTCTTTACCCTAGGTACACTACGTTTTGAAAATGCCCTAAAACATTTCTTTTTGTTTGACTCTTTTTGTTTTTGAAATCTCACTGTATTCTTGATTTATAAAGACAACAACGTGTTTCTAAGAGAAGATAATTATTTTTCCATAAACAGTTACTTGAAATCAATAGGGTTTCAATAGCAGACAAAGCGGTACTAATTTCTTTTGTGAACTTGTTATTTAATTAAAAGCGTTAAATTATTCTATTGCAAATATGTTCCGAATGACAAAATCTGTTTACTCAAATGTTCAGTTTGCTTTGATATTTAGAGGTACTCGTATTTAATAATCGGGCTTGAATTTACTTGCTAAAATGCCTTGGACTATTCGTTATTGTATAAAAAATCACAGCCACTTATTGCGGTTACGCAAATGGATATTGGAATAATCAAAAAGTTCATAAAATTTAACAAGGTTTAAAATTTCTTATCAATATTAAAGAAAACAACGCCACCGAAGTAAAAAGTCACAAACAGCTACAATAATTATTAAAATATTAATAATTAAAAAAATTGTAATAAAAATAAAGGTCATTATCGGTGTCCCGTGATAATCAATGATGAGATTTTCATCTCACACACGTTGACCTAGTCCCAAACTAAGCCGTAGGCTTATTCTATGGGTTCGATTAACCTTAAATAGAGAAATATATACTTCCCCGAGTGGTTGCCGGGTTAGAATAGTGCCACTACGTGTCTTCCCGTGGATGTCGTTAGAGGTGACTAAGGGAATAAGGGCTTATAGTACTGTTAGAGAATGGGCTTGCAACCTGCCACTAATACAATGGTAAACTTCTTGGCCTGATTGTGCAAAATGTGGTTACAGAATTATAAATAAGTCTTTTTAGAGTTGTTGGTATTTCTGTAGCCCTGCCTACCCCACTCTGGAAATGAAGGCGTGATGTTATGTTAGTATGTACATACTTAAATACATAAAAAATATCTAAGACGAACAAAAAATATTCGCGCTCATCACAATAATATCTACCCTTCCCGGGATTTGAATACGGGACCGCTAAACCAATTTAGATGAAATTTGGTATGGGGATAGTTTGAGTCCCGGGAAAGGACATAGGGTACTTTTATCCCAAAAATTTGGACGGTTCCTGAAAGAATGGTGATAAAAGACTTTTACACGGACGGAGTCGTGGGAAACAACAGCTACCCTGTGGGGCTAGACAAATTACATTCGACAATCGTAAGCGATTATGTTTCAATTTAAAAATGTATTGGATTGACGTAAGCCATGCTGTATATCGTCACTACTTTGAAAAAACCTCGTACTTCATATTTCGTGATGTACGATTTTAAACTTAAAATTTAAGAGACATAAGTTTAAAATTGTACATCACGAAATATGAGATACCAGTTTTTTTTCAAAGTAGTGACGATATTAAGATATACTTTTGATTATACCGTTCATCAGAGTGCTATAAAATTTGGTATGGAGATAACTTGAGTCCCTGGGTAAAGCACAGTAGGAGAGTTCCCGAGGAAATGGCAGTAATGACTTCCACGCGGAAGAAATCGCGGGCAACATCTAATCCTACCAATATAATAAACGTGAAAGTTTGTAAGTATGGATGTTTGTTACTCTTTCACGTAAAATCTACAGAATGGATTTTGGTGAAATTGAATGCAAACAGCTTATACATTGGTTTAATACATAGGCTACCTTATTTCCTCGGGAACTGATTTATACGCGTACGAAGTCACGGGCGGATGCTAGTATTTTATAATGATAATTTATTTTCATTCCTATTGCTTGGTTTGCTAACAGATATAACAAACTAGCTTCGCAAGAACAAGAAATACAGATAGTTTACCTCCTTATAAACAAACTCTGCTCGAATGCTTGAAGTACTTTTTTATATTTTCTGTAAATAACAGGTTACAGCACTTATACCGGTTTTGAAATTATGATGCTCTTAACTAGTTTATACGAGTACATAACTTAATGACAATCGCGTGAAAAACTGCGCACGCATTTAGATATTACATTAAACTGTTTGCATTGCTGATTGCTTCGTGAAACATTATTCATAATTACGAATATTGCTTGACATCATTTCATATCCGCTCATAATCTTTGCCACAACACTATTAAGCTGGTTACGCGACTGGATACAGTGGTGCATTGCGGCCAGCTACGGTGGTGCGGACAGGGGATATTAGATTTAGTAGTGTCATAGCAATTGATCGCGAGACCGCGCCTTGTTTGTGCTTCGGTGCAAGTGATGAGAGTTTCGTTTTGTTGATAATTTTGATATTTTTTAATTCAGTAAACCTTTCACTCCAGAAGTCTTTTGACAGCCGAGCGCCGCAAGAATCCAATTGATATAACAACTCCGGTTCCGACTTCGTTTCCGATAGTATTTAATTGGAGATCCTAATCGGAGTTCGAATCACAGCGGTGGCAGCGCCGGCTGCGCCCCGCATCCCGCATTTACCTCGAACTTCGACTCCGATTTCGGTTCCGGTTCTGGTCTTGACTCCGGTAAACCAAATTTAAAAACTCCAACCCCAATTCGGTTTCGGTTTCACCTCCTTAAGTTACATCCCTAATATGTATACTCAAGCGTATATTAAGGACGAGGAAGTCTTCCGGCCGCACTCAGATATGTCAATTAAATTAAATACTTGTTATTATGACGTGTTGTCTTATTCTATTTCTACTATCGCTTTTAAACTTTCTCTGGCATCTTTACTAATATTATAAATGTGTGAAAGTAACTCGTGTCTGTCTGTTTGTCCATTTGTTACGCTTTCACGGATACCGCTTAAACGTATAAGATGAAATTTGGTATTAATATAGTTTTAGTCCCAGGGAAGGGCATAAGGTACTCATTATCCCGGATTTTTTTTATTGTTCCTGATATAACAGCAATAAACAACTCATACGCGGACGGAGTCGCGGGAATCAGCTAGTAACATATATACTGACAGACTCAAGAAAAGCATGACAGTGATAGACAGCCAAGTAATTATTACTCTAGTCTTACTGTACGAGTATGTATTTTAAACAGTAATAATCTTTACTAATATTATAAATGTGAAAGTATCTCTATCTGTCAGTTTGTTACGCTTTCACGGAAAAACCGCTAAACCGATTTAGATGAAATTTGTTATACAAATAGTTTACGTCCCGGGGAAAAACATTATGGTACTTATTATCCCGAAAAAAATGACGGTTCCTGAGAGAATGGCAATAAACATCGTCTACGTGGACAGAGTCGCGGGAAACAGCTAGTAACAGATATTCTGACAGACTCAAGAAAAGCATGACAGTGATAGGCAGCCAAGTACTTAACACTCTAGTTTTATTGTACGAGTATAAATTTTGATCAGTGATAATAATGAATTTATTTTATTATCTCTGTTCAAAGGGCTTGTTGTACTATTAGGAGATGGGCTTGCAATCTGTTACTAATACACTGGTAAATATCTTAACCTACTTGTGCGAAATGTGGTTACAGAATTATTAACAAGTTTGGTATGTCTGTAGCTCTGCCTACCCAACTATGGGATTGAAGGCGTGATGTTATATGTATATATCACTGTTCAAAATACATTCGTATTCGTACAGTTAATCTAGAGTACTTGGTTGTCTATCACTGTCACATTTTTCTTGAGTCTGTCAGTATATTTGTGCAGTATTATCTGTATTTGTACTAGCTGTTTCCCGAATCGCCCGCCTCTTAACACTTGACCCGTTGCTTGCTAGTTTAGCGTTGTGAAATTCGCCGGAGGCACTACGATTTAATGTCATTTATCTCGTATATTCTCGCGCCTGCGCCCTGCGAATAATGGCGCTCAATGATGGCGAAACCTTGGGATGCAATCATTGTTGTGATCATTAATTTGTTTGATTGTCTGTTGTCATCATTAATCATATACGTTGATATTTATCCATGGTAGCTAATCAAACTTTTCTATATTTACTGGTGTTTAGAAAGTTGGAAATGATAGCTTAAGAAATTGAATTTTGCATGAAGTCTTGCGTTAGGCGACAGAACGAAAATTTTTCAAATTTCTCGTTTGTATAGTTATTTGTATAGTCGGGTCAATCAAGAATGGTCTCTGTGACAGTTCATATAAACATGAATTTCACTTGATTCTTTGAATTTCCATAAATACTACATTGATAAGAGTACAAACCTTGCGATGACGTTAAGAATACAAAACAAATATGCTTTATTGAACAACACACAAATAAAAATAAACAAGGAAAGACCGGTAGACTCTTCCAGACAACCTTAGACAGAAGAGACGCAGTAACATAAACATTTAAATAAAGTAGGCGGTGTAATCAAGAATAAAAAAGGAATAAACTTGATTAATAAAAAGCTTTACTAACAGTAATCATTACAAAACCAGAAATATTTATAAACATACAGATACTTAAATAAAAACGATATTTACATACATAAACAAATTACATATGAAATAATACACTATAAACAGAAAAACTAAGATAGACACACAAGATGAAAAAACAGTAGTAATCTCAGGAAACAGAAATTCAAATAAGATAAATACAATTACGAAAATGATAACGCAGATGCTCTTTAAGGAGTTTCTGAACCCTTAAGTTGGCAGAGTGTCTAATAATGCACATACCATAAAGTTCCCTTTTTTTTTGTTACTAACGTTTATGTTGATTTAAAATCCGTCCGATTAGATTTCCACAAACAGATAGTTTGAAAGATAAAAAAGATATTGTAGGTACAACTTAGAAGAGGAGTAATTGAAATGGTTAATCAGATTTTTTATAAGCTGTCCTAGCGAGTATAAGACCTATTTTTTTGAAATTACGAAGTAGGTTCGTCTGTCGAACAGATCATTTTCTCTCTTTCTCTCTTATTCAAGCTATGGTAACCCACTGCTGGGTGTAAGCCTCCACATAAGCACGCCACTCTCCCCGATGTTGGGCTGTCTTCATAAAATTTTACCCAAATAACTTCGTTATGTCGTCCACCTATGTATCCTTTTGACAGCCAACGCTCCCATCGGTCTCCACTCTAACAACTTCTTGCTCCAGCGGTCTTCGATTCCGCTCATTGCCACTTCTTTTGCGCAATAAGATGACCCATATCAGTTATTTTTTATAAGCTTTGCTAGCGATAAAAGACTTCAGTTTTTTTAAATTATAAATAGGTACGGCTGTCAAATGGATCATTGTACATTGACCGAATTATGACTACGGCTGACTATTTACCAATAATATGCCGAACTAGATGAACCTCCATTCTTACAGCGGCGAACTGTCAGTTTCTTTGGGTCTGATCTTTATTAGTATAAACTACTAGCTCATTAATTCTCCAAGTGTTGTTTTTATGTCAATCTCAAATGGGTTTGTGAGTCACTTTATTCTTTTCGTTACAGTTTCACGCGAAATATGTCTTGAGATTTTACTTGCTTGATATCCACTGCTAGTGATGGGAAGCGGATAAATACAATACAATACAAAAACTTTAATTGAATTCCACCAAAAGTAAACACGAAAAAATACAATACTATTATTTAGCGATATCTTCCAAACAACCATGGACAGAAAATCTAATATACGTAACAGTTATTTATGCAATTATTAGGTAAATACTCTGATAAATCATTTCATGCAAATACTGGATATACACGGTATTTTTTTTGCTTCGGTATTGTTAATCAATGACACATGCTGTGTTATTTTTACTCTAGCTTGAAAAATATTAAAGATATTGCCGATTCAATGATTCGACTAACTTAACGATATTCATGGACCCTCTAATCCAGGGGTGCGAGGAGAGCGGAGTGTTGTTAAGTGAGTTAATAAATGAAGTTTCAAATTTAGAATATCAGTAGGAGAGGGGCTTGTTGTCTGATAAGCTGTATATAAAATTTCAAAATTCAAATATCAATACAGTGTATCGCATTACCTACAGCTTAACAACCCATGTCATCATTTCTAGTGTGACTTTATGTCCACACGAGAAGGTAAGAGAGAGATAATTTGCAACATTTTTTTTTTGAACTTGTTTTACTGTCGTAATATATTATATTAACGATACAAAATCATATGTTAAAATTTGTGCACTGATAAAAAGATCTGGTAAACCCTTTTCTTGGCGATGTATCTTATAAGATACCATATCATTCACTTTTTAATATTTTTTTATTATCATTTTTTATGCTCTTTAAAATTCTGAAGAGGTTTGAATTCACGACCTTTTTTCATTTTGTCAAGGAAAGGGTTAATAAATAAATTCAAATCACTCCAGCGGTCTTGGAGTCATCGGGAAAAATACGTAATAAAAACGATATCGTGTGGTAATTCACTACATCTGTTGTCGCCCCTCTCTACCACAGCGTGCCGCTGCGGCAACAACCGGACACAAGTTACCCAAACGCATTTAAAAATGCAAGTCACATGCATAATGCGCATTGTCCTGTAGTCCTGTCAGTTATAACAGGTTATGCTCAATGTTAATATACGGTAAGTGGTCGTATTGTTGTACGGCGTACATATTGTCTCGCGGAATGTTTGACATGATCCGTCACACTATTGTGCATTGCCAACTCGTTCTGATGCAAGCGAGTCACAGTAGGCGAGGAACAGTAGGCATTTTTATTTTAACGCTTAATTTTGGTGCTTAGTTATAGAAATATTTTAGGCCTAATGAAAAATTATATAAGCTAACTTAACTCGTAATAAAAAGAATTCATATACCGGATGTGGCCTGTAACAGGAGCAATAAATTGAGGGATCGTTTCCACACCACAAACGTAACAACATTTATTCAACAACTTTTGATAATAACTTATTGTTAATTAATATGATTGAATTTAGATTTTCCAAGCAAGCAATGTATTGCAAAAACTACAAAGTTTGTAGGCTGACAGTAGATATAAACTAGTCTATTGGATGGAGTAAATTGAAATTGCTATCAATTTTGTTTAAAAAATTAACAAATAATTAATTACATATTTCTTTAAAGTTGTAGAACAAATGTTGCTACTTTTAGAGAGTAGAAACGATCCCTCAATTTATTGCTCTTATTACAGGCCACACCCGGTATAAATAAACAGAGTATAGACTTTTCACTTCATCTTCAGAGAACTTATAGCCTTATTAACTAGGACCCCAGATTTTATCAATGTGTAGTGGTTAAGTTTTTATTTTGTAATGATGGTCCCTCAGGATTAGTCTAAGTCATAAAGTAAGAAATTAAAAGATAAATTTATACAATTGGCAAATAATGTTGACATATTTTTCAACAGTCCCACGTTGATTCCCAACTAAGTCTCAATTTTGTAATGGATCTACCCACTATTATATTTTATACATACATACATACATAAAATCACGCCTGTTTCCCAGAGGGGTAGGCAGAGACCACTTCTTTCCACCTCTTCTCTCTTCTTTCTTCTTCTTCTTTTTCTCTTCTTTTTCTTTCTTCTTTCTTTTTTTTTTCTTTCTTTCTTTATTTTCTTTCTTTATATTTTATGTATAAAAAAACTCTCCAATCTAAATTTAATGTATTCTTTTACATTTCCAAATAAAAAAACTAACCTATATGTTAGATTTATTTTAAAAATATGCGGTTTACAAAAGAAATTGGACTTACTGTTTTGCTACTGTATTATAACCGAGTTCTATTTTAGAAACTTGATACTTTATAATTCAAAGGCGACATTTTGCCGCCTATTTGCAGCGACCGGTCCCCAGCCTTCTTGTGATGCAAGAAGACTTGCCTCCGCGCACATTTAACTAGCTTAGTATTTTGCGTAGTTTCAATAAAGGGTTTGGCAAAAGGGTGAATCTAACTAGTAGAACAAATTGGCGGATAATTTCCAATAAAAAATAAATGTCCAATTTGCTTTTTTTTATCAACTAGTAGAGAGAGAAAGAGAGAGAAAGAGAGAGAGAGAGAGAGAGAATGTTTCAAGCATCTAGCTGTTGCTGTTATTAATATCGAGCAAAAAACGGCAATAAATTACGTTTGTTGTATGGGAGCCCCACTTAAATATTTGCATTATTCCCTTTTTAATATTTCGCACTGCTAGATCAAAACAGCATCAACTCAAAATAAAACGGTATTTCTAAATCAACTTTAATACCAATGTGTTAGGACTTGAAACAAATCTAACAGTTTTTTTGAGTTGATACTGTTTTGATCTAGCAGTGCGATTTGTTGTTATAGCGGCAACAGAAATACATCATCATGATATACGGACAGATATACAGTGGAGTATTATTAGTAATACTCGTAGGGTCCCGTTTTTACCCTTTGGGTACAGAACAATAAAAAGTAGGAGAGCAAATTGGAGAAAAACAGTTCATTTTGCTCCATCGTTCAAACTAGAGCAAATTGGACTCGAATTTCTAATAAGTTATACTAGTAAATATAAGTAAAGAATAGACTGGATCGTGGATAGATTCCAAAAGGGTGACTGGGATCTTTAAACAATTATACACTCAGTTTTAAATATAAATTTTGTGTAGTCGTGTAATGGCAAATATAGCTAATGGTCTTCTTAATTACCCACGTACAACAAGTCCTTGAATTTTGCTTTGCTATCTTAAGTGCGTGTTTCGCTTAAAATCACGAACGAGCGTAATCTTAATAAATATTGTACTGCCGGTTGTGGGTCATACACTGATTTAGGTTACCGTATTTCCTGTGGACACACCGAAAGTTAACGTTTTTAAGGCTTAATTTTCGGGCTAAGCCCATTCCCGCAAAAACGCCTTCAGGACTGCTTTAGACCTATCGTATAAAAACATAATTTATATGCACACAAGCTTTTAACTATTGAGCTTATTAAGCTTTTAACTTTTAACCCTTGTACCTTATTGTCAAATATAATAGAATATATCATAGGTTTTTATTGCATGTTTTTTTTTTTTTAAACAATCATTATTGTTTTATTTCAACACAACAAATGTACATCATAACATATCATAAAATACCAATATTAACAAAAATAAAAATAAATTAAAACAAATAGAACCCCTCCAACGAACTCACTTGTGGCATCGAGCCTAAGACACTCGCAGCGTTTCCTCTCTGCACCGCTAGACTCAGCCTTTGGGCAAAAAAGGAACCGGCCCGAGGATCGCCACAGACATGCACCAGTTTTTCCGACTCCTCCTTGACGAATTTTTTCAAGTCAGAAGACCACGGACCAAAAGTTTCGATGGCGAGGGCCGCAATTATACGTAATTTGAAATTAAAAAGGCGTATTTGCGGCGTTTAAGAATTTGGGCATTTGCATGAATTAAACAAATGTCTCGATTAAAATTGAACTTTAGAACTAGATTCTACAAGTCGGAAAGTAATGAAAGGCTTTATCAGTGAGCCATTTTTTAAACTTAATCATATTAATAATACTGTTTCGTAAAGAGTTATCCAGAAGTATCTATATGATCGATTGCGCACTAGATCTAAGAGTTTGTAGAATCTTCCGAGTTTCGAAATTCGTGAATCCTTTTTAGGGTTCCGTAGTCAAACTAGGAACCCTTATAGTTTCGCTATGTCCGTCCCTCCGTCCGCAGCCTACATCAGAGACTCTTAGTACTAGAAAGCTGTAATTTGGCATCAATATACTTATTAGTTACGTCAACAAAGTGGTAAAATAAAACCTTGTAAGAAAAACTATCACGACGAAGTAAACCTCATTGGTTCTTCAGATACAGGCGATTAAAGTGTTTATATCTACTGAAATCATCTAATACGGCACCAAATGACTTTAAATAGAAAATTAGTTATTACTTGTTGTTTTTTATGTTTGTAGTACTTAACGTGTTCGGAATCCTACACTGAGCATGGTCCGTCATGCTCTTGCCCGGTTTTTAATGTTTCGAGACGCTGTAGTGCAAAAATCCCCGCCTTTTTAATTCTCTTTATCTTAAAGAGTAGAGAACTAAAGTGATATTATTTTAAACCAACTTCAAAACGGAGGAGGTTTTACGTTCCACTGTATGTATTTTTTTTACACAGTCGTATCGTACTTTTTACATTTTGATGCATACTGCTTTATTCAGTTAGCATTTACAATGAGATGTAACTTCATAAATTTTGCAACTCCAAGCTCTGTATTAAACATTTTATGCAGTTTGTTTCATAACGTTTAAAGTCGAGGCAAGTAATAAACATAAAATATTGCACTCGCAATAAAAACTGACAATGTCTTGAGCTTTAACACTTTCGTAATAATGGCTAATTTAGCTAATTGGTGACCGGATGAAATTTGAATCCGTCGCGGGGCCACCCAGATGTTTTGAGTTCCAATTAATTTTATCTCTATCATTTCCGTTCATATTTCGAGAGTTGTTTCAATGGATCCCTCTGCTCCTTTGCATAAAAAATGCCATCTCTTGTCCAGGTCGAATCTAAGTGCTATTTGATATAAATAAAATTTCTTACTTTTTAGTGATCATAGGTAGGATATAGTCTCACATCTCCATTAATAAGAAAGTAAGCAAGCTTAAGCCCGTATGGTTGCCGGGTTAGAATAGTGCCACTCCATGTCTTCCCGTGGATGTCGTAAGAGGCGACTCAGGGAATAAGGGCTTGTAGTATTGTTAGGCGATGGGCTTGCAACCTGTCACTAATACACTAGTAAACTTCTTGGCCTGATTGTGCAAAATGTGGTTACAGAATTATCAACAAGTCTTTTTAGAGTTGTTGGTATTTCTGTAGCTCTGCCTACCCCACTCTGGGAATGAAGGCGTGATGTTATGTATGTATGTAAGCAAGCTTGTGGCAAGCACCACCGGGAGAAAGTCATAGTCACATATTTAAACCATTTAAATGTGCTTCGTCATAGTCCCTCAACTATCTTAATCGAGATATCTTATCGCCAACCTTGTAATAGGTACTGTAAGCCTGGTAGGCGCCTATTCCTAAGAGTAATACTTTACGCGTTTTTAACTAAGCTACGTAGAATAAAATTATACGTCTTGCAGTGTTAATATATTCTTTCATTTATTTTAACGTTTAAATATACATTAGTTCACATGTGAATGCCAACGCGGTCCGTTGGAGCCTCTCTAGAGCGTCCCCCTGAAAACCACCGGCGGGCATTCCATATTTCGAAATCTTTTTTATTCAAAAGATTTCGAGACATTTCGACATAATGAAATAGAAAAAAGAAAACCATGTAAGGAGTATGTACTGCTACATCCTTCTTTCATTACAGTACCGTTGAGTAATTCCAGTAGCCACCTCTTTATTTGAATTGAAAACCTCCTTTTTTGAAGTGGGTTAAAAACAGCAATAGTTATGTTTATGTAACTAACTTGTAAAGGACTTTCTTTCCAGGAGGATTTATCAACAAACATTAGAAGGTCGTTTTCGAAAAAAATTGTACATAGGAAGACTTAGTTAGTCATACAAACTATATGGGTAACTCTCGTTAAGTATACAAAGGAATCAATTAATATAATAATATATCAGGGGACAATCTCACAGAAATTGACCTAGTCCCACACTAAGCTCTAGGCTTGTACTATGCGTACTAAATAGACAATGATAAACATACTTATATAGAGAAATACATACTTAAATACACAGAAAACATCCAAGACTCAGGAACAAATATTCGCGTTCATCACATAAATATCTGCCCTTACCGGGATTTGAACCCAGGACCGCTGGCTTCGGAGGCAGGGTCACTCCCAACTAAGCCACTGTGTCGTCAATATAGTTTTGTTATAATTATAGCCTATAACTATGTACAGTTTCTTTGATAACGTCCCTAGTGCATATTTTACGCAATTTTATCTGTACAAATATCCATATGTAGGAATCATTAAAACGACCTATTATTACCGTAAATAAAAGTGACTAAAACTTTGCGTTTTATTTCTGTTTCCACGCCCGTGTGAGATAATAAAATAAGGCGCTCCTTTTATATATTTCTACACCCGGAGAAATGAGCTGCGTTTCACAATTTAATTATCTCGGAAGGTTTTTGTTATTAAATAACATCGCGGTGACCTGGTGGCATTTCCCGGTTCTAGGTCACAGAGACTCGGGCTAGAATGACAATTGTCACTTGCCCTGTTTCGTGTTTGTTATCAACCTGTGACGTTCCCTGTGGACATTTGTTGATAGATGATTATGCTAGAATCTTGTTTGTACTGTGACCAACAATATTGAGCCACTATTATACAAATAGCCACAAACTTATACCTGTTCCTCGATACTTTAAATTAATTCACAAGAGTTGCGTTGTTTAAAATTTAATTGATTTTTAATGTAATATAGCTACAATTTCGAATTGTTTACTAACCGGTAATGGTTATTATAGATGCGGAGTAAATAATTAAAAATAAAAATATAAAAATAAAACATCGCAAAAAGCTACAGTCACATCGTTATAACAGGCCCGATTTGACAGCTGTCGTCGCAGTATAAAATATAACCTCAAACAATACAATATTTAATACTGAGTTGGCTGTAATAATTGATTTTGGCGTAATTTCTGTTGTATGGTTTTACTTTGTCAGTATGACAGAGTTATTTATTTATTTAATCTTTACGAATATTTATTTAATCTATCAGTCGACCATATAACCAATCAGAAATGTACATAGGTAGTTATGTGGTGTCTCAGGAATTAATAACGTTTTTGTTTTTATTAAGTAACTTTTTCAAGTAAAATGTTATGTTAATTAATTAATTGATTATCCTCTCATCCATCTTTTTTACCAGGACATCACTGTCATTTGGAATAAATTTAAGCCGAAATTTATTAAACAGGTCAGGTGTTTAACAGGTTTTGGCTGTATTTTGACTTGTCTGTTATAAAAAATACATGTGTCTATGTAAGAAACCATGTATTTACATTTTTTATGATACAGCCAGTTTTTATGTGAATTTGTATTTTGTTTGTTCATTAGAACATTCAGTTAAAAATGGATAGAATGTTTTTAGGGTTCCCTCAAAAAACTCAACCCGGAACTTTGTTGTCAGTCAAATTTTGTAAACTAAGCTAACTTTTTATTTTAATCCTTTTTTACTTATTCCTCATAACTACCTTTTCTACGACTCAGTCTGCTTAGCTTAAAGATTTTCTGAGTCGACTAAGAATCTTTAAGAAAATTACTCTTTCGGGAGTACTTTTTTCTATGTAACCAAGCATTTATTTGACTCATTCTACGTGTCACAGTTAATCGTGAGTAATAAATAACGTGTCATGTGTAATGTAATTAAAATTCATCATAATCACCGTTTTACTTGCACGCAATTTACCACTTCATGACAAAACTGGCGTAACTCAAATTAAGAACTCCCTAATTGCTATTAAGCCACTTTTAAGTTGAAAATGGAACACAATTTTCGTCGGTCTTCTGTTTTGTTATGAAGGGTACATTTCAAACGTTTTGTGTTATAACTTTGAATTGATTATGATTACGCCTAATAAAGGTGACGTGACTTTACGTCCTTATTCAACAAGAAGTAATAATTTATTTCATTATAAAAAGGTTGTTATACACCTGAAAGTGTTATTGCAATTTATAACGTATTGTTCTAAGGTACTGAGAAGGTTAAAGTAATATAAAAAAGAAGGCTTAACTTGAGAAAAGTATTTAATCATTATGCAATTGGTATACTGTTGAGGTTTTCTAATAAGAAATTTTCATTTTAGAAAGTGGAAAGTCCGTAAAATAGTAGTTTAGGTACATTGTGGTTACTTAGGAACAGATATTTATCTTATAGTATCTTATAGATACCTATAGGATATTTTGTGCAATTACCCACTTACACACGCAGCTGTTCTAATGTGCACTATGTGCAGGTTTCCTCGCGTTGTTTTTCCTTCACCGAAAGAGCATCAGGTAATCTACTTAAGTTTGAAAAAGTTATTGGTATAATTATGGTGACCGCGGGGGTTTGAACTCGGTACCTTATGATCACAAATCGGCCGCCTATGCCACTAGGCGACCGACGCTCTAATGAAACAGATATTTATTTTTATAAGAATTCTTAAGAGAGTTAGGATTATATACATACATACATAACATCACGCCTTCATTCCCCGAGTGGGGTAGGCAGAGCTACAGAAATACCAGCAGCTCTAAAAAGACTTTTTGATCAGTAATTCTGTTACCACACGATTATATTACAGCAAATAATTTCGATTGAGTGTCAGCCTATACCTACAAAACGTCTCATAAAACCTTAACTCACTTTTATATCGTATTACTAGCCAAATAGTTTGGTTGCCCAATTGTACTTTGACATTGGAATTGGGATATAGGTCATCCGCAGGGGAGGCCCCCTAGCGGTGCCATTCAGGGGGCCAAATGTTAAATTACCTTCATCTGGTTTCCTGATTAGTTTGTTGACAGTGACAGTGAGCTCGTTGTGTTACTTCCAATAACAAAGGTTAACTAATTACGAACGAAATCAAAATAATAAACTTTAAATAGAAATTTAGAAAACTCATGAGTTTTTTATGTTTTCATTTACCGAACAGAAATAAGAAGCTAACATTCGGTCTTAACATAATCACCTGTGCAAAATAATTAAGATACCTATTGTATTTAGCACTTTGTTAAGTGAAGTGGCTAGTCAAGTGATTGTTAAGAGGATCTAGAAGATATTCAAAGAGGTCAGTGACTATTAACAATCGAATTAACAGGGTGTTTTTATGTAACTAAGTGGATTACCTATATTTTTCTAAAAACTATCATAAACCCATGTGGTTACTGAATTATCAACAAGTCTTTTTGGAGTTGTTAGTATTTATGTAGCTCTGCCTACCCCACTCTGGGAATGAAGGCGTGATGTTATGTATGTATCATAAACCCGTATGTTTTATACTTAAATCTACTCTGAGAGCCGAATACTATTTAACTGTAAAAATATCGGTACCTAATATGTTAACATCCTATACGAGTAGAGTAGAATATTACTGAAGATCTTAGATCGTCAGTAAATTTTTATTGAGACTAAATAAAAGAAAGAGTTGATATAAGGGAGGGGTTTAGTGGTGGTAGGACCCTGTGCAGGGTCCGTCCGGATTGCTACCACCATCTTATCCATTAACCACCCGCCAAGCCACAGTGTTCGCATTGTCGTGTTCCTGTGTGGGGATTAGACAACCGGTGAAATTTCTAGCATAGAGGCATTCCATCTTAGTCCTCAGGGTTGGCAACGCATTTGAGGTCTTAGGATTATAGTCTTGAGAATTCAAATGTCTATGGGTCTCAGATTCCACTTACCATCAGGTGACCTGAGTGCCCGTGTGCTTCTCCTTGACATAAAAAAACGGGATATATTGAATATTGGAAAGAGCAGTGAGCTATGGCTAAGTTTGCTGAAGTTCTCGAACTAGAGTCATTTTGCGATCGTGAATAACTTGTATTGTAACTGGTTTTCTTTTTATTCATGACTGTTTTGTTATTAGCGTACTTATTTAACTTTTATTTTTTCATCAAGGATTAGGTAAAAGAAGTCCCTTAAAAGGATAAGTTTGTCTTAGTATTTGGTTTTATGTTTTCTTTTTGTTTTTGGTATAATAAAGATGATACATATCCACATACCCATTTTATAACCTATATACGTATACCGTACGATAAAAACTTTGTAACTCTTTAACTCACCTATTTTATATCTTTTCAGGTAAGCAGACCACAAAACTAAAAACAGATCGGGTAAGCGGATAACAATCGGTCAAGATGATATGTAAAATGAACAATATTTACTACACATATCTTGGGACAGACACATTTTGATGGCTTTTGTTAATATTATGTGCAGAGACACACAACAACTAAATATAACAAGCATCTACAGTTATTTTCTAAATTATCAAAACCCCTCTAGCCTAGTTGGTGGGTCATTCTACTTTTTAGCGCATAATAATCATTGGTGAAATTAAAGGCATTTTTAGACATTTTTTTCACGTAAATTTGACTTAAAATGTGACAAAACACTTTAAATTTATTGATATTTTATCAGAAAAAGTTGGTAACACAGCGGTAAATACACTTTTTCCATACAAATGGCGGGGACATGCGTGACCACTACGTTACCTACTTTAAAGTTAATTATAGTGTCTTTTTAAATGTAGTGATAATTTTAAATGTAAGCCAAGTTGTGTGACTATTTCAATATTAAATTACAAAACCGAGCACTTTAACGTTTTTATAAAAATATTATTTGAAGAGCACTTGTCAAAAAATCGACCTGCGCTTAAAAGTAGAATGACCCTAATAACCCTGTGAAACTAGGAGCTTAGCTATAAAATTCAATATTTATCGCTTGCCAATAAATACATACATAACGTCACGCCTTCATTCCCAGAGTGGGGTAGGCAGAGCTACAGAATACCAACATCTCTAATCTTGTTGATAATTCTGTTACCACATTTTGCACAAACAATGATGACCGCCTAGGTAAAACCTTTTTTCTCTTAGTCGCCTCCAACGAAATCCACGGGAAGACATGGAGTGGCACTATTCTAACCCGGCAAACACACGGGTCAATAAATATTTTTAAATAAATAAAGTATCTTTTGGTATTAAATATGTCCTTTTTACTGCAAATAAGCTTGAATATGCCCTCCTTAAAAAGGCATGTGTGATATAATCCAATCAATTCATCAAATTATATTAATACCCAGTATGTTAGGAACTAACCATACTAACCAACGGTTAACCACAGGTCTGAATTTTCTTTCCCAAATTTAAGAAATTATAACGCATTTTCAATTTACACCGTTTCACTTTTCATCATTTTCAGGTTCTATAGGTATATCGCTTTAAAAAAAACGCGTTGAGGAAATTTCTCATGAATGTCGCTTTCTCAGTTAGGAAACAATACTTTAGGCTTGCGATATAAGGCTATAAAACAATGATGGCGTCTTAGTCCTGGAAGAAAAATATATTTAAAACATGGATGTCGGAATCCCTAGTACATTCTCTCAAGTGAAATTCGACCTACATGGGATGGAAATCAGGTCGGAATTCACTTGAGAGAATGTACTAGGGATACCGACATTTTATAAAGTTGCTACTGTACTAGACTTATACCCTTTTTCACTTGATCTTAAGAAGGCTTTATACCCTTTTTCACTGGAACCACAGCGCTTCACATTTCTGCGTAAATCATAATAATAATATTGTCCAGGGTGCCAATTTGCGAGCAGAGCTGTCAGGCTTGTCACGTCAGCGAAAGGCTTTCTGACGTTCTGCGGTCCGTGTGATCTAGGTGAAATTGGAACCCGTGGTCGGCAAATCAAATGTTGCTAGTAGTTTGGAAATGCGAAATAGCCTAAGTTTATTGACGCGTGATTCGCGTGAATCTTCTATTATATGAGTTTTGTAGATACATTAAGAGACGAAAAACTGAATGCCCACAGCAATTAGATTAAAAACATGAAATATTTGTTAAAATACAGGTGGATCGGTAATGACCCAATGCTTATGGAAATCAAGGTAAATTTATTAGTGAAGGAATTTATAAATTTGATTAAAAGAAACTTGTCCCTATTTTTTACCTAAAATCACTATATCCTATGAAACTTATACAGAGATCTATCTTACTATAGATAAGGACGTTACGAAACGTCGTCTTAAGGTTTATCATCGCATTTTTACCTGAAACATTACACTTTTCCTGACCAATTTTCCTCCGACAGTCTAGTAATGTAATTTGCTCCAGTAATGAGGGAGTTATCTAACTCCGACCCGCTGCGCTTGTAGAAGGAACGTTTAATTACACAACAATTTGCGTTTAAATTTTACCTGGCTGCTACATACAATTTAGTTTATGTTAAATTTATCACAAAAAAATCTTTTAGCCGAATGATAATTTTGCATAAAGATATACTGGGCATAACTATCACTCCCTATACTAAACACTTTGCAGCATTTTATTTGCCAAAATATTACTTACGCAGACTGCTTTTATGCAATAGTGCCACAAATCAAAATGAGTCATTGTTGCATTTGAACTCGGAACGCAATTTACTTAAAGTTTTAAATCAAATTGTATTTGTTTTTGATTTGTGGCACTAATGCATTGAAGCAGCGTTTTGTTTAACATAAATTTATGTACCACTAAACTCTTCGAATGATTAGTTTAAGTTTGCCGGTTGTATTTATAAATAATTACAGATTATAAGAATAGTTATTCTTAATTCCAAACTAAGAAGCAAGTCTTGTATGTATGGTATTGGTGAGCGGCTTTGATGGTCGGGAGTGGTAAATACAAAAATGATCAAATTAAACAAAAGGTAAATAATGATTTACAGTTTACTACCCTGATTATGATTTAACAAAATATAGATTGGCACAATACATTTTCGGTTGTTTGTTCATCTTATCCTTTGACTTTTAGAACCAATGACTCACTTCCGACTATTTCCACTTTCGTGGTATCCAGTAAATCTCTGAAAATAAAATATTATGATCTTTAAATAATCACAATTTCACCTTTTTAATGTTTGAAAGAAATAAGATCTAGCTTGTTTTTTTTTTTTATGTTAAGGAGAAGGCACACTAGCGCTCAGGCCACCTGATGGTAAGTGAAATCTGAGACCCATAGACATTTGAATTCTCAAGATTATAATCCTAAGACCTCAAATGCGCTGCCAACCCTGAGAACTAAGATGGAATGCCTCTATACTAGTAATTTCACAGGTTGTCTTATCCCCACACCGGAACACAACAATGCGAACACTGTTGCTTGGCGGATGGTTAATGGATAAGATGGTGGTAGCGATCCGGACGGACCCTGCACAGGGTCCTACCACCACTCTAAATCTAAATTAGGTAACAAAATGTATATTTTTCAGAACCCATTCAGAAAACCAAATCTAATAAAAAATATTAAGTTTTACGTACCCAGAACTTTTTGGTGACTGAATACTCTGAACAACGACCTCTAGCTCTCCATTGACGTTTTCAAAGTAACTCAAGTCAATTGTGTAAGGTTCGCCTCTAAAGTTAATGACAACCACGAAGAACTCCCCATTGTACCACCTGTTGAATATCGGATAAAGTTACAAGTGGAAGCTTAGGCTGTCTGATTTATCAAGACACTATCAATCTCAAACAAACTCCAGCGGAGTTAAGATAATACAGGGTAAAAGTTTTGTTGTGTGCGATATCACCGCATGGGGATTAGTGCGTAGATGAAATAAACTTGGCATGGTTTCAGTAAAGCGCTGTTTGTGGATTTTTACATGATGAGTTTATCTTGTTAAAAAAACGTTTGTTATTACTTGAAAAAAAAACAAGTAACAATTGAAAAAAATAATAAAAAATCAAGCAAACGTAACGGGTTAAAGAGATTGCACTATTTTTTTTATAATGGTATGAAAACAGGCACAGGCCACCTAATGTGAAGCAAAATCTTTGACCCATAGACAAACAGCATTTACAAGAATACAATCGTAAGACTGTTAATTAGTGGCAAACCTTGAGGACTAAGATGGAATATGCTAGTAATTTGACCAACCTTTTAAAAGCAAATACGTCATTATTAAAAGCAACTGAATCGTATCTTCCGTATCTAAATACGGGCGATGTACGAAGCTCAGAAAGTGTTTTATAGACATTAAGGTGTGACCGGACGACGTCACGTTGTACTTCGACGTTTAGGTCTTCATAGCCTTCTGCAACTGGCAACCATGTTTTATCCGCGGTGGAGAAACCTATAAAAATAGTAGGTATTAAGAGCGTCGTATCATAATTAATCTGCACAGTTCAAAATTATTAGTTAATAATTTCTCCTAACGAATTTATAGCCAAATATTTCCCCTTGACGCCATGATCAGGAGGCGCCTGTCTCCAAAGTTAAACAGCTGAATATTATGTAATAATCTAGACATAAAGTTAATTATTTAATTTTTAGGACAAAAGGTAAGCTATCAAAATAAAGTCAAAATAGACTTTAATGCGTACAAAATAAAGTAAAATTTTAAAGCAAAGAACTTGATTTTAGTATTCAATCTTAAATACAGAACCCGTGTTGCGCGATTCCGACTTGCATATGACCGGTATTTTTTAAATGAATCAGACACTGATAAATTATTTTATACGAACCGGCATTTTTATCTGAAGTCCACTGGAAGGGAGTCCTTTCTGGGTCTCTTGAAGCTTGCCAGTAATTGATTGGGTCATCGGTGTTGCAGCCGCTTGGATCAACTGTGTCTTCCCAACTCACATATCCGTCTACCATTCCGATTTCTTCACCCTTATGATATAGAGCATTTGATAAGCAGAGATGCAGACACTAAATTTACATACATACATACTATCACGCCTTCATTCCCAGAGTGGGGTAGGCAGAGCTACAGAAATACCAACAACTACAAAAAGAGTTGTTGCTACTTCTGTAACCACATTTTGCACAAGCAGGCCACCAGCTGCTGTTTACCAGTGTATTAGTGACAGGTTGCAAGCCCACCGCCTAGCAGTACTAAAAGCCCTCATGCCCTTAGGATGGGAGTGGCACTATTCTAACCTGGCAACAACACGGGCAAACAAACAGAAACAATAAATTTTAAATTATGAATTTAAAGGAGAATGATATTTACCATGTAAGTTACAGCAATACCGGGTAGTAACAGCGTCAGCATATTCATTCCATCAACTAACTTGGGACTGTAACGAGAAGCCACTCTATTGTTGTCATGATTTCCAGTCTGAAAAAAAAAACCGTGCCATGAACAGCGTCAATCTGTGATTTATTAGGTTAACTTCTTTCTACGTACCACCCAATTAGCAGCTTTGTCAATGGGTTTAAAAGTCAAATATTTATCAATAGCGTATTTGATTTCAGCTGCTGTAGATTCTCCGTTGACATCGGAAATGAGCGCAAAGTTGAACGGCATATGGCTGCCTTCTCGATCACCTTCTCCAAAATATCTCATTGTCTTCTGAGGACTTGCGTATATTTCAACCATCATTACTCTACTAAAATCATCTGCCTTTTTATATTCGTTGTATAGATCGCGCCATTGGTAAACCATATCGTAGGTTTCATCTTGATCTGTTGTGTAAATGTGATCCAGGTAACTATAACCCTGTAGATCATCCTGGTTTCCAGATAAAGGTTCATCAGGATATTTTCCCCCAAATTTTTCTTTATCAACTTCAAACAGATGAGCGATAGCGTCAACTCTAAATCCTGCAACACCTTTTTCAAACCAGAAACGAATTACGTTCTTCATTTCTGCCACAACTTCTGGATTGCGGTAGTTAAAGTCTGGCTGACCGATTACAAACTGGTGGAGATAATATTTACCGACTTCTTCTCTGTACTCCCAGGCACTTTTGCGGAAAACGCTTAACTGTAAAAATATGATAGTGTTTTTTTCTTCAATAATATTTTAGGAAATTAAAGTAGGTACGATATTTACCCAATTATTTGGTGGTTGTAGATCTCCATTTTCGTCTACTACTCCATCTTCCCAAACAAAGTAATCGAAATATTTTTCATCTCCTTGAAGAGCTTTTTCAAACCAAACGCTCTCATTACTGCCATGATTGGGTACCAAGTCTAAGATAATTTTAATATCTGCAAAATATGTGGAAATAAGTCAAGTAATGAACGATGTGCCTGTTTTTGCTTACTTTTTAGTTTTATATGTTACTTACCCAATTCTTTAGCTTTTGCTATTAACCTATCAAAATCATCCATGGTCCCGTATTCATCATGTACGCTGTAAAAATCGGCAATATCGTACCCAAAATCGTACATAGGTGACTGGAACATAGGCGAAAGCCAAGTAGCACCAACACCGATTTCTTTTAGGTATTCCAACTTTGAAGTGATTCCTAAAATGTTGACACTTAATGAGCAAAGTTGCAAATAAACAAGCATTATCATAGATAGTTGTACATACCATTGAGATCTCCTATACCGTCACCATCACTATCCATAAAGGACCTTGGATAGATCTGGTAGAAAATTGTTGTCTCCCACCATTCTAATTCCTTTTCTTGATTCCCTAATGCGACTACTGAGAGAAAAGGCAAAATAAATATTACCTTCATTTTGTTGAAAGTATTTTGTTGTCACTATAACAACAAACAATTTACAACTAAGTACAATACACTTACTACAGATATTTATATCTTCACTTTTAGGTATGTTGAGATAATTTTCAAGTGATCTTGGATTACGACATTATCTTGAATTATCTAGTTTGTTTTTAGAAGTATATCTTGTAAATTTTGCGTTTGTTGCCAACCACAAATAACATTGATAGCCCGAATCGTTACTTAAAACGACGTGGGTACTCGTATAAAGTCACCGACTTTCTTCTACCACAAATCATTTTAACAATTTTTGAAGATTAATTAAGTAGAATTCGTTCAAATCAAAAATCTAAATCAAAATAGTTTATTCGCCGTAAAATAGTTATGGAATCTTTCAAAATTAAATTAAAACTGCATATTACATAATTGCAGGGCTGGGATTCTACACGGTAATCGCCTTTGACGTATTTCTGAATTGTCAACGTTTTCATAACTCTTATGTCATTTACAATAATGGCGACTGTGACATAAACGATTCTCTAAAACATGTCAAACGCGATATCTTTATACCGCTGTAGAATAGAGGCCCTGGCATGCGAATAATAATTCCTACTAGTATTTTCCCGACACTTATGCCATTATCTGTTTTTTATATACAATTACCAATGTCATTTCGGACTTTACAACAGCCCGCTACAGATGTTAAAATAAATCATAGTGATTTAAAAACTGCAGTTTCCTTTATTCCACTTTGGTTAAACATATCTTTCTTTTATCTTACTGTCAAGTGAATAAGTGCCGTCATAACGTATTTTTACTAGCACTTAGCGGTTGTTCTTACGTGGTTTTAAGAAAAACTTAATAAGTTCATTTTTGGATAAAAACTAATAACTTATAACATTGGATTCAAATCCCGGTAAGGGCAGATATTTTGTGTGATGACCGCGAAAATTTGTTCCTGAATTTTGGATGTTTTCTATGTATTTAAGTATGTATTTCTCTATTTAAGTATTTTTATCGTTGTCTAGTACCCATAGTACAACCTTAAAGCTAAAGCTTAGTTTGGAACTAGGTCAATTTGTGTGAGATTGTCCCCTGATATTTATTTCTTTATTTCTTTAACTTTAAAAGGCGTTGAATATGACTGTGATCTTCTTCAAATACCATAATTTAGTATAAAGTTAACTTTCTGCATCTTATATTTTGCTTACTGAATCATACATTAAATACAGCCAAGCTGGCCCCTATCCCACGAAACTTTAACCCCCTTACTTATGAACGTGGAATAAGCTTGGAATAGTTTATGCCATGCTTTGTCCTTATCTGTAATTGTGACATTTGCATCTGACAAGAAAGTGACAAAGCATGGCATAAACTATTCCAAGCTTATTTCACGTTCATAAGTAAGGGGGTACAAGTGTACAAGTTGACAATATTGTCAACTTTTTCTATGGAAAACCTTACAAATTTGTCAAATTGTACACTTGTAAAGTGTTGTGGGATAGGGGGCTGGTGTCATGAAAACAATAGTAAAGTCGAGAGGAATCGCTAAAACTTATTTTTACGTCTGTAGCGGGCTGTTGTAAATCTGAAACGATATTGATAACTATTTTCTTACAAAAAAGTACAGAATAATGGAATAATTCACAGGTAAATACTAGCAGTATAATTTTACACAAAAATAGTTTTGAATGGCCAATAATTTATTATGTTTAAGTACTTATTAAATATATAACATTACATTTTCTTTTTAGTATTGATTACAACTTGAGGACAAATGCTTCATAAGCAGATACTGGCACAGATGAAGCGGGGAACTTATCTCTGTAACAAAAATAAATTGAGGATTAGTGACAGTTCAAAGTCTCAAATTACTTCTATGGCATATACGATTGAGACCTGGGCCGAGATTCTACACGGTAAAAACGATATCGCTTTTGAAGTGTTTCCGTATTGTCAGCGTTTACATAACTCTTATGTTATTTACAATAATTGCGGCCGAGTCACAAACGATTCTAAAACACGTCAAACGCGATATCGTTATAAGAATAGAAGCTCTGAACATTATTCCCAATCATGAGACCATTTTGGTGTTGTTTAAAACCCGCGCCTTTGATCACTAATAACAAATAGCTTACTATCTACTTCTCGAAAACTAAAGTCGAATACTATAGAAGCTATTTAATTTTGAAATGGTAATAATATTACATAAAGGTACGCATTATATTATTTTTAAGGATGGAAAAAGTAAGCAAGCACGTAGACAGGGGAATTATCCTGACATGGCTAAGCAATTCAGTAAACGGTGAGAGAAAGAGACAGAGCCATCTAACTGCTATAACTCTCTCCGTTACACTCATCCTAAACTGAATTGCTTAGGCATGTCATGTCCCCTGATGGCGATTTCAGATTTACTGCATTAAAATTATAACGACAGAAGCACTCTTTATTAGACTAATGGTGCTTATACACAGTGCATATCGCAGGAGCATGTTTGGCCCACTGTAGAGAGTTAACCCTTAATTTGGCAAAAATTCAAAAGTCGTGAATTCAAACCCTTTTTGTTTTAGAACCAGCATAAAAAAATATCAATTAAAAAAATATAAAAAGTGAACATTATGTTATGTCAAGTATATTGGACACTATCAAATTAAGGGTTTTTGTTTCTTCCAGAAAATGGTACATTTCAAGAATTTTCAGTAGGTTTCACTTTGAAACGGCTAGTCAAGTTTGTGATGACATAAAGTTCCAAATTAAATCTTTGTTGAACATTTGAATACTAAACACCGAAGTTTTGCAACGTCTCCCTTCTCTCAAAATTATAACGAGCGTGAAATTGACTCCGGGAACAATCTCGAAATATCCCGTATAATAACAATCAATTAGCAGAAATTCTCAACGTTAAAACTTTATAGAGTTACAATTAAGAAGTTAGTGAGGGCGTTGACCAGTAACGAGTATGATGTATAAGCGACTTGATACTTGCTAATGAGTTAACGGTTCTCGATACCTTGATAATGATGGAAGTTTTATGCTGCAAAAAGCCTTTTTGCTGTGTAATCAATGTTGTTTGACGAAAGCTCGTATTTTATGAAGATTTAAAAGGGTACTATATAGTTTAAAATATAAAGGAAATCCATAAACAAGTACGTATCAAAAATGAACAAGGATCAAAATAATGTAGGAATATTTTTGTACTGTAGACATTTTTAATCTGTTTACATAAAATGTTTATAAAACTTGAGGAAAATTAACTGACTCACTGACCAAGGTACATACTGACTAACAAGTAAACTAGGTACTGCTTTTATTGTGATGTTAAGAATCTCCATCTATGGCCTACATTATTGAACATAAATTAAATAACATAAATTGTTGTTGTCTTTCGCGATGATAGTAAATACTCTTACTTATTAATCGAAAACGAGATTCAATTTATTCTGGAAAGCGCAGCGAACTTAGAAAACTAAATTTTAATACATAATTCCGACATCCAAGAGCAATTCGAGTAAGCTTTAAATAATTGAATTAAACGAAAATGTTTCCACCGCAATGTTGTGATTGTGATCGTAAAATTTACTTTATTCATTAAAATAAATTGTATTTTACATTAACCCATATCGCTACAATTATTAGTAATGCGTACTAATGAGTATGCAAAACTGTTATCGTAACTAGTACAAGTGCAAATATAACGTCATTTGCTGTGACGTCAATTTGATGCGTTTATACTCGTACTTAATTAAATAGAGGGAGCCCGTGACTGCACACGTCGAATTAGTTTCTTACCATTCCAACCTAATTTATTTCCGTTAGTGGTCGATTTTTGAAAAATCCGGGCAGCCAAGAAATAAATTATCCGAATTTTAAACCCTTAGGTTCAGCGGTTCATACTGTGCGCAAGAGTTTTATCTGTTTAGATAAATAAGAGATACTGTCATTTAGGTTAAATGGAAAATCATTGATATAACCATTCCGAAGTTAGATCAAAAGTATCCAAAGAAAATGTAGTTAAAGGTAGTTTTCCAAAAAAAATGCCTATGGTTAAAAACTAAAATTAACATCGGTAACTTTTCCAATACGTCACGACAATTAACTATTACTGCTTTAAGAGAAATAGTGGCATCTCAGACAAGACTCCTATGGCAACAACGACCATATTACTAACGGGTGAGGTTTGAATCTGCTAAGCTTAGGTATTTCATTTAAAATACCGCCTATTGGCTTATGTGGGCAGTATATAAATTATAGCTCATCTTCGTGACGTATTGAAAAATTACCGTTGTTAATTTTTGTCCTTAACTATTAATTACTTGTGTACTTTTTTGGAAAACTACCTAAAATGTAGTTGAGCTGCATCATATTAATATAGCAAATTTATTTTCGTTATATATTAGTTTAGCCCCAGTGGAATTTTGTATTATGAATTAGGTGCAAATTAAAATACACACAAAGCGAATGTGTCTATTATGAATTAAATAATTTATATTGACCAAATCTAGCCATTTCAACGCGTCAAGTAATTAAAAACTCTGAGAAGTTTACGATTTTAATATTTATGTATCCAAGCACATAATTTCCGAAAAAAGCGAAACATCGGGCTTTTGTTTCGATCTCTATCAGCCTGTACTCGTTATAATTATGATTATTCAATAAAATACCAATTTTATCACTTACCCTTTTATTTTCTGCGAATGTGTGCTACTAAGCACAACTTTGACGCTGCCTTTAACTTCTTCAAAGTATGTCAGGTTCACGTCGTGCACTTCGGCGCGCATGTTCACGACCACAAGGTAAACGTCTCCATTGTACCACCTGTAAACATCGTTTACTGGTCACTATGCCGTTGGATAAATCGATTTTGACCTTTATCGTCTTGGCCTAGAATAGTTATTGAAGCATTGAGCTTGATATGCTTTACGTCGTTTCGATGCCATTAGCGTCTAGGCTTGTGCATATCCATAAATCGTTGCCAATTAAAAATTGATTACTTAACATTATGTTGATGATGGTATCTTATATACGATTTAGTGATCGTCTAACTTTAAAAGCAAAAGGAATGATACAAGTTTAACGTATGTATTTGTGTGTTTATCTGTGAACGGCTCGGACACAGTTTATTTTAAATGAAAGCAATTGTTCCTAGGTTTAAAGAAAATCAGGCTATTTATTAGCTCTAAAAGTAACGGTTATATATATGAATGTTTATAAGTTACCTTCTAAAAACAAATATGTCTTCGTTCAAAGCAAGAGAATCGTAACGTCCATATCTAAAAACTTTTTCTTGTCTAAGGGCAGCCAATGCTTGGTACACCTTCAGATTAGACTTCTCAGCAGCCTTTTGCGCCTCCACGTTCAAGGTTTCATAGCCTTTCGCTACTGGCAGCCACGTTTTGTCAGCTGTCGAGAATCCTAAAAAATTTTTTTTTTTAATTTTATAGATTTACATTGAACAACGCAAAGTTATCAATAAACAACACCGCAGCAGATATATTTGCAAGAACTTTTCTCTAGCAGAAAAAATACGTCTTGTAAATTTCTCATTTAATAGACTTAATTACTTAATCAAGGCAATACATACAATGTAAAATAACAACGTGTAGCGTACCTATTAGGTTTTATGTACCTGAACAGGTAGAACAGGTAGTTCAGTACTAATCATAATATTTTGGATTACTTCTTTATTCCAAATCTCAAACAACCTCAATCTAATAAAAGATCTATTTTGAATATTTGGAATCATTAAAAAGATTGTAACTCCGCCCATGAACGTCTAACTTTTAAATACTACGAGTACTAAAATTAGTACCTGCATTTTTTTCAGCACTCCATTGAAATGGTGTCCTTTCAGGGTCCCTAGACCATTTTCCGTAGTTGATCGGATCATTGGTGTTGCATCCAGAAGGATCAACAGTTTCTTCCCAGGTCACTTCTCCGTCCAGAAGACCTAACTCTTCTCCCTAAATTGTATAATTACATAATAAATAAATAGTTCGGGTCGTTAATATGAAAAATTTGCTGAAATCAAATACTTTCCATGTATGTAACGCCGATTCCTGGAAGCAGTAAAATTATCATGTTGATACCATCAACTAATCCCGATCCGTATCTTGTAGCCATTCGGCTATTGTCATGGTTTCCAACCTAAAAATACAGTACGTCATTAACGTCATTCAAGAAGTCATAATTATTTAATTGTGTCCTCAGAAGGAGAATTATCCTTACCACCCAGTTAGCATCCTTATCTACCGGCTTGTATGTCAAAAACTTATCGATAGCTCTTTTTATATCGGCAGCCGATGAAGATGCGTCGACGTCGGTAATCAGATCAAAGTTGAACGGCATTTGAGCGCCTTGCCTGTTACCGTCACCGAAATATTTCATCACATTCTTAACTGACGCATAAACTTCAGTCATCATTACTCTAGGCACGCCATCACGGGCCTTAAACTCATCGAGAATGTCCCTCCAGTCGTAAACTACGTACAGGGTTTCGTTTTGATCCTTAGTGTAAATGTGGTTGAGAGAATCATGGTCGTCTAATTCCACCCCAATAGCTCCTGAGAGAGGTTCATCAGGGTATTTGCCGCCATAAAGGTTCTTATCGACTTCAAATAGACAATTGACTGCGTCAACTCTAAAACCGGCTACACCCTTTTCCAGCCAAAACCGGACGACGTTCTAAAAACAAAAATATCATTTTTTTATTTTGCTTATTTGCATTGATTTCTATAGCTTAGTCAATCAATCAATAATTAAAAGCTATTTTGTACTCACGTCCATTTCAGCAACCACATCAGGGTTGCGGTAGTTCAGGTCAGGCTGGCCAACAACGAATTGATGCAGATAGTACTGATTAACTTCTTCCCTGAATTCCCAGGCGCTACCGTGAAAGTGACTGAGCTATAATTGAATAAAATATTTAGTAACTGTATTTTCACTAGTTTATTTTTACCGCAAAAAGGAGATTCTGTAGTAAGAATCTTTAAATAATATTTACCCAATTGTTTGGAGGTTGTCTCTTTCCATTCTCGTCAATGATACCATCTTCCCAGATGAAATAGTTGTAATACTTTTCATCACGTAGCAGTGCCTTCTCAAACCACTGACTTTCATTCGACGTATGGTTAGGAACAAGATCTAGGACGACCTTGATACCTTAAAACGAGAGGTAAACAAATATCGTTAAGTGTCAAACATAGAGACAGGTTTCACTTTATGTTTTATATTTACCAAGTTCTTCAGCCTTTTTGGTTAGAGCTTCAAAGTCGTCCATAGTGCCGTACTCATCATGAACAGCGTAGAAATCCGAAATATCGTAGCCAAAGTCATACATAGGTGACTGGAACATAGGCGAGAGCCAAATAGCTCCAACGCCAAGTTCTTTGATGTATTCTAATTTTGATGTTATACCTAAAAGTAAAATTTCAAAATTTAAAGTTATCGTTGACAATTTTTTAATTAAATTTTAAAATAAACTCATATAATCTTACCGTTCAGATCGCCAATGCCGTCTCCATCACTGTCAGCAAAAGAACGCGGATAGATCTGGTAAAATATGGTGCTCTCCCACCATTCGAGTTCTCTTTCGCCTCTGCTTTGCACGGCATTGCCAAAACAAAAAGCTACCATAAACGGTAGCAGAAAAACAGCCTTCATGATTTAAAATTCCGATTAATCCTTTTGCCAGTCAGGTCTATCCCCTACTATATCATATCAGGCCCCAATGGGCTTATATAGTTGACTAAGATTGACTGATCACTTGAGATAAACTTCACACTGTCGCGTTTATCTTTGACACTTGAACTGCATATGGTGATAAGATTTTAGTTATTCAATGCACAATTTACTTGCGCCTCTTGTTAATGGCGTTTGTAAGAAAATAGTCTAATAATAAATATTTACTTACTAGTAATAAATGATTACGAATTTGTGGCGCATGCATGAACGTGGAACCCTGGTCAGCTGAGTTTCATTAAAACCTTTTCACCCGGCCCATAGACACCTCCGAAGAACCTACATCTGGTAAAATAGAGAGGTAAAATACAACCTATGTTATAGGGACCATGCCGCGAGCGGACTTGCAAGAAATGTTCTTTTTGTGGTTGTTCTTTATCTTTTTTTATTTAAGTAAGTAGCTTATTTTTTTTTGTAGTTTAGTATATGTTGTATTCTTGTGTTATTTATAAATCCCCTTGTTTTGTCATTATAAACAGTATCTTTGTATATACAGCGTGTAAATTTCATACATTTTATCCAGACGTAGTTAACGATCATACAAATCATGTGAGGAAGATATTTTGTTGGTAACTTTTATTATTGAAAAGCAGTTAACTTTTTTAAAGTTTATCTTAGGAGCAATGTACGAAGTGTGCGAGCGTCCATCGGTCGTCAATGTATTGCCTGTATTTAAGGGCAAAGGACGAAATAAATGTGGAAAATAAGTACCTCAGAGTACCAAATAAGTACCAGAGAAATCTTTATTTTTTACTTTTTGGCGAAGTAAACAAAATTAGATGACGAACCATAATAATTCATGAGTCATGACATGACCATTATGTTGATATTTTAATTTTATTGCCGCAATGTGTGATACATTGCTGGCTGAATTAATAAGTAAGAAAAAATAAAATACAACTAATGTTGCTGTTACTCAAGACTTTTATGTTAATTAGTGTGTATTAACAATTCCTAAAATATATGCCTATATGACGTTTACACGATGTATAAAAAATGTCTTAGAATTAAAACCCACTATACAAAATGTATTGAACCTCATCCTTTTACATGTTGGTAATACTGACACTTTGCACTAGGTCATCATTGCGGAGAAGAAGCCCTGCAAGAAACTCAAAGAAAAACCACCAAATTTCGTAATAAAAAGCGAACCTTAGCAAAAATCAGTTTTATTTTTGTTATTGTTATTGTGAAACTAAATTTGTAATCTTACAGAACGACTATCAATCCTCCCTGGAAATTTTGACACTCTCGTACCTATCACAATTATCTGATAAACATATCAATTTGGTTGAAATTTGTGTTGTCAAGGCTAAGATGACATTCTGAATGGAATGTTAAGTTTATGTCACATGTTTTTGAGAAAACTTATGATCAATTTTTTTTCCTAGTAAATACCTGCTCTTGTAATGTGCGCGAATTATATATTTAAACATCGGTGACTCATGGCAATTAAGTAGCACTAGATGAGACACGTTTTTAGGGTTCCGTAGTCAAACTATAGGTTTAGCCTTATAGTTTCGCCATGTCCGTCCGTCTCTTAGTACCTACTAGAAAGCTGTAATTTGGCATGAATATGCATATTAGTCACGCCAACAAAGTGGTACAATAAAATCAAAATGTTTTTTTTTAGGGTAGGTACCCCCCCTACACGTAACGTAGGGATGTAGTTTTTTATCTCCTTTACCCTATAGTGTGGGGTGTCGTTAGGTCTTTCAAAAATATTACGAGTTTGTGAAAACAGTTTTTCAATTAAGTAATCCGTTTATGTATTATTAAGCTTAAAAGCGATTATTTTTTTTAGACTCAAGTGTCCCACCGCCTACAGCCAAAACTAGAAATACATAAAATCAGAAAAAAAACTTAAGAAAGAACATAACGAATTTTAAAAAAAAACTATCATGACTTAGTAGACATCATTGGTTCTTGAGATACAGGTTATTAAAGTGTTTATACCTACTAAAATTGTATAAGACGGCACCGATTGACTTAAAATAGAAAATTATTTATTACTTGTTGATTTTTATGTTTGTAGTACTTAACAGCTTCGGAACCCTGCACTGAGCATGGTCCGACATGATCTTGCTCGGTTATCAAGTGTCTTTTTGGATAAGATAAAATAACAAATGAATACCTAAAAATAAATTGAAAAGTCACTTTCATTACTGATAGTGATGCACAGTAATGAAATGAAGGGTAAAATAGTTTATCAAAAGCTAAAAATAGTATTAAAGGTAAATCCAGGATATCTTACAATAAAATATATTACTAACGTAAAATAAAGAAGTTGAAGTCAAAGATAACACCAACAAAAATACGCTGCAACATAACAGAAGAATGCTTGATTTACCCATCACGTCATTCGAAATACAAAAAGATCATTTTCTGACAACAAGTGCATTTTCTTAAATAGAAGACAAAGGGTATAACATCCAAAAAAAAAAAATTATTACGAATATCACACACTTGTTTTTCTTCTAATTGGTATCATTTGCTCGACTTGTACTGAAAAACTTTCTTGCATTACTAGTCTGTCAGAAACGTCAAATGCTACCTTAATGTTCATCATCATCATCATCATATCAGCCGAAAGACGTCCACTGCTGGACATAGGCCTCCCCCAAGGCTCTCCATTCAGACCGGTCCTGTGCTTTTCGCATCCACCGCGTTCCCGCGATTTTTACAAGGTCGTCGCTCCATCCTGTTGGAGGCCTACCTACAGCTCGTCTCCCGGTCCGTGGACGCCACTCAAGAACCTTCTGACCCCATCGGTCATCAGTCCTGCGAGCAATGTGCCTCGCCCACTGCCACTTAAGTTTAGCTATTCTTCGGGCTATGTCGGTAACCTTAGTTCTACTGCGGATATCATCATTTCTGATTCTATCACGCAGAGAAACCCCGAGCATAGCTCTCTCCATAGCCCTCTGAGCGACTTTGAGCTTACTTATAAGGCCCATTGTTAGCGCCCACGTCTCAGATCCGTAAGTCATCACTGGCAACACACACTGGTCAAATACTTTTGACTTTAAACACTGCGGTAATTTGGACGAAAAGATGCTGCGAAGCTTCCCGAACGCTGCCCAGCCGAGTCGGATTCGACGAGTGACCTCTTTCTCAAAGTTGGACTTACCTAACTGGACCGTTTGTCCCAGGTAAACATAGTCGTCAACAACTTCGAGCGCAGAGCCTCCGACCATCACAGGAGTTGTCGCGACATGGACATTGGACATCGTCTTACGTTAATGTTACCGACGCTTATTTATTAGTTACCTTCAAAGTGGACATGTGCCGAAGCATTACATCAAAACTCGTCAGTATTATAGTAGGTACTTTATTATGGTTATTTTTATTTTATATAAACGCACAGCAGTACACTTTAACAAGTACCTTATATGAATATGGTAGCAAAAAAATTATTAGTTTTGATTTTCATTTGATACTCTTAGCTTCTTAATGCCGTTCGACTGACTGCCGCCACCACCGCAACACTTGCACACGCAGCTGACAGTATTACCACTCGTGATTCATAGAGAAAAGAAAAACACCGATCGCTATTAATAAGATTGGATGAATGATGATGATTTATTATGAAATGAACAGAACAAAAGTATGGGCACTAAAATCCGAACAAAGAGAGTAATAATGTCATTATACAATTTTACAAAAGCACGCAACGGATATCATGTGCGTGTTGGAAACTCTAAACTTGCATTCTCAAAACAAGAGCCTCGTCTACAGCTAAATCTAGGAAATTCGCTTGCACGATGTCGCTGAAATAAAAAAACATAAAGTAAGTAAAATCTTATGTTCATGAATGTATGTGTGTACATGATTTTTTGTATAAAACAAATACACAAAAATACAATATTTACAAAACAGGAATTTAAAAATTCCTCAGAGACCCCTCTTCCAGCTAAACTTTGTGTTATCGAGCAAAAAAGAAAAGAAAACTCTAAAAAAGAGGCAACGAGTAAACAAAGTCCAAACAAAGCTTGAAAAAACTAAAGGAAGTAAATAATAATTAAAGTAACAATAATAAATATCAATTGGGCATTTTCATTACAAAGTGAAGAGTGCACTTTTTTTGACAATACCCCAATATAATTTAATACACATACTTGCTTTTAAACACATATACGTATTGTGTAATTTCACTTTTCTCAATCTCTCAAGGGTTAGCTCGAAGAGATCCCTTAAAGGCAAAAGTTCGCCTTTGTACATCCTTTTTATATTCTCTATATTGTTTTGATTTTTCCTTTGTACAATAAAGTGTTTACATACATACATATTATACATGAATAAATACACACACACACACACACATACATAAAGTCACGCCTTTATTCCCAGAGTGGGATAGGCAGAGCTGCAGAATTACCAACAACTCTAAAAAACTTGTTGATAATTTTGTAACCACATTTTGCACAATCAGGCTAAAATGTTTACCAGTGTAGTGTGTAGTGTAGTTACAGGTTGCAAGCCCATCGCCTAACAGTACTACAAGCCCTTATTCCCTTAGTCGCCTCTTACGACATCCACGGGAAGACATGGAGTGGCACTATTCTAACCCGGCAACCACACGGAAACGGAAACGGATGAATAAATAAATAAATCAAAATATAACGAAACAAAGGACAGTACGCAATTATACAGAGTCAAGCCAGTATATAACAAGTAATAATATTCTTGAGCTACTCAAAACTTTAGCTAGATATTAATAAAGGAAAGAGAAGAAAGAAAGAAAAGACATACAAGAAAAAACAACTCACTTCGTAGTCCTCGTTGACAGAACACTACTAATTTCAACCTCTAATTGTCCAAAGATCAAATCAAAGGCGGTCAAATTCACGACACTGTATGACTTCCCAACGTTTATCACTACCACGTATGCATCATCGTTGTGCCATCTGTAAAAACCATGTCATCTTCAGTAAAGTGATACGTTTTAAATAACATGATGATATATCAATAAGAGAGCTGTTAGTGAGTAGCGACACTACGGACCTGAGTCAGGACCGAGGGAAGGTCCTGTTCCTCACCTCAGGCTTGCCTTCACCGGCCGGCTGGAGTGTATTATGATGAGGAACAGACCCTCATTTCTGCCTTGCCTTTATTGGCCGGTCAGAGGTCGGAGTCGCATAAGCGAAATATAAGCTCGAAGGGCGGATGTGTTACATAAGTGGGGAGTGGGCACATTAAGGTCGTTTAAAGTCTAAACTTTAAATGACCTTAATGTGCCCACTGCCCACATTCCGTTGTACCTTAGCCCCTCCGGAAATCTTGCTTCTCTGCTGCTATGTATGTATAAGCTATTTTGGGAGGCCCATTCCATTGAGGTGGCGAATCACCGTCTGCCATTTCAACCAAATTAATTAGCATTGGCCAGGCAGACGCCATTGTTTTATCAATAGCCTTATAGCCTCACCAATCCATATCATCTCATTAATGTAACCTATTAGTAATGTTCCCATCCTTTTTAAATAATCTTACAATAACCGGTGGTTGTCTGTGGGAGCATACTCGTACTTCTAAAATGTAAACTCAGAGACAATCGCCGGTTGGTGTCCCACCACTTTACTAAATTAAAGTTGTCTAATGGGCCTCCTGCGTGATTGTTTTGGCTCCATGTACGACTTCCAAAGATTCGCGACTCCCTTAGTCCCGTATTTGGTAAAAGCATTATCATTTAGTACCTATTAAAGACTTTTAGCGAAGTAACCTTTGTCACTTTTACCCATAATGCTGCCCCAACCCCAATAACCCAAAAGGCAGTATCTCGTATTCAACAGGCAAAGCAGATTCAATCCTCTCCCTATAGTAATGAGAATGCATTTGCATCAAAATAAATAATAAATAAATAAATCACAGGACAATGTCACACAAATTGACCTAGTCCCAAACTAAGCTCTAGGCTTGTACTATGGGTACTAGACAACGATAAACATACTTATATAGAGAAATACATACTTAAATACATAGAAAACATCCAAGACTCAGGAACAAATATTCGCGCTCATCACACAAATATCTGCCCTTACCGGGATTTGAACCCAGGACAAGGCAGAGTCAGAGAAGGCATAGAAAACAAGAATTTAATTAAATATACCTACCTCTTGAAAGCGAATACTTCTTTGCTCAGAACCATGGACTCAAAACGTCCATAGCGGAAAGCAGGTCGCTTGCGCAGACTAGTCAGAGTTCGGTACACGTGGTAGTGCGATCGAGATACGGAGCGCTGGATTGCCACGTTGGTTACATCAGCGTCGCTGCCGAGTGGCAGCCACGTTTCTTCAGCATCCGAGAAACCTGGGAAGGTTATAAAATAAAGAAAGAAATTCTCTTGGATGGTTTTCAGGACTGGCCAGATACATTTTGGAATCTCAATACTGAACATCAGCGCCTTGCTTGGCCTCGGTTTCGTACTGTGTGTGCCCCGTTTTACAAGCTTTTATTTAACTTGCACTGTTTCTATGTATTTTTGTTTATTTTCGCTTCAAATCTTGCAGGTAAATTTTGAAACACTTCCCGTTTAGGAAATATGTAGGCTGAAATTTGAACCACAAATGTAAATTACAATGCAATATTATGGTATCTAAGGGCTGATCTGATAATGGTCTCTGAAGGTGGAGAAATGGTCTTCTTAACGTATACCCCCATGTTTGTACTCATTAGTTTTGTCGTGATAGGCACATAATGACTTATCAAGAAAAAAACACACTCGACCACAAAAGCTAGTGAGTGAAAAGTGAGTTTTTGACACAAACTTATTTTCTTTATTGTTAATTGTAAACCGTGTGGTTTTGTGTCAGTATATTTAATTTATTTCTTAATGATGGACTTTTTCTAATTGTTGTTTTCTTACTGTAAGATTCGTACCTAACTAACATAAATAGAACATATTATTTGTAATTACTGAGAAGTCTTTACATGTAACACCATACATGTAAAATTCGTTAAAACTATGTTTAATGTTTTGCATGACTGCGCCAAATTTCACAAGTATTTCAATATTACTTATGATTGTGCAGTCTATTTTAGTCAAACAATAAAATATAATTCCCTTATGTATTGCTAGGAGAAAACGTGTATAGCAGGTGTGTATACACTAATGTATAATGTTGAACATATTATTATATCCCTCTCCATCCCATGCCCAATGTAATAAGGTTCTGCGGAAGCTTTGTGATGTAAAAACGTCGCAAAAGGAAACCTTTTGAAATGGGACTCGTGTTTTGGTCATCTTGGAAAAGGGATGCGTTAATGTGTGTCATATTATTTATAGCGACATAGAACCTAATACGTTGTACATTATTATGATTATTTTTTGGGACTTAGTAACCTTTTAAGTAAGTTACATCCACTATGTTATTTTTTTATTGTGTAATGAGACGAGTAACTACAATGTGTAGCTGATTATAGGCCTAAGTCCATTAATCACAGATAAATGCGGATTTTATTACAAAAAATAAAGGAATTGCTATAGGAGTTAGTTAAAAACATTTTATATTCCAAGATAACAACAACAAAAGAATTCGACATGGGAAAAGGAATGAGTAGCAAGCACTCCTTCAAGGATATATAACTATTTTGTGAGAGGTTGTGGTAAAATTAAACGTATCTAGGAACTGAGAAACTAAACAAAAACAGTCTGTAACAACAATTTTTTACCGCTTAGTGACGGACATCAACAAATTTAAAAAAAAGAAGTTCGCAATGGTACATGAAATTGTGTAATAAATAAAAAATACATCTATAATGACTAACATTTTGAGAAATGCTTATTATAAATACCGTGTTTTTAGGTTTGAAAATGACAATGCATGACTGAGTAAGAATATAGTAAGATTTAGATTAACACAAGAAGAATAAGTTTTTTATTTGTGTACCCTAACAGGGATTATGCTGGGACGGTGAACTTACTTCCTTATTACTTTGTTATTATTAAAGATCTTCTGAAATCTAACTATAAATACAATTAATAATTAAAATATCCACTACAATTACCTGAATTTTTCCCGCTGTTCCATTGGAACGGAGTCCGCACTGGGTCTCGGGAGACGTGCACAAAATTGACGGGATCGTCCGTGTTGCAAGCTAGGGGATCTTTCGTGTCGACCCACGGCACAAAGCCGTTAAGCATTCCAAGTTCTTCACCCTTCAATTCAGAAAAAGTCAATACAATATGCTGATATAACATAGTTTGAAGAATAACACAACTTTTATCAGATTCTTCGAAATTTGTTCAGATATTTAAACAGGACTCGTCCATTCAATGCTTTGGTTTTTTTAAGTTTTTTACTAGTGACTACAAAATAAGAAAGCTTATGCGGCGAGGAGTACTTTCGATGAAATGAAAATTTTACGTCACGATACGTTATTTGAAAGGTACATACATACATAACATCACGCCTTCATTCCCAGAGTGGACTAGGCAGTGCTACAGAAATACCAACATCTCTGGTCTCAAAAAAAACTCGTTTATTATTCTGTGACCACATTTTGCACCATCAGGCCAGGAAGTTTACTAGTGTATTAGTGACAAGTTCAAGTGCATAGCCTAACAGTACTACAAGCCTTTCCCTTAGTCGCCTCTTACGACATCCACGGGAAGACATGGAGAGGCACTATTCTTACCCGGCAACCACACGGCCTACACGCTTGATTCGATAAAATAATAGGTACCCGCTTTCGAGTGTACTACCAGCGTCTTTATAGTTTTAGGCAATCATCGATTTGCTATGAAACACGAGTGACAAGTAATTGTCAGATACGAGAGTGGTTTTCAAGAAGTGGATTTGACATAAGTATTCGACGCGATCGTCTGGCACCTTTCGTCAATCCTATACATTTTCGATGACGATTACGTTTTCGCATCCAGGTTGTGTTGTTATTCATGTTTGTTATTTCATGTTTGAGGAAAGTTATGAACAATGTTACCATGTAAGTGATGCCGACTCCAGGGAGCAACAGGACAAGCATGTTGAAGGCGTCCGTTATTTCGGTTCGGAAGCGAGACGCCACTCGGCTCTTGTCGTGGTTACCAGTCTGAAAATGTTACTCACATAATACATTAAATAATCACAAATTCTTAATTGATATTGCGTATAATTCAAATGAGAAGGTTCATCTTTTAACAATAAGGCCACAGATTCTTACAAGAAATAAATTAAAATCAATATCAGGGGATAATCTGACACAAATTGACGTAGCCTCCAACTAAGGCTGGGAACTAGACAAAATGAATGAACTAACATGATATATAAATAAGTAATTCAATGCATAATAAACATCCAAGACAAGGAAAAAATATTTGTCCATACAATAAGGCTCAACGTGTCGTCAAAAGGAATGAAATTAAGTGGAATGTTTTACTTGCCGTTGACATAACAACACACTCGTAATAAAACTCCAATAGCGATCACTAGTAATATTTTACTCGACAGGTTTCAAAAGGATAACTCTTTGGAAAATAACTTCAACCTTAGCCAAGCAGTAAATATTAAATTTTATGAAGGATAAACTCGTCTAGCAAACATTATCCATAAGTAACAACTACATCGTAATGTAAGTTATAATTATTGTCAGCTTGTAATGTCAAATGATTGAATAAACCACTAAGGGTCGTACTAATAAACTCATCTTGGTTGTATTACCCGTCACAATATACGTCAAAGTTAACGTCAAGCCATAGAAATCTGTCATTTTTCACGCATTTTAAGATGAGCATTAAATTCAAGAGTTTTTTAATACAACCCTAAGTGTTTTGATATCTATGTTAATCTTAAAACGTGAATATAAACCCATAAAAATGAAGATGTACCATCCAGTTAGCCGGTTGCCTCAATGGTTTGTACGTCATCCACCGATCAATTGCGTGTTTAACATCTCTGGCATCAGAGTTCTTGGTAATATCGTTGATTAGGGCAAAGTTTATGGGTATGTGAGCTCCAGCATGCATGCCCTCTCCATAGTACTTCACGGTGTTTTTAATTCCCGTGGACGCTTCTGTAATTAACACCCTGAAAAAAATTACAAAATAAAATGTCTACAAACATTGTGGAGCACTGTTTCCTGTGTTAATATTCACCTTATTTGCAAAGTTTCTACAAAAAAAGACAATCCTCTTCAAATAATGAATTCTGCTTTTGTCAATTATTAGTTCTACAATTTTCAAGACCTTACCTCGTCATGTTATCCCTCACTGAGATAGCATCAAACACATCTCTGAATTGCGAGATCATATCATATGTATCATCAAGATCTTTGGTGTAGATATGATTCAGGTATCCATAGTCGTTAGGCGTGAGTCCTAGGGCAGCAGCGATGGGTTCATCGGGATATCTTCCACCAAACAGGTCTTTGTCGACCTCAAAGAAATGGTTTACAGAAGTCATTCTCAAACCAGCTACGCCTTTTTCCAGCCAGTACTTGAAAACGTTCTACAAAGTAATTTAATTTTGTAAAGTTACACAAATAGTAAAAAAAATAGCCTAACGCCAAGCAGCAGTTATATTATTGTGTTCTGGGACCGGAGAAATTAGTAGCGTGGAGACATTCCATCTTAGTCCACAGGATTGACAATACATTTCCAGTCTTAAGATAGTAGTCTTGAGAATGAAAATGTCTATGGATCACTAAATTCACTTACTATCCAGTGTTATGTGATTGTTTGCCGTCTTTTTGCCATAAAAAGCAAGTATTTCAGGAAACGAGGACTCTAACAAAAACTTGTTGCCATTGCTTGCTTTTATTTTATTATAATTGAAAATACGAGTAGCACAGTTTTTATACAGTTTTAAGTAGTAGCTAGCGATTTTAGAATGTAAATTTAACAATAAACTTTAATAATATAGCGTTATTGATTTAAAAAAAAAACTCGAGCAGCAATGTAATGCAAAGTTTAATGTGACCATATTTAGTGATATCAGTTGTTAACTTGTTACCGATACAGTGCGTGCCGAATTATTTATCTATATTTTAGTAACGAAACCCTTATAATATACATTTAAACAGATACCTTCATCTCGTCAACGACGACAGGGTTGCGGTAGTTCAAATCGGGCTGCGCCGGTCCAAACTGATGCAAGTAGTACTGGTCACGGTGTGGCACATACGTCCATGCACTTTTTCTGAACACGCTAACCTGTACGAAAATAAATACTTCATTATTGCCTTGGTCCGGAAAGTAAGGCATTGCCTGACGAAGTGATGGGCCGAGTCTTTGCGAGGCCTGCTAAAATACGAGTCACGCAATCCCGGTTTCCGTCGAAGCATGTATAATGATATTGTCAAACAATCCGAGGAAATTATATAAATATATAATTGCAAGTAGTTATAATAAATAAGATTTTGACGAATTAAAAGAACCTCATTACGTGCAATGAACCTTATTAAGTTGGGTTTATGGGTTTTATTTGTTCCTTTCGATTTTATTATGCGATAGAGAGCATTTTTAAATTAAACATTGCAGGGGACCGATATTGATTTGCATACGTTTATTTTACTCCTAGGAAGAAAATGAGGCTGTTCTGCCTTCGTTTTACCAAAATAATCATCCGTTCCGAGCATATTCGAAAAAAAAATCCGTACGCTTGCCTCCGTCAATGCGCCTGAAATCCTCGAGGCCAATGGGAAATCGAGGGAACCAGACGGCATGGCTTTGGTTCTAAAGAAGATGGGTGAATGCGTGGATACAGTTAGCCCCGATACATCGTCCTGCGCGGCTAGCAGATGACGGTGCGCGAGCTATGTCACCCGCGAGATAGGTTATCTGTTCTTTCTGACCGTTCTAATTAGGCAATGACGGGTAGTCTATCTCGTGCGCGACTTAACTTGCGCGCCGTCATATGCTAGTCGTGCTGGAAGTGCTGTAACCAGAAAAAGTGAGGCCAGGAAATGCTGCTAGCACCTTTGGCTTGATACTTAGCATTTATAGGAAGCACGGACACCTGTGCCGTTTTAGGCTTTAACACAAGCCGATAGTGCCACAGCAATAAAGCTTTAGAGCAACCTCAACCTCATGCACTACGCTAAAAGGGGAACGACGCGTGTTGTGACACATAACGGCTGTGGACGTAACGGCCGTGGACGAGCTGCCACTTTCGGTAAGATTTTTATGTACGAAATTACAAATGAATTTTCCGTCATATGCTGGCACAATGTTTGACACATTGTTAAATGTGACAGTTCGTCCAAGACCGTAGAAAGTATTGTATGAAAATAATTTGTGCCATATCACGCAATTTTGAGAATGGTGCTTTGTCCGTGAACGTATTAATGTGTTCAGAAATTGTTAGTATTAATTAACTTATACCATACCCAGTTGTTCGGTGGAGTCCGTACGCCGTGGTTATCCATATGTCCCGATGCCCAGATATACCAATCGTTATAGTACTCATCTCTATTAGCTGACTTGAGGAACCATTCACTTTCGTTACTAGTATGGTTTGGTACAAGGTCTAATATTACTTTGATCTCTGAAATTCAAAAAAAATATCGAAATACTTCAAAATAAATACTAATCAATGTCATTGAAAGAAGGGGATGTAACTATTAAGTGTTATCTGATTAAAGTAATGTTTCTTACCTATACGAGTTTGAGTAGGCTAAAAGATTACGTTAAATTATTTATTACTAGCGACCCACCAGCGGCTTCGTCCGCTGGAAACTTTTTTTCTTCACAACTTTTATTTCTATTTTTCTAAAAGATATTATTTTTTTTTAACAAAAAGTATCCTATGTTACTTCTAGTACCTCTCATAATATCTGTACAAAGTTTCACGATGATTCGTCAAGTAGTTTTTGCGTGAAAGCGTAACAAACATCCACGCTTTCACATTTATAATATTATTAAGGGAGGGAAAAGGAAATGAGAGAGACCAAGAAGATCTTACGCCAATTAAAAGAACAATTAGGCGTCGTGCCGAATCAGTGCGTTAAATAGAAAGCATAGCTCTTAAGTAAATGATGATGACATACATTCGCGCAATTATTACTTAAGCGTGATAGCATTTATTTTTATTTTTTGTGTCACTTTTCTTTTATAGCAAAAAAGGCATAAGAGCAGCTGATGGAAAGCAGTCAACGTCACCCATAAAGTCAAGTCAGCAATGCCAAGGACTCGGCCAAGTTGCTAGTGTTTAAACTTTAAAAGCTGATTTAAAGAATGACGTGTGGGTGTTCACTGTTGAACATGAATATTACTGGTGGTACAAATTGAACAAAGCTTTGTCGTACATTTTAAAAGTGATTTATTTACTCACTTAAATTGGAAGCCTTTTTGAGTAGATTTTCGAAATCTTCCATAGTACCGTAATCTGGATGGATGTTGTAATAGTCGGCGATATCGTAACCTAAGTCGAGCATCGGCGACTTGAAGATCGGGGTCAAACATATCGCATCCACTTGTAATTCCTTTATGTACATTAGGTGCGATATAATACCTTTAAAATAAAGCAGAAGACAAAATATTAATAATCCCCCGCGTTAATATTGTTGGCAAGGAGCTCCGCCACACCGGGCGTTTGAGAACAGTTCCCCGTCGCATGGCACTTGCGGGTAAGAACCCGCGTGTCATAGGTCCCACGTACTACGAGCGTCTACCCGCCAAACTTAAAAATGTACAATCCGACGAAGCATTTAAACATCAGCTGAGAAACCTTTTATTGGATAATCCATTGTACTCCGTGGATGAATATATGGCACTCAAATTGTAAAATTATTATTGTATTGACATTTATTAATCTATGTATACCTATTGATTGACATCGGATGAGTGACCATTTACTAGATATTTAATAGATTTGTTTTGATTATTTGCATGTTATTTTTGTATTCTTTGATTATTAGTATTTATGTCGACAATCTCAATGTAATTTCATATTTTTTCACATTTAATGCAATTTATATTGTAACATTACATTGATGAATAAATAAACTAAACTAAACTAAACTATAGACACGTTAAGAATTTCAAATAGTGGTTCAATATTTATGTCACTAAATATAGGACATTTATGTTCAATATCAAAATGGAATGTTAACGTGCTAGATTATTTTGACTACAGGGGCGTTATTATGACATAACTATGCAGTTCTGTTTACGCTCTGAGAAAAGGACAGAGCTATATAACTGCAATAGCTCTGTCCTTTACACTCACCGTAAAATGAACTAGCTAGATCATAATAACCCCCAGATCAACTTTTATTCTGTTTTAAATTACCTTGAGGTATTAAAAAAACTTAAAAAAAAACATCTATTGCAAACTGACCTCTTGTTCATCTATAGATACAATTATTTATTTTGGGGAAGCTTACCACCCTCATAATAAGGATGGCATAATGTTCAAATTGTACTCATAGTCTCACCAAATTTTACTACGAGTTTGAGATTCTACTGACCATTAGCCATTAGCACCCTTTTTCCTAACGCTAGAAGGTTCAAAATGCTTTATTATTTTGACTAAAATTCGAAATTTTCCTCTAACATGATTGAATCATAGGCTGCATTGGAAGCCGTTACGATAAGGAAACGACTTCGGCAAAAAAAAACGCGGCAGTTACCATCTTTTTTACCCCTAACTTTGAACAACATTTTTTTCCATGCTTTTGTCTAGTGCAGACACTGATAGAATCATTCTCACACCAACACAACACGTAACTAAAAAATCTAAATAAATTTATGCCTGAGAAATATGTACAAGTGTACGATAAATTGTATTCATGGTAAACTTAAGAAAAAACATAATGGTTCCCGGAAAATGTGTTCTTGCGTATCTACACTAATATTATAAAGAGGAAAGATTTGTATTTTTATATGTTGGTGTCTCGCTTCAATATTTGTGTTGACATATGTAGCGTTTTAACTGTAAGCCTAAATAAAATAAAATAGTTACTGATGAAACCATTATTCTTCTGAAAACCATCCATTTATACACAGTTCATAATAAATATTTTCTTGTTTGATTCATAATTCTTATTTTTATTCCTAATAAATTGCGGCATGTCCAATTAGTTCTAACTAGACATTGATGACGGCCGTTTAAAAAACAAAATGTAACATCTCAAACGGGTAACCTTCGGGGAGAGAAGATGGCCGATTGAAAAATGCCCGGCTTTTACTTTTGATTTATTCTGTTTACTGATTTACTCTATTCACTTGACATTGGCGAAATCACTGTGTGGACCGCCATTTAATAAAAAAGAAGAAGAAGAAGAACATCTCAAACGCAATATTTTTTTACTGAGTAGAATAGAGCTTTAGGTCATTTTAATTTAAATCATTTCATTGTACGTAATATTAACATGTCATTGTACATACCGTTAATATCGCCGATACCATCGTTGTTGCTGTCCTTAAAAGACCTGGTATAGATTTGGTAGATAGCGGCAGTATCCCACCAATCCTGTTGCCCGTTCATCATTTCATATCGCCCAGAGACGACCGCCACAAGTGACGTGAGTACTATAAGCTGCCACGCCATCTTTGGAAATGCAATTCTTATAAGGTTTTCGTCAAATTTACATAAGAAAACCATTTAAGTGACGTTTAAAACGGGTTTTTCCCAAGATGATTTGAAAACCCCTTCATGAATGATAATTTTGAAATAGAGATAAACAACTGTACTCTGTAACTTCAATCGTCAAAAAATAAATCGGAAAAAGTACGATTCCTAAAACACATGCACACATGGGTTCGTCAAAAGAAAGATGATTGACCTTTCTCCGTGGTGTGTTCAAGATGAAGTTTGAATTGCCTTTTCTTTTACATTTTTAGGCGGTATTACCTGCCCGGGTTTTCTTATATTCTTTTGTTCTTTGTTAAAACAACTTGAAATAATGGAATCTTAAAAGGTTTTGAGTTTCCTTACGCACATGTACCTATTGCAGTTCTTTAGTAAGGTTAAAATTAAAGTAAGGTGCCTGAGATTGGACTGTAAAATGTTATTTTTCGTAGAAGACGTCAGAGGCCATATCCAAGATGCAAAATGAGCTTCTAAAGTTTCCTGTAAAAGAGAAATTTCCATCATGTGGCTGTCTTTTTACGGTTCCGTAGTCAAACTAGGAACCCTTATAGTTTCGCCATGTCCCTCCGTCTGTCCGTCCGTCCGTTCGCAGCCTAGTGCTAAGACTATTAGTACTAGAAAGCTGTAATTTGGCATGAATATGCATATTAGTCACGCCAACAAAGTGGTACAATAAAAAGTTAAATTTTTTTTTTTTAGTTCACCTCCCCTGTATGTACCTAACGTGGGGATGTATTTTTTTCCCGTCTATTCTTTCCTTTCTAGGCCTTTCAAAAATATTATGGGTTTGTGAAAACAGTTTTTTAATTAAGTAATCCGTTTATGAAATATTAAGCTTTAAAGCGTTAATTTAGGTGAAATTACTAGCATAGAGGCATTCCATCCTAGTCCTCAGGGTTGGCATCGCATTTGAGCTCTTAGGATCATAGTCTTGAGAATTCAAATGTCTGTGGGTCTCAGATTCCACTTACCATCAGGTGGCCTGAGCGCTCGTGTGCCTTCTCCTTGAAATAATAAAAAAAAAAACTCAAGTGTCCCAACAGGCAACACTACAAATGGGAAACTTAAATTCGGATGTATACAAGAAGGAATGCCTTCAAAAACGGGTACTACCACTCATTCGAAAGCACAGGAGTCGTACATTATTCTGGCCTGATTTAGCTGCGTGTCACTATGCTCGCCATGTGTTGAACTGGTATCGAGAGAATAATGTCGAATTTGTCGCGAAATCATTAAATCCCCCGAATTGCCCTGAGATCAGGCCCATCGAGAAATTTTGAGCTCTGATGAAGGCAAAGCTACGAAAACAAGCTAAACCAACAGATAACATGGACCAATTAAAAAAAGACTGGATCCGTACCCACAAAACTTTCAAAACAGTCGATGTCCAAGGGCTAATTAAGAGCATCAAAAGCAAAGTGAGAAAACTGGCAAAGGGGATCAATAAATAACTAAAAGTAGTTTTTATGGTTCACTTTGAAGATCTAAGAATCGCGTAGTTTAAGTTTTTTTTTGTAATAAAAAGTATTTATACAGATTACACCATTTTATTTGTTTCCATAATTAACGATACGGTCCTTAGAAAAGAAAAACAATACACGTTAGAAGCGTCTTCGTCTTAGCTAGGGTCTCAGGCGGGGAAATATTGCTAAAATCGTTTGTTGTTTTTTTTTTTGTTATTATGTTAAGGAGAAGGCATACGAGCACTCAGGCTACCTGATGGTAAGTGGAATCTGAGATCCATAGACATTTGAATTCTCAAGACTATAATCCTAAGACCTCAAATTCGTTGCCAACCCTGAGGACTAATATGGAATGCCTCTATGCTAGTAATTTCACCGGTTATCTTATCCCCACACCGGAACACAACAATGCGAACACTGTTGCTTGGCGGGTAGTTAATGGATAACGAATTTTATGTACATTACAAATATGATTTCTTCACTAAGGAGCACAACTTGAATCTTCGTAAGTTTCTCACCTATATAGAAATCTGACCTAAAAGCGGCAACCAATTTTAGGAAGTAAACCGCCATTATATTAATATTCACCAAGAAAAACAGCAAGAATTAAGTATTATTTTCTTGAAGGGCTGTTAGCGTCCATAAAACTGTCCAAGAAGGATTAAAGGATTTGCAAAGTGCTTCTCATGGAATAAACAAATAACGCAAAACTACTTGAGCCGAAGGAAATAATCTTATAATAAAATTTCAAAAGTTACATGATCTAAATCTGGTTAGTAATGAAAATGCAACTTTAACAAAAGCAGGTTTTGAAGAAAAACTCGCAAATAGAAGCAAACGTTAGATAAAAATAGTTGTAATTATTTGAAAACTTTTCTTACTTGGTTCACAACCACACCGCGTGATTATTATTGTTTGCTGGCACTTTCACTAATCCTGTTCATGGTGCTTCACTAACCGGATCTCTTTGTATTGTGAAAATGATATACATCCACGACTATTTATAAGGACAAAACGATGTTATGTTTTTAAACATCCATTAGACAATAGCCTAATTTCACATTGTGCTCTTAATAATTTAAAAACATAAGTCTGAATGCACGTGATGTCATGTTCTAAAATTTTCGACACAACAGACCAGAAGTCTCTTCAGACGGATCGTTTTCAAATGTGCTCGTGCTCGTGAACAAAATTGATTAATCACCATCAGAAGTTTTTGTGGCATGAATAAAATTGTCTTAGGGAGTTCCAAACGATGTTAATTTAAATAAGTTGTACTTTATTTTTTATGACAGTTATGACTATGAGATAATGTATTATATAAACATGAAATTTCCATTCACCGTAACTCAAAACTTAATATATTTTTTAAGTTTTAGTCCTTTTCATTCATTTTCCAAAAACGTAGTAGGTACGGATTATATAGAGTATTCCTACTATTATGCTACACAATGTCATACAATTTACCTAAATAGGCCTTTTTGTTTGGTTTCAATTAATTTGGTATGGAAATCTATTGAATAGCATTAAAAGAAGTTTTTGTGTAAGATACCCATCGATGGGTAGTGATCAGCATTTTAGTTACTCTCTATTTTATCCGTTGAACGATACCTATCTACTATGAAATGTCACATTAAAATAAGTATTTGAAACACTTATCGATAATTTTAATATCGGAAGGAAGTCCCTAGTTAGTTGACGTTTCTGCCACAAAAACTTCTATGTCTGATCATCATAAAATAACAACTAACAATTAAGATAAATATCCGGAAACTCATTCATTGTTAAGAGCCCACAGAAAATCTAAATTGTTAGAACTATTTCTAATTCGTAGTTTTGTATCTTTTCAGGTAAGCATCTCAGATACATAATCAGCTGTCGTTGAAACCCCATTTTGAAGCACAGGTACAAATGTAAGCTTGCTTCAGACTTGTCTTATCCTAGCTTATCCAAGTTCATCCTCTCTTCCAACTTATTATCCTGGTTCTTGACCTCGGCAACCACATCAAACAACTCGGGACTTATTACCATGTCGGGAGAAAAGGTCACGGAATGCCGGCCCTTTGTTTTTATAAAATATGTGTGCTGTTATGCCAGGCGGTTTAGGTGATCCCATAGTTACTTATATTACGAGCCACTTTACTAAATTAGATTTATTTAATCTAATCTTACATATAAATATAATATTAGATTTTAAGAAGCAAAAAGGCCTTTTTGCTATTTACATTAAATTTATCTTCGTGGAATACCTATCTGGCATCATTTTAAAGGGTTTTTTATTCTTTTTTAAGTAATAGATACTAAATATGCAAATCGACATTGGTTAAATATTTGTGTATATGAATAACTACTACTCAATTTAAGTTCATCTTAAAACATTTGCTTTCCTCATTAATTGTCATTTTCGTAGATGTTAGCTGTGAACTCTGTGAGGAATTGGATTTCCTGAAATTGGTAGGCTACAATATTTCTGTCGACTCTCTTTCAAATTGCAGACTTGATATTTTTACATTCACAAATATTTGGT